>JAKRZM010000947.1:557074-580585 GCA_036379175.1 Heliconius cydno galanthus | reverse complement strand
ATACCTTTTGGTCATGCTAAAGTTGAAATTTACCAAAATTGTTGTCCTTGAAAACTTGAATAGAAATCTAATATAAATACCTTTAATGTTCTCTATAAACTATCTGAAAACATTATTTTTAAAATAACTGTCATAATAAATCTACTAATACGTTTTAAAACAATAACTTTAAAAGTCAAAAGGCGAAGAAAGGTTTCTTAATAAGAAAGAAATGTCTTAACACTAGGCACCCAGGTTCCCTCTGCAAGAACTGTTACGTGGGGGATACAGCGTGAAGCTACATATTAATAAATTCATTTCACAAACTCTCCTTGTTTCTCCTCCCAAACACTGATTTAACAATGATCAGCACAAAAAATGTTTACTAAACACGGATAGTCCTGCTAAAGTACATTCTCTAAGCTCCGAGTCCGCACGAGTGCACCTCGGCAGTTTGCCAAGTACAATGTATTCGGGAACTTAATCGCAAACTTTAGTCACTTCCGTCCGTGGTTGTAAGGGAACCCTAATTGGCTTTATAACAATATGGGGTATTGTTTTTTATTTTATCACTTGTATAGGTGCTGTAGGGTTTTAAGAATACAGTGATTGAAAGGCTTGAATATACATTAGAATGAATTATTAGTTATTAATCTTTTCATTTCTTCGCTCTGGCAATATGCGTTGAGGCCCACCAATCAACGCATAATGTCATGAAAATTTTGGAGGAAAGTGGAGAGCTGTGGGGAGTGTCTGAACACTAGATTCTCTCTGCCTATCCTGTTGTATGCGGGATATAGCGTTAGGCGTAAAAATGATTTGTTGCAGTAGAACCATCATCAATACCATAAATATTTCGATCAGTACATACCATAACCAACTTAAACAAGAATAATATACAAATATTATTACACAAAACATGTTTAATCTTCAAAATCAACTTCATTTTCAACTTCATCTTCAAAATTCAAACGCTACGGTCAAAAGAAAGAATCCATCCGTCCAACAATCGATCAAACAACGGAAGATTCGGACAAACATAATAAACGAACTGGAATTTGGCAATTGATTTACTACTGAGTGATACAAAACATTCCCTTACGTAAAGGCGGTGGAATTACGTGAGATTAGCTCATGTGATGGTTTCTAACTCAATTGTAGAGGTTTGTGCAGTTTTTTTATTCTTTTTCGTTTAGTTATTATTGAGGGTAGTCCTGGAAGACCTGTAAGCGCTACTGATAGTGGGATGCAAGCTCGAGGAAATAAAATATTTAATAATGTTCTAGTCTTTTTCTGGAAACTGAGTTCCCCCACGAAATGTAGAAGGAAGTCGCGGAAGTGTCTTAATGAGAACAGAGTTTCTTAACATTAGATTCCCAAGTGTGCGCAGGATTGATTGTAAAGCTAAAAAAAAATATCAGCTTCACGCTTTTTCCCGCAGGGTGATAACTTAGTGTGTATTTTTCGCTTAACGCCGAAATTTCGAATGCGTTTTATTCCCAAACGGAGCATCAAACACACACTCACCGTGCCACAATTACCTCTAATAGATGAAGTGTAATTAATGAAATGAATAAAACATTTTTTTATTGTGGACGAAATTTGTATATAACGTCTTAATTTAAAGATATCGTTTGCTTCTAATTTATTATTATTACTTCCATTAAGTTATTCGAGATACTGAAATTTATTGAGAAAATATCGTTATTTTTTATTTCTAAAACATGTGTTACCAGTGTAGACTTTGATGTTAGTTTATGCTGCGTTACCAATTTAAATGTTTGCAAATTTTAAAATAAACTCACTAACGCCGAATTAGATACCATATGCTCACAAATTGCTCTTATATTAAATCTGTTTATTTCAGCACCAAAATTCCAAAATGTCTTTCTTTCTTTTAATTACAATTATACTGTTGAATTCGATAATAAATAGAGGTCGTGGATTTGATTGCCACTCGAGTGAATGAGGTATTTAGTATTTTTTTTCGTGATTTTGGTAACGAGGCTACACTCAATGTCTTTAGAATTCAGTGGAATGGTGGAACGGAAATGTTTTAATGGGAACGAAGTGTATTAACACTGTATCATGTATATAGCTGGATATGTATTCCTAGTTTTAAGATACCCCGTTCCCTACTTTCCACCAGATTTTTGAGATCATTGGTAAAACTTAGCGCTGGGCTTGTTACCACGGTGAAAGAAGATAATTATTGAATTATTTATACCTTAAAAACGAATCGAACCTACAACTGTTGCGCTTACAGTCACAAGAGTTGCCAAAACATAGATAGATATTTCAATACACGTAGAAAAATAAATAAATAGAGTATCGACTCTACAAGGATTGTTATATATGTATATTTCTTAGTTATTACATTTGTAAAATTATTTCATTCATAAAGATTGGAAACATATTAATAGTACCGACATATTAGAGCACTATTACACATTTGTTTATGGTGTTTTCATCCTGTATAGTTAAATATTGAAATCTAATTATATCCATGCATATGTACTGAAACCACTATGTTTTCATTTTAGCATTCGCAGACGTAAATCTTTGCTATTTTAATGATTTTAAGCTTATTTTTATAACTTGTTTTATATGTAGCTAAAATATCTTCACTTTTAGAATTTTCAGTTAATTTCTCATATAAAAATGACTCTGTCTGTACTTACTTATTGTCTTATTGCCTTCTTCAATATCATAAATATTGTAATAAGAATTCTTTATGTAACAATTTTTTCTAAATAAATATATAAAACTGTATTGAAAAAATATTGTTTACATTTATTAATAGTGAAATATAAATAATTCATAAGAAACACTATACATTCTCTATGCCTCTACTATCGAAAAAAGCGTGAAACTGCTTATTTTTCAAATACATTTAAAAGATAACCTTAATTTCTTATCAAAATCAACCAAAATCTTCAAATTTCAACCAATAATTACTCTAAAATAAGGTAGAAGAGCTACAATATTAATAACACCACAAGCATACACCACAGTCCGCTAACACTAACAATGGGAAGATGAAGTAAAAATAGATGCGTAATATAAACAGTGCGGACAAGTGATCGCCGATGAACAGGCCCAACTGCTGACCTTCTGTCGTTTTATACACTCTTTTATAATTTACTTTTAAATTTTTTACGATATCCTGGAGCATTTACGTTTTATTTATATTTGAAAATATTATAATTTGGAGAACGGAGTGTCTTAACACTAGGTTCCCTCTGCCTACCCTGATGTTTGCGAGATTTTCTAGAAATGTATAATAATTATATTGGTCCTCATATTTTGGTAAAATTGCCTCATTCTTAGATATAATGTAGAGAAATATGTAATAATATATGAACTAGTTTCTTTATTCTATTTTTTATCTTCTCGGTTTGTACTTCATATTCTGAGAGAGATAATCCAGTGAGAAGACACTCTATTATTATTTTTATAATAGATTTTTTTATTAATAGCAATAATCGTAAAATATTTCACATATTTAGGGCACTTTTAAATATGTTTCCAATATTTATATAATGCAATAACTAAGAAATATACATATATAAGATTTTTTGTAGAGTCGTTACTTTATTTATTATTAAGGTTTTTTTGCTTTTTTTAGCTACACCCTGTATTACATACAGAGAAAGTTTGACAGAGGGAACCCGCGAACCTAATGTTAAAACTCTCCGTCCCATTGAAATAAACATTAGGTATGTTGAAGAAGCTATCAAATCAATCTACCCAATAGCTGGGGTTAAACTAAGTTAATTAAGCAGATTTCGATATACGGAGCAAGAAATACAATAACTTTGGAACTCTTGCATGAAATAGATGAACGCAGAAACTATTCCAGTTAATATCGGAGCTTAACAATATAATACCGAAATAACTTGGGTTTGTATTGTGAAAACTTAATGTTTTGCTGGAACGATACTTGTTTATTTATTTTGTAGTAATGTAATATAGAAATTAATAAATAATTGCATTAGTTTTTCAGAAAGTTCCCCTTGCCTACCCTATGTGCGGAAAAGTCCCTAGATATCAAGAAAACGTCAAATTTCCCATAAATTATTTCTGTCAAATTTGAAAATTAATAAAATCATACTAAATTTTATTAGGTGAAGAGATTTTTTTTAAATTAAATATTACTGCATTTTAATTTAGATAATCTTATGCATTACAAACAGCTCCAACTATCCTATGATAATTAATAATTATAAACATGACTATTATAAATAATAACAAACTTTAAAACTCAAAAAATAAACTTTAAATCTGTAAACAATTTTAACCCAAGTGCACAAATCATAGCGCTAAGCACCTAATGAGCATTGAACAAGCCGTGGGCGAAACTCCTTAAATGCTGTGGAAACAAGATAACAATCACTTACAGGCTAGAGTAGTTTCTAACGATACCAAGACGGGTGAACCGAGTGGATCTTTTATTTAACAAGGTGTTCGTGTATTGGATAAAGTTACTTTTGTTACGTATACCTACTTGAGAAAAAGACTATTCGTGTTATTTTTCTTATTGATATCATTTACTTATGGTATATCCTTGTTTTATTTGCTAAAAAATTAAGAATACATTGATTAAAATGCATATTTTTATGAATAAATTTGAATTATTATCACTGGCTTTACATTATTATCTGTAATACAAAAAAGAAGTTAATTAAAAATCTTTTTAAATTGTGAAAAAATAACATTTATTTGCTCTCGTTAATTTTAATCTTTTTCACTGATTATTCTGATTATTTACAAGTAACATTATGAACGCTCAGGCCGGTCGTCCCTCTCTATCGTTTGTCCCGCTCTCTCGCTCTCACTTTCGGCTGAGATGGAACGTGACAATGACTCATGCTATATTATGCGTGCAATCGAGTTCATCGATTTATAAGAATGACGTTTACGGTTATAATCATTGACTATTGACGTTATCACGTCAATGTATTTGTTATAGAATTATATTATAAGTTTAGTCCCTTAATTACTTTAAAGTAAAGTATTTCAAAAGAATATTATTGACGTATTTTAAAGTTTTTTTATTTATATGTCTAAAAAGACACTTTGCAGCGCTGAGATCCGCTTGCGTCACGTTATATTCTTCCAATTTATCTTTCTTTATGCCTCAAAATATATGTAAGTAATAAAATTATAATTTTAGAATGATACATGTAGGAATTTTATAATATCTCGTACTTTAGAACGTTGAATTTAATTTTCTAGTTGCAATTGCAACCATTCAGTTGCCGTAGCAGCGTTATTTAATATGAATATCTGTTCATGTCAGGGAAAAATTTCTTATTCTAAATTTTAAAATTTTTCATCTATCACAACCCAAGCTTTTTAAATGGTAAAAGCACGAAATGTTAGTCTCTTAACTCAACTATATTCATTATTTAAAATTCAAAAATTACTTACTTTACAAGAATTTTTGAATTCAAAATAGATTTACTTTAAATAAGGGATGAGAGATAACGGAACGCCAAACGTCATTTCTAACGCTATTACCAACGTCTTATTATTATGATCTTTTCCTGCTATTGTTTTTTTTCCTGCCCTCCTATAGGTAGGCAGAGGAAAATTAATAACGTGCGATTTACAAAAATATTACTATATTTCAGTACATATTTTTAGTAATATTAACACTTAAATCTATAAAAGTTTTCAAGGAAACAATATCCCCAGTATATCAAACTAAATAAAAACAATTATATTGATAGCATTGCTATACAATCTCAATAAATACAATAAACATTTATCAAATCTCGATGGAGGTGTTCAAATTCGTATGGAGTAAGAAAATATTGATGTTGGGAGTTATGAAAATAAACTGACTGACTGACTGAAATAACTGTTGTACGAGAGTAGGGGTTAAAATGTTCTTATTTAGCTATCGCGTGTTTGATTTTGCACTCTAAAATAGATTTTGTTAATATATTATGTTTGTAGAATATTATACTTGGGAAAATTTATTTGTATTATTTTTCTGTTTTTTTTTCTGCTTCACGCTATATCCTACACGTAGCAAGGTAGGCAGAGGGAACTTGGGAACCTAGTGTTAAGACGTTCTATTCCTCTTAAGATTAAGACATTTATGCCTTTTTCCACCAAACTCTGGAGGCATTTCGTGTTGAGCAGCGGGACTCAAAACCGCAATGGAAATATTATTTTTTATTATTTAATACTTTCACATTACAGAAACAGGCTAAAAAATATAATATGTAGACATTTATTCTAGCTTTGACATTATTATAATAAATGAGTATATACACTTGTAAATATCGCTTCAAACTATTTAACATATCAACACCTAACAAATGTTTACTCGATTCATAGTAAATGATAATACAGAATACTATTATACATTTTATTCAATATTAGACCTGAATCGATGAAAACTATAAGAATACAAATTTAAATGTGTTTGAATGTAAACAGTTGGTTGGTTGGTTGTGGTTCGATTCCCACTCGGGATAACGGAAATATCTTAATAGGAAAGTAGTGTCTAGTTTTAACTAGGTTCCCAGGTTCCTTCTGCTATATATGGTATATATGCTGCTTTATATATACTGCATGAAGCTAAAAAAATACTATAACATACGATATCACTTAAATGTTTCCTCCATATCCAAAATATTAATGACACAAATAATTTCTGTCGCATTATTCTACGTTCCCAAATTACTCCTTTTATTACAAGTTTTATATATACTTAATTAAAATATGTTATAATTAATAATTTTCCATACTAAAATTACTCTCGCCATTCACATTTGACAACGTCGGCTTCATATTCCGTTTGAAGCTACAATTAGTGTTTACAATCACTCATTTGACTCATTTCAAAGAAGCCCCACGAATAATTAATTTATTTAAACAGGCAAGGTGTTTAATTAACGTATACATAATATTAATTAAAAATTATAAAAATAATTATATTAAATAATATAAAAGTGTATTATTTAATATAATTATTTTTATAATTTTTCATCGGCCTTTTTATTTAACAGTTGATTGATTGGACGCTTTTGAGTTGCGGAGTTCAACGCCGCTCTTAGTCTTATTACCAGACAGAGACGAATGAATTATTTCTAAAATGAATATACTTCATTCGCCAGAATGGGAATCGAACCCACAGCCACCGTATTTACAGATTTATTATATACTAGCGGACGCGCGCAGCTTCGCTTGCGTATTTAGGGGTGAATTCTAATAACCCATGAAACATGTGTTCAATGAAATATTTTTAAGAGTCTAAATTTCAAATTTNTCGAATATTGCAAATTCCCGTCTTAGCGAGCACCTACGTCCTATAAGTAACTCCTATGCAAAATTTGAGATTCCTAGCACATGTAGTTTCTGAGATTTCGTGATGAGTGAGTGACCTTTCGATTTTATATATATAGATTTATTACAGACAAAAGAAACACATATTTTTACCTTTACCAAATAAAATCAGCTTCACATTGTATTCAGGACACAGTAAGATAGGTGTTGAATGCGGAACTCAACGCCGCGTTTTGCCTCGGCACCAGAACAATGAAATAAAAATATAAATTTAAATAAATATTTCTACTTCCTCGAATGAGGATCGAACCCACAACCAGTCGCGTTTACAATCACACACACACACTAGTGTCCCTGCACCATGACTGGCCTCAATTTTTATATATATTTTTTTCAATTTTCTATTAGTTAATTAAAAAGTTGCTATAAAATACAAATATTTAAAATTAAAATTTTAGCTGTTTAATATTTGCTCTACTGAATTGGAATATAGTGAATAGGCCTCATTAACATTCACTATATCGATAACGTATAAAGCTTATATAAAAGAGCTTATGCTTAACAAGTTTTCATAGGAATGCTAATTAATGTATTTAAAATTTATAAAACTTATTATAATTATTAGTATATTACAAGGCCAGTAATGGCGCAGGGTCGAGGGTCGTGGGTTCGATTGCCACTGGAGGTAATTAAATACTTAATATTCATTTCTTCCCTTCTCGCACCAATGTAATCGCCCTCCATTGACTCAACACACAATGCCTTGAAATATTCGGCGGAAAGTGGGGATTGAAGTGCCTAAACACTAGGTTCCCAAGTTCCCTACACTGTTATGTGCGGGATACAAGATGAAACTAAAAAAAAAGAGTGATTTAAATTCAAACAACCTATCACGTCGTCTGGAATCACAAACAGACAGACAAAAATAAATATAACCTATTGTACCACTTCGGTACTATATGAGTACATCGGCATGCGGCATCAGCTCGGCCGACCATTCAAGACACGCGCTTCAGTCATTTCATGTGGAATTGCTGTGATACTATTTATATGTAAAGTGACTACAGATTCGTGTAAGCTTGTAAGCTTATTTTTGTTTGATATTATTTTGTTTCCTTGCGAAGTGTTGAAAAATAGCAGCTTCACGCTTTTTCCCGTAGTGATATTAAAGTATTTAGGGGTATCCTAGTGTTAGGACTCTCTGTTCTCCACTTTTCACTGTATTTTTGAACCATTACGTGTTGAATGGCGAAATTCAACGCCATATTTATTTTAATCAAATGTTAACTATGTAAAATTTTATGATATTCCTAAACAAATTGAGTACTTTTTATGTGATTAAGACTAAAAACATTCGAAAATCTTGAAACATTACATTGATGATTAATTTTTACCAATCATTAATTACCTTTTTACCAATTTTACCAATAATTAATTGAATAAATATTGAATAAATATAATAAATATTGTAAAGTTTTATTAAATAGGTAAAAATAAGAACTAAGTTTCTTTTACAATATTTGTTATCAATCGAACACCAACCTATCACGTACATCAGGTTATGTCCATCCATCTATCTGTAACCCATTTGCTACGCTCGACCTTTAGAGAGAATGTTTCTGATGGCCGTTCAGTCCACGCTATGATGCTTCACCGTCGCTATTCCTATCGCGAGTTCATTTGTTTTGTCTTGCTGACTGAAATAAGTAGTTCTACTTTGGCTGGATATTTTCTTTTTTTTTTTTATTTGGAAGTTTTTTCTGTTTTTTGTTTAGTAGGCAGAGGAATTAATGTAATTTCTACTTTTGCTCTTATTTGGAACGTTTTGTGTAAAATGACAGTCAAATTAATAATAAATTTCTTTTTTAATTTTTGTTTTCATAGAAGTTCGTTTGTAAAAACATAAACGTAGAGTACAAAAAAATGGAAGTATTGTTAGATTCTTTTTGTATATTCATATCAGAGCTTCACGCTGCATATTTTCATTTATTTGCTCTGGTGGTGAGATCCGCCACTCAACACACATTGCCACGGCGAAAAATGGAGAGCGGAGTGTCTTAACACTGGACTCACTCTTCCTAGCCTGCTTCTTGCGGGATTCAGCGTGAAGCTGAAACTAGCTGAACTATTTTTATTCATAAAACTTAATATCAGTTTCTGAGAAGCAAATGTATTTCAGGCCTTATGCTAACTTTTGATTTATTATCGGGACGTGCTAGCGACTGACTCGATCGGTATGGAGTTGTTAGTTTGTCATACAAATGATTAATATTTGCTGCGCTCAGCCCATTTACATGCCCTCTTTAACGTGATGGATAGTGCTATGTGTCACTTATATAATACTTTATATTATTCAAGAATAATTATTGGTGATATTATTAATATATGGATATTGGATATGTTATTACTTAATTGAAATATATAAATATATGAGAGTTTTCTTAAAATTTTGTGGTTAAAAATAACCGATTTTTTATTGTATTTTATATTAGAATAGTTTAAGGATGTTTGCAATGGTTATGGATTCGAATTCGAATGGATTTTAATTTCAATTTTTTTCCAGGATGTAGAAATGTTTTTTTTTCCACTACTCAACACTAAGAATTGGAAAACTAAGAATATATATCTGTAATTATATTCTAAAGAGGATCATAAATTGTATATTATACTGTTATATATTTTTTTGATAGTTAGCTATGAATTATTAAGGTACTCACAACTTATGTCACTTTCATAATAAAAGTTATAATAAAATAGGGTAAGTTAATATAATGCTCTTGTCATAAAACCATTGTCATTAAAGTTATTGATAATTAATAATAATTTATTTGAATATAATATATATAAAATAAAAATATATGAGAGCTCAGCTCAGTTATAAGCACGGAACATTGCCCTGTACCGGCGACCCAAGTATGGGTCTAAAAGGCCCCTTTGAAATCCGCGTCAATACTCGCCTCCACTGTGCGAGTTTCTCTCTCTATCTAACCAAAATGAAATATTATTTTAACCGTATCACCTTCGAAGTTCTTTTACGCATCAAATAACTGTTTCCAAAGACTATGAAAATATGTAAAATATAATATTTTACACATTGTCGTCTTACATACCTTTTATATTTACAATTTATTTAACATCCGAATAGAGCGTTTAGCATAAAATTTTAAATATATTCAATTATATATAATATATATTCAATTTTAACTCATTTCCCAAGTTAAATTTAGAGATTTTCGTCGTATAACCCACTTTAGAAAACATTCACATCAGTATGTCCACGATCCTTTATGGCGGCCATTCCACGCGTAATGCCCATAAAGCCGCATCGACCGGAGTGCCACAATAATGTTAATTGCCATACCTCCACGGTGTTTGTTCACTCCGCTTAACGAGATGCGCGGGAAGGTGATTCTGGTATAATGAGAAAAAATATTTTTGTTTCATTATAGTATCCTTACGTTGTTTAGGTTTTGGTGAATTTATATGCGGTTAGACGATTTTCTTGTATGTTCATTATAGAGGTAACCTGGGAACCTAGTGTTAAGATACTTCGTTCCCATTAAATCACTTCCCTTCCCCACTTTCCATTGAATTCTCGACGCATTGCGTGTTGAGTGGCGTAACTCAACGCAGCGCATTGGATCGACACCAGATTTAAAAAAATAAAATATTAAGTTTTTATCGAACCCACCGTCCATCTGTCCGTCTGACGTCTGTCAGCCACAACACATAATGAAAAACATATGTACATAGATCACTAAAGCTAATGGAAATTTACTGTCGTCTAATTTCATTTAGGTGTACCAATCAATTATCTTATGACATCAATATCGTTAATAATTAATCTCAATGAAAATAATTTGTCATTAAGTAGAATTTTTTTCACTTTAGTATTATATACATATCTTATTTGTATATTATATCGAATACTATAATAAAAAATATTTAAAGAAAAATATTTAATTTAAGGAAAGCCTTCGTAGCACAGTGCCACAGCCATTGTAAATTCGACTGTCACTTGTTTTATCCTCTTTTGGAAATTATTATACTTAAGTTATTGTCATGCCTTCGCCAAGATAGACATAGCTCGGCGTTGAGTTTCACCATTCAACGCTCAATGTCTCAAGAGTTTCAATTTTCTCTCTGCCTTTCTTCATCTGCGGATAAAAGCGTGAAGCTACTTGTAAGTTTAAGCCGTCACAGTTAGACAGTTGAAATATTTACAGATGATGTATTTCTGTTGCCGCTATAAAAAAATATACTAAAAATTTTAATAAAATAATTTCTACGAGGCTTCCCATACAACAAACGTTATTTTTATAATAGTTTTTAAAATTATTATATGGAACCCTTCGTGCGCGACTCCAACACGTACTTTCCCGTTTTATTTCAACAATTAAAATGATAAAAATTCTAACATTATTACTAATAAAAATAAATTGTCTTTGATAATACAAAATATGATAAATGTCCTACAATTTCCCTTAACACAGTAGGTATCACGTTGCACGAACCGTCACGTAGGAATAATGGCATATTTGTAGTGACAATCGATTTGACGGTACAAATGGCCTGACTATTGCCTGGCGTGCCGCAGGTAATTTATAAGTATTGAAGGATGCGTGTTTTTGACAAAATGCTTATATTTTTTTATATTTGTTCTATATTTTTATGATATAACATTCTCATTTATTTTTTTGCATTTTGTAAGTTTTTTTTGACATTTAGGAAAGAAAATATAGTTAATATTTTTAAAAACTGAAATACACTTAAGAAGCCATCGTGGCCTTGCAATTGCAAACTCGGCTGTTGCAGATTCGATTCGCATGATTCTCATCACGTCAGCCTTCGCGACGTCAAGCAATATTTAATATTATAATATGGGTAAATTAATTTAGATCCACAATATGTGTCGCCCCTGAATATCTATTGTCTTTATAAGAAATTCTATCCTAAAACATCGCCATTATAGGCTTCGAATTATTATATTATATCGACTATTTTGGTACAAGTCTTTATGTTGTTGCCTTCCATCAGCTACCCACCCCCTACATATATAAAGTGACGGTTGCGACACTCGGGACGTCCATACATAAATGAGTGCAAATCAATATGATATTAAAAATATGTTGATTGTATTATTATGTGTATTACCATGCAATTACATTTATTTATTTATTTATTTATTTTACTATTCACATGCAATGTACATACTGTTACAAAGTTATACGGGTAAATGGATAAGTTATGCTACCAACCGATACACTACTAGTACAGTATCAGGAATGCTTTTACAAAAGGTCTAACTTTGCACATAGATGTACATTATCAAGAGCCTTAGATACGTTTCACATTCTTGGTTATTCGATTGAGATCGTAGTAGAACTAATTTTACTTCTATTTAGTTCTCAAGAGAAGCTAATTTGAGAAAATAATTCTTACGAATGTGTTGCTATTTCTTTATTACTATAAAAATGTTTTATACATCTACATTTAATAAAGATCATATTATTTCTATTACAAAGCAGTTGTCACGCACTATCATTAAGTTGTTCTATTACATATTCTTCTAGTGTATAATTTTTTTTAGCTTCACGCTGTATCCCGCACCCGTTTCCCTCTTTCCGCCTAAATCTAGAGGCATTGCGTGTTAAGTGGCGGAAATCAATCATTTCCTTGAGTGGGAATCAAAGAACAAGTGAAATATTTAATCAATTTTGATATAAATTGTATTGTATTGAATTAATTAACAAATATTTTTATGCAAAACAAAGGCATGTATGCAATAAAAACTTCAAAATAAAAGCTAAAAGAATATTTCACAGTCATGAAACTTCGACATAAAAACGATACGAGTGCTTCTTTATGCACACTAAAGAGGTATTATGATGCCCAAATACAGAAGCTCCGCGTGTTCCCAATCTTTATTACTTTTCCATGCCAGATTGAGACGTTAACATAAATTCCTTCCGTTTCTCGAGCAAACATTATTTGGTAGGGTTACATTGTAACCTGTTTTATTATTAACTGATGTGCGAATTGTATTTAGAGGAAAATTACGAGGTTGAGAATGAGTAAAGGATAAATTATGTTTTATGTAATTGTTTACTATATAACATTATTTAACTGCATGTTAAAAATGTCGGTGCGGCATGTTAAATATGGATGTTGATTTATTTATTTTAGTTTAATACTGTATATATATATAGCAGACAGGGCAGAGGGAACCTTGAAACCCAGTGTTAGGATATTCCGTTATTCATTAAGACACTTTCGTCCCCCACTTTCCGTTAAATTCAAGTAGCATTGTGTGTTGAGTGACGGAACATAACGCCGCGCTTTGCCTTATTTTACCAGAGAAAAGAAATCAAAATATTACATTTTCTCGAGTCGTAATCGTTCTGCGGTCTAGTTTCATACAAGAAACTTTATGATCAAATATAAACCTCAAAAAGTAGGTAATTTAAAATAATGCTTTCATGACATTATATTCCAATTATAGTTCAAATTGTATGAGATTCTGCATATCTGAAGTCAACTGCCTGAAATAAAATACATAAGAAATTCTGACAACATAGCAAAATATCAACGTCACAGACTAAAATATGAGTAATAAAATTTTAAGTTTAACATTATAATTATATATAGATACCGTTAGCAATTCAACTGTATTGAGAATTAATATTAATATAACCTATTACTGCATTACATAATCAGCTTCACGCTGTATCCCTCATGTAGCAGGGTAGGCAGAGGGAACCTAGTGTTGAGACACTCCGTTCTCCATTTTCCGCCAAATTTTCGAGGCATTGCGTGTTGAGTGGCGGAATCTAACGACAGGATTTTGGTTTGGTGTCAGAGCGAAGAAATGAAAATAATAATAAATAATACTCGTAATTAATTCCTCCTAGTCCAGATCGAACCCCCAACCATCGCATTACANTTTTTTTTTTTTGTTGATAGGCAAGCATTTGTCCGCAAATTATTACTCCCGACAAAGCGTTTTTTTGTTCCTACGCAAGTATTCGTAATAAAGGTTTTATTTTTCCTTTAAAATATTTTTCGTATTCTCGATACTAAGAGCCTGTCTCTTAATGAAGGAACCCACAGCTCGGAAATACGTTTAGAAATATATTTTAATATTTATATATATAAGAATACTCAGAGATTATATTCAGTATTTATTAGTAGATTTTTTTATTTAAGTATATTGATAATTAGAATAACCGGTGAAATGCGAATCGGACTCGGGGTTACAGAGGGTTCCGTACCAATTGTATTTATAAAAATAGATAAACTTAAATTTGCGGATGTATAAAATTTTGTATGAATTAAGTTTTTAATGATTTTTATATGAAATATCTAAAACTTTTGTAAATCATTTTTGAATATTTTTATATATAAATATTTTTCTATTCTACAGGAACTAGTTTAAAGCGAATATAATATCAAAAACTTTTCTCATTTTTCAGTTTAATTTTCCGTCTATTACGCGTACTTCCGCTTGATCTCACCGCTATTTCCTATTTTCATTTCCTTGCCTTCTACTAGTTGGCTTTTAGTAAAGCCCAGAATTCATTGAACTTATGGTGCTTTGTGTATTTTAACCTTTTGTTATAATTAACAAAATTTTCTATTACTATCATATGAGACAATTTATGTCTATGTCAAATTGATATAGATTTTTTTTTAAACTTCACATTGAATTCCTTATATCATCTATTCTACTTCCTTATTCAAAGACAAATTTTGGTCTAAACCTGTAGTATATTGATGTTGTGACAAACCTTGTCTTAAAAAAGTCTGGTAAAGACAAAAAATAATAGAAACATATTGTTTACTTTATATAAATTGAACTATTTAATTTCCTTTATTGGGAATTGAACCTACAACCTGTCGCTTTCACAATCACTCGCATGAAGCAATATAAAAATATTTTTGATTAAACAAACTTATTTTCAGCGAAAACTTAACCTTAGACCTAATTAAATTAAGTACTACGAAACGATCACTTTCAATCATCAAAAGGAATAATTCTCGAAGCCAAGATCACATATAACTCTCGTATTCCATAAATTATTTACAACTTCCTCCACACGCGGAGCTTATTAGTTGTTCTTGTTTCTTTTTTGCTGATATATACTTTGATGTGCGATTTAACAATATTATGTGTTTTCAAACGGAATAATAAATTTATATATGTGCGGAAATATAAGATTTAGTTTTTTATAAGCATTTATTTGTCTTGCCGAGTTAATTTTTGTGTAAGTGTGGATTCTTGCAATTTCAAATTGACACACTTCTCAGTGTACGATTAAGTTGAAATTTAGATTACGACTTCGGCTCTAATTACAATAAAATTATATATAATCAATATTGTTGTTAATCCAAAATGGCCGCCGTAACAAAATGGCGGCAAACAAATTTATGCAAAACTTTAATAAAATACAATACACTATGAAACACAGAATAGAATTATTAAAAACGTATAGAATGAATAAACGTATAGCTTTGTTTACTGACTTTTTATTATGCATAAAGTTAAATTCTTACTTATATGTACCGACTGACTTATTCAAAATTCTTATTTTAAGTTATAAATTCAAATATAACGATTTTATTAAAACAATATTAATAAGATTATTTTTCAATATTTCAACTTATTTTTCTTTGTTTCAGATTAATTTCCACATTCCGTGAACATGGAACATGCTCTCCTGTCTCTGAGTGGACTGTGCGCGCACTCGTTACCGATCCAGACCGACACCTATCTGTATAGTTGAAGTTAAAAACAAATATGGTGAAATAGTGTAGTGTAGTGATAAAAATGAGCTTATAAGTTAAGTTAAGTGAATGTCGGGAGAACGGGAGATGCCTTACTACGGGTACCGCGAGGGGTCGGTCTCGAGTGGGGGGTGCTCGGACTCAGATGGTGGTGACTCAGACTCAGAGGGTGGGCTGAGCACGGAGAGTACGGGAGGCCAGGGCTTACCTTACCCTGGCTTCACGCCGGTTGCTCTCATATATTTAACACAGGAGACACGCCCTAGAAGCTGGTGCCTCAAGCTGATCACGAATCCATATCCTTTTTAATATTTTAATATTAAGATCTATCATGACAGGCAAAGGGAACCCAGAGTTAAGTCACTCCGTTCCCCATGATTAAATATAATATAAGTAATATATTATAACGATATATGAGGAATGTAGGAAGGGCCTTGAAATCGAAACTTTAACCGCATCGACCGATGTGGAATTCCCTTTTAATAAATTATAACATTTGTTTTGAAGCTTATAATAAGAGTTATGAGGCAGTTGTCGAATCGTTGTATATTATATATGAAGCTTTACAATGTAGGTGGTTTACAAAATGATTTATAATAAATATTAAATAACTATTGCCGTCGTGGTATAGTCACATAAGCGTGTGACTGTAAAAGCGATAGTTATGGATTGGATTCCCGCTCGAGGTAATAAATTTTTAAATATTAATTTAGTAATTTTTTCGCTTCGATAACAAGACAAAGCGTGGCGTTTTGTTCCACCAATCAACACACAATACCTTGAAAATTAATCTGGAATTGGGGAGTGTATTACCACTAGGTTCTCTCTGCCTACCCTCCTATATTCGGGATAAAGCGTGAAGCTGAAAACAAAATCAACAAGTAACTAGGTAATTCTTGACATGTGACAGGTTAAGCTACCAACGCCATATGACTTGCTAAGTTATAACATGAATAAATAACAAGAAGATCAAAGCGTGGACTCTATCGGTCAGGCATTAATTGCTTATTCGGTACCACACGTTAATATATAATCAAAAGGGCCGGTAGTACCATAGGACCCCAATTTCACAATCACATTGGGCAAGGTTATATGAATTGCATTTTATTTTATTCTAATGAAGTAAATAACACGGAAATTTTCGGGAAATTTCGTATAAAAAAACCTAAAAAATATAAAAAATTTCAAAAAGGTTTTTTTTCTTCCGTATCAATTTTAGGATTGTAGGTTAACTTGGAAAACGAAGTACAGCTTACTTAAGTAGACAAACTTAAGTATGCGGGCACTCATTTTGTATGCAATGAACAAATATACGCTGTTAATTTTTTTTTTCTATAAAAAATAATAAGTAGTAATTTTTACTTTTCGTTATTTTTCCTCTATTTGTGCTAGAAGACGTTGTTTCGTACCAAATTTCAAGAGTCTGAGTTCACGGAAAGTACCCTATAGGTTTTGATTCCCTTGAGTTTCGAAAATTGGCATAAATGGCTCATCTTTTGATTGTATTGGTTTAGAAGTTTAATTTTTTCACAATTCCAAAGAACAGTAGAACATTTGAAATAAATATCAGCTTGATATCTCCACGCTTTCTTGTGAAAAACAGATAGATATAAATTAAACAGATAGATAAAAACAGATAGACGGTCGGGCAACAAAATTATCATATAGGGATTTCGTTTTTTTCATTTAAAGGTACGGAACCCTAAAAATCTAACAAAAGAAAATAATATATATGTATATAATTTTTACTTTTTCCATCAGCAAAATAGATTTACGAATTGTAATTTTGATATAGCTTCTATATACTGTACGAGTATATTGTTATTGACGGTACTCGCGACTTTTGTTAGCCGGGATTTATACGGATGTTACAAACATTGACGCAAGGATTTCTATCAACTTCAATATTATGGTATGAGGAAAAAAGCATATACCCTTTTAAATAAATATTGCATATTTTTTTCTTTATTTCATTTTTTGTATTTCATTTTCTTTGACTTATCCATTGAATCAGCTTCACGCTGTATCCTACACACAGCAGGGTAGGCAGAGGGAACCTAATGTTAAGTAAGACATTCCGTTCTTATTGAGACACTTACGTTTCCAATTTTCCTGTGAGTCTATAAACTATACTATTATGCTATATATAAGTATTATATTTCTATATGAAATTACACAAAACAAGTTAATAAAATAAATGTAGAATTCTAGTTCTTTTAATCTGAAACTTCCAGACTTTCGCGATCTCTCCATTATATGTGACCGATAGAGTCGTACTGAACTAAAACTTCTTATATATCGAACTGATTGAAACGAAGCTAAGCCTTGCTTGTAATTTCTTTTTACAAAAGTTTCCATTCTACATTTTCCAGTTTCAAATTATTATTTACTATTATTTCTTTTTTTAGGTTAGGTATAAAGAACCTCATGTCGTGTCTTAACAAGAGGTCTTTCTCTCCTTTCTCCATTTCTAACTTTCAATTCCATTATTGAAAGTTGCAAACGGAAGTATCTTAATAGAAACGGAGCGTCATAATACTAGGTTCCGAGGTTCCCTCTGTCTACCCTGCTACGTGTTAAATACAATGTAAAGGGAAAAAAGGTATTGTTAAGTTACAGCTTGTATTTCCTCGGCCATAGCATCCACTATATGCTCAACGTAGTACTTCAAACAAAAAGTTCAGAAACAGAACAAAATTGCAAACCGTAGACTACTATAGAGCTAACTATCGTATAAATTATGAAAGACGGGTCTGGTTTGTTTCATTCTACCAACGTGTGTACAATACAAGCATATTTTATGCTGTTAAAGAAGCGAGATGGGGGCGCTGTTTGAAATGAAAAAAATGATCTTTTCGTGCTGGCCTTGTCTTATTTTTATTTTAGGCAAATATAAAGAATTGTGTAGATATTTTTATAAAATATTCTTTGCACGTCTGAATGTACTGTTTTTGAAGATGTTATTTTTAGGGTTCCGTACTTTTCTTTTAACAAGTAAAAACCGTCTATCAAGACCGTTTATATCGAGATCGTGTGGACGTGTCAAGCTGATATTAACATCAAATATTCAGGAACAGAACAGAAAAAAAAAAGCTTTTAAATCAAAAGATATTTCGTATTTATGAATTTTGCTGCATTTTGTATGAAATTCGTCACGTAATCAAAACTTATTGTACAAATATGAAATTTGGCACGATCTGAATGAAAACTTGTAATACAAATAAAGGAAAAAATTTGAAATTTATATATATTTCAAAGAAAAAATATTTACAAGCTTATATTTATAGTTCATTTCAAAAATATAAAAGACACATTTTCAACATTATAAACGATATCTAATATAAGAAAATTTGTAAATACCCGTTACGTTTTCACAAAATGAACATACATGTTTCATATCTAAAAAAAAGCAATATTTCAACAATATTCAACACAAAAAATTCTATACAAGAATACTTCTATTCCTTGATTGATATAGAGAAACTGCAATCAAAAATATTCATTTGGCTGTATCAGCTAAAACAAAACACTGCGAGTCTACCCGACCGTGCCGACTTGCACAACAATTAGTAGAACAATAGCCACTAAGATCGTTCTGGAGATAACAATGCTGGTACAATTTTCGTAGTTCCGTAGTTACGGTATACGTGAAAAACATATAAAAAATCTGACCCAAATTCCCCCATTTGTTTACAACTTTTAGGTAAGCCCACGCATAATAAACATATTATATCGCCTGGTAATAAACTGAAAAATATATATCTTTAGGAAAATAATAATCTCTTTTTTTTTCTACAGCTTCACGCTGTATCCCGCCTATAGCAGGATAGGCAGAGATAACCTAGTGTTAAGACATATCGTTCTCTACTTTCCGCCGGATGAGCGTTTTGCTGTGTTACCAAAACAAGGAAATTAAAACATTATTAAATAATTGTTCATTCCCCCCGAATGGGAATCGAACCCACAATGTCGCGTTAACAGTCCTACGCTTGTACCTACGACACACTACGCTACGACGGGAAGTTCTTTTGAAAATGTTATTTATTTATATTTTAATTTATTTATTGAGAATTCGTCAGAAAATGAAAATCGGAATTGTCTTTATGGAATCGTGAGTGTATTAACACTATGTTCACAGATTTCCTCTTTCTAACCCGTTATATGCAGAATAGAAAAAAATCTAATTCCAAAAAAATACTGTTATAGTTGATATATTAAAAATAGACAGCATTGTGACCTAAATATATAAATACAATATACATTTTTATGAAATCCAACGTAACGAAAGTTTATTATTTATTTGAATACTTTAGCAGTTAGGCATTATAGCTAATGGGAACAGTTTTATCAGCACGTTATAATTGCTCCACGGAAAGACATAACAATTAGAGGTTTTACACGTAATGCTTTCATATTATATGTTATATTATAATATCATTATATCTTTTTTTAAAAACTAGAGTTATTTTTTATACGCTATATAAATTACCTAATAAAAATTTCAGCGTAGAAAGTTTGACCATGATACCCAAAATAGATAGGGATAGATAGAAATAAAACATATAAAAGGGTAGGCAGAATGAGCCTAATGTGTAGTGTCATGGACACTACATTCCCCACTTTCCCCCGAATTCTGGAGGTATTGCGTGTTTAGTGGCAGATGTCAACACAGAAATAATGGATATATTTAATATTTCATTTTCTGGAGTAGGAATGGATCTAATAACTTGTCAAGTTTTCAGACAAAAGCTTGCCCTGGCGCCACGACTGGCCTCTTCAAAAATATAAAAATAACAAAAAAATAATAATATCAAAATCAGTTTGTTATTTTAATGGCGATCAAAAATTTCTCAATATATACGGTTAATGAGTAAACAAAGAATTTAATTACCAACCTTTTAGCATACGAGTATCAACAGGAAACGATTTTGATTTAATGTTTACCTTTTAAAGAACGTATACGTAAAATACATACATATTTGCTGATATTTTTAGCAACTCTTTATGTTGTTTAAGCTATAATATAATAATTGTTTGTAAAAAACAATATTTTTTTAGCTTCATATAGCAAGATAGGCAGAGGAAGCCTAGGAACCTAGTGTTAAGATCCTCTGTTCCCATTAAGACACTGCCCACTTTCAATGCCTCAACGCAATTTGCTTCGTTACCAGAGAAATGGAAATATTAAATATTTCATTGCCTTAAGTGGGTATCAAACTTGCAACCTGTCGTGCTTACAGTGTTTACAGTTGCACCCCTACGCCACGACTAGATTCCCTTCCTTTTATTTTTGCTAGTAGAACTCGATCTTTTCTCTAATTCTTTTCTTTTATCATAAGTTTTTTTTTGAAATTTTATATAATAACGTAAAATTTTACATGACACAGGTATTTGATAGTAGTAATTTGACCTAAATTCCGTTATCACGAACTTTTATCACCATTCGCTCAGCAACAATGGCATTCTGAACACGTTAGAGATGATTTATTTAGTATTTTATTTTTACACATCTGCTAGCTCTATAAAATTGTAATAATAAATAAACAAACGAGCGTTGGCTCATATCCAAGATGAAAGTTTTAACAAAATGTTCTACCACATCGTACTGTTGACGTAACATTTGAAATCCTTAATCATTGAGATACAAAAGTAATCTATATATATAAAAGGCCTTGTCCTCACTGACTGAGGTAAGACGCACGCACAGCCGTAACTGCTGTTGGTACAAACGTAAAATTTGGACAGATGTTTACTTTCATAATCTGGACATCCACTAAGAAGGGATTTTGAAAAATTTTAACTCTAAAGGGGTGAAATAGGGGTTGAAAGTTTGTATGGAAAAAAAATTAAATCGGCACCGATCTTTATAAAATTGTAAATTCAGACTCTTAAAAGTATATAATTGAACATGTGTTTCATGGTTTTCTAGAATTCTTTCCATAAAGATGCAAATAAGGGGTTGAAAGTTTGTACGGAAAAATTCTTAAATCGCCACCGATTTTTATAAAATTTGAAATTTAGACTCTTAAAAATATTTCATTGAACACATGTGTTTCATGGTTCTTTAGAATTCACCCCCTAAATACGCAAGCGAAGCTGCGCGCATCCGCTAGTTATATATAATAGTAATAGAAAGTGCCAGTAAATTAATCTACCTATGACAATAGTATATATTTTTTTTATGTATGCGGGATACAGCGTGAAGCTGATTTAATTTTCAAGTTTATAATTATTTTCTTAATAATTTTAATTAGTACCTACGTATATCTTGGAAATAAAATACAATAGATGAAATATGGAAGAAAATACAAGGAATACTGTAATTGGAGTGTTCTTACTGCTAACAATAGTACTTTATATCATTCTTGTCCTACTTCACTGATTCGAATGCTCTCCAATGTTTCAAAGTTCTCTAAATTTTTATTTTTCAAGATCGAGTTTATATGATTAAGTAGGGAACTTCTTTACATTATGACATTCGTTCTATCTTTTATTATTTTATCTATTTCACGTTCATACACTCCTTTCTCCATTTTATATTACCTAGCAACTTAAATAAATTCATTTCTACGTCTAGTAATCGAACCCCCAACCATTGTGATTATAATCAAACGGCATTCCACTATTCCCCTTACAAAAGTTCTAATCGAATACTTAAAAAAACAAAAACAAGTATTTTATTATTCTAAAAACATTATTAGTTAGTATAAACAACTAAATGGCCTGTAATACTTGTTCTTTCTGTATAAATTTTCTTTATACGTGTATTCTCAGTGAAACGGATTACAAAGACATCTAAAACTACGTAAATGCTAATGCGATGTTCACCAGTCGGAATATTTCCCCTTTGTAACAAATAATATTTACTTATGTGGTTGTTATTGTGTTTTTCTTACTGAGTATTTCGTTTCTTTCTTTACATATTTTTTTTAGCTCTACGCTGTATCCCGCACACAGGGTAGACAGAGGAAACCTAGTGTTAAGACACTCCGTTCCCCACTTTCTGCCGAATTCTGGAGATATTGCATGTTGAATGGCAGAACTCAACGCCGCGCTTTGCCTCGACACCAGAGCCAAGAAATGCAAATAACAATGTATTTAACATTTTCACTTCCTCAAGTGGGGATCGATCCCACAACCATCGCGTTACAGTCACACCCTTGTGCCGATGCGCCACGACGGCCTCGATACTAAGTAATATATTTTTTACTAGCGACCCCCTTGCGGCTTCGCCCGCTTTTACTACTAGATTATTCATATAATGTATGTTTGCAAAGCACTTAAGATAATGTGAAAATTAATTAAACCCTAATGCAACCCGCATTTTCAATAAGGATTTTCCAATTGTTTTACACAGCAAGGATTTTTTAGTAGGTACCGTAATTTTAAATCTGTGCTACTAATCTTTTCAAGTACTTATTAAAATATATTTAAATGACTATTTTT
>JAKRZM010000947.1:474903-557068 GCA_036379175.1 Heliconius cydno galanthus | reverse complement strand
CCGATTTTTATAAAATTTGAAATTTAGACTCTTAAAAATATTTCATTGAACACATGTTTCATGGTTTTATTAGAATTCACCCCTAAATACGTAAGCGAAGCTGCGCGCGTCCGCTAGTTATATATAATAGTAATAGAAAGTGCCAGTAAATTAATCTATCTATGATAACAGTATAATTTTTTTTTTATTTCCTAAGCTTAAGCCTAATTTAGTACGTAACGCAACGGTTGTGGGTTCGATCCCCACTCGAGGAAGTGAAGTATTTATTTACGTGTATATTTCCATTTCTTTGCTCTGGTGTCGAGGCAAAGCGCGCTGTTGAGTTCTGCCACTCAACACGCAATTCCTTGAGAATTCGGCAGAACGTGGGGAACGATATGTCTAAACACTAGGTTCTCTCTGCCTACACTACTGTAGGCGGGATACAGCGTGAAGCTGATTTAATTTTAAATTTTTTATAAGCTTATAATTATCTTCTTAATAATTAATACCTATGTATATCTCGGAAATAAAATACAATAGATGAAATATGAAAGAAAATACAAGGAATACTGTAATTGGAGTGTTCTTACTGCTAACAATAGTACTTTATATCATTCTTGTCCTACTTCACTGATTCGAATGCTCTCCAATGTTTCAAAGTTCTCTAAATTTTTATTTTTCAAGATCGAGTTTATATGATTAAGTAGGGAACTTCTTTACATTATGACATTCGTTCTATCTTTTATTATTTTATCTATTTCACGTTCATACACTCCCTTCTCCATTTTATATTACCAGAGCTAGCAACTTAAATAAATTCATTTCAACGAGTAGTAATCGAACTCACAACCACTGCAATTATAATCAAGCGATATTTTACTATTCCCTTTACAAATTTTTTAATCATTCGATTACTTAACAAAAACAAAAACAAGTATTCTATTATTCTAAGAAACATTATTAGTTAGTATAAACAACTAAATGACCTGTAATACTTGTTCTTTCCGTATAAATTTTCTTTATACGTGTATTCTCAGTGAAACGGATTACAAAGACATCTAAAACTACGTAAATGCTAATGCGATGTTCACCAGTCGGAATATTTCCTCTTTGTAACAAATAATATTTACTTATGAGGTTGTTATTATGTTTTCTTCGCTGAGTATTTCGTTTCTTTCTTTACATATATTTTTTTTTGGCTCTACGCTGTATCCCGCACACAACAGGATAGGCGGAGGAAACCACTAGGTCTCCTTTTCCTTAACTCTAGTTAAGACACTCCGCTTCCCATTTTCTGGCGAATTCTGGAGACCTTGCGTGTTAAATGGCAGAACTCAACGCCGTGTTTTGCCTCGACATCAGAGCAAAGAAATGGAAATATCAATATAAATAAATTTTCACTTCCTCGAGTGGAGATTGAACCCACAACACGACGGCCTCGATGTAATATATTTTTTATTATTTAGTAATATTACAGCAAATCTACATATATACATATGATATAGTAACTATTTGATTATTTATATGAATAATTTACTTTTTTAATCTTGTAGGCTTTAACGCTACGAAGTTATTATTGGCATATGTCCAAATTCAATATCTATTATGTTCAATATTTCACCGAAAACATCCTAGTAGCATCTTGGAAGACAATGCACTACTATAATTTATTAAAACGCAGACTTATTGTGCTGTCCATATACAAAGTTAAATAAATTTTAAAAAGTTTTTCATATATAAAATTATACTTCTATAAAATATTGAAAATCCGTTCAAAAATATAATTTTACATTAAATGGCGCTATCAGCTTCTGTTTGTAATAGTGTCTCGATATTATTTTTTACTCGATTTTCACTAGAATTATTATTATTTAACGCTATGGCAAAATATATTCCGTACCGAGTGCCATGTCTCGAATTTAAACTGAAACTAGGTGGACTGGTGGTAAATTACTTGACGTTAAAAATTAAGCTTCTAACCTCTTATTTTGATTTCGACCTACTAATGAATTATGTCTACGTAGGTAACAAAAAATGTTCCCATACCAATAAAGATTAATTATTCTATGCACAGAANTTTTGTTTATAATTTCTTCCGTTTAAAAATAGTCATTTAACTATCTAAAAATAGTCATTTAAATATATTTTAATAAGTACTTGAAAAGATTAGTAGCACAGATTTAAAATTACGATACCTACTAAAAAATCCTTGCCGAGTAAAACAATTGGAAAATCCTTATTGGAACTACGAAAATGCGGGTTGCATTAGAGTTTAATTAATTTTCACATTATCTTAAGTGCTTTGCAAACATACATTATATGAATAATCCAGTAGTAAAAGCGGGCGAAGCCGCAAGGGGGTCGCTAGTTTAGTAATATTACAGAAATTCTACTTACATAGAATATACTATTTGATTGTTTATACCAATAATTTATTTTTAATCTTGTAGGCTTTAACGCTACGAAGTTATTACTGGCATATATCCAAATCCAATATCTATTATATTGAATATTTCATCGAAAACACCCTAGTAGCATCTTGGAAGACAATGCACTGCTATAATTTATTAAAACGCAAACTTATTATGTCTGCGCTATCAATAAATAAAGTTAAATAAATTTTAAAAAGTTATTCATATATAAAATTATACTTATGTAATTATTACATTAAATGGCGCTATTAGCTTCTGCTTGAAATAGTGTATTGCTATGATTTTTTACTCAATTTCCACTAGAATTATTATCATTTAACGCTCTGGTAAAATATAGTCGTATTCCGTACTCAATACCAAGTCTCGAATTTAAACTGAAAATAGGTTCTCTCTGCCTGAGATGAATTGGTATTGGTGGTGGATTGGTGGTAAATTATTTAACGTTAAAAATTAAGCTTCTAACCTCTTATTTTAATTTTGACCTACTAATGAATTATGTCTACGTAGGTAACAAAAAATGTTCCCATACCAATATAGATTAATTATTCTATGCACAGAAACAAATTTAATATTTAAGTCAAATGTAAAATGTTACTGTGATCAACAGTATACATTTCCACAATTACGTAAAAATATATCAATTTAATAATCTTTTAATTTCAATTTCAGCTTTAAATTATTTATAAAATCTACAAAGGGTATCAAATTTAATAAGCATGATATTTGGCATATGCCCAAATAAGTACCCAACAAGCGCTTACACTGTTAACAGCTCATACCATCCTTAGTGAAGTAATATATGTATAATAATATATACAAAATACTTTTATGACTTAACTGTAATCTTTTATACATGTTTTATATGCTTAGACTATATCTTATATATGGAAAAAGTGTAAATAAGAAAATCTAATAAAAGATAATTCACTTGAAAATCTTAATAAAAAATTAAACTTTCTTAATTATTGACCTAAAAGTGTTTTAGCTATTGGATAATCTTACGGAGCATTTGTTACTTTTAACCCACCGTTACATTTATACCAGGTCTCCCCTATAGTTCGGCAACAATTATTGAAATAGTTTTAAGTACGAATCTTATTTGATTTATTACGGGGTATAAATAATATTTTTTAAATATTATATAGGATATTTGTTTTTCTATTAATCTATATAATTCTATATATTTTCTTTTCTTATAAAAACGAAAAAGCCTCATTAATGACCACGAGTCAATCAATTTCAATATAAACATCTAACACAAAGGCCCTAAAACCCTAATAATTTCCACTTCATTAAAATCATACGCGATTCTTATAAATAGAAAATATTACGACTCCAGCGTGCCAATGACTTTCAAAACATCTGAAGCTAGTTTACATTATGATATCACTTCCGGCCTCGGCTTCGCCTTGACATCAGATGTACGCTACATTTGGGGTACATTAGGGAAGATCGTTTAAAATTGTTTATTTTGAAATATTTTAGTACGATTTGACAGATGAAGGTTAATAAAAACTTATTGTATTATTATATAGTGTTAGAAGTTGATTTTTGAGGCTAGCCGTGGTTCTTGAGAAAATGAAATATTTAATATTTTCATTTCTTCGCTCTGGTGTCGATTCCTCCAGAATTTGGCGGAAAGTAGGAAATAGAGTGTCATGACACTAAGCTCTCTTTGCCTACCCTGTCACATGCGGGATACAGCGTGAAGCTTGAAAAAGATTGACAGTTGAAGATTAATAAAAAAATATATATGTCATATATGACGTACAGTCTTAGAAGTAGATTTTTTTTTATTTTTTTATTCGTAGACTCAACTCTTTTACATTACTTTACTTAATTGCTCTTTAAAACAAAAGTATTTTACTCTACTTTTTAACTATAAAGTTTAATACTACCACTCTTATAGCTTTTGAAAATGTAAAACAACTAGCAAGTTGCCAGCGAAAGCGATCTTTTCCAAGTTTTCATTGAAATAAAGTTACTCTCGTACCGAAAAGTCCTGCTGTGAAAATTAAATTAATTAAAATAGTAATAAGCTACGCTTTGAGAATACTTTTTAATTTTCTATACACTCTATTTTTTTTATTGTTAGCTTTTTAACGTTGCCAGTCAAATGGTGTGGGTTCAATTTCCACCTGAGGTAAGACAAAGACAAAGCACGCAAATAAAATATTCCATTCTCATTAAAAGTCTTCCCTTCCCGAAGAAATGACAATAAAAATCCAAATAAATATTTCATCTCTTCGAGTGGGAATCGAACCCATAACCAGTCGGTTTTACAATCACCCTTTGTGCCCCAGAACCACGACTGGCCTCAATGTATATATAATTCAAAATTATAATTAAACTTCATTAGTAAGCTTAAAAACACTTAATTATGTTTTAATTATGATACAATTAACGGATTATCTCGTGTTAAATATGTTTGTTCTGTATTTAAAATTCAATTAACATATTACAAAATGACAGTTGTAAAAAAATGTAATTTGGAGTATTGTTAGGGTAAATTTATAGCCTGGCCTGTGAACGAATATTCGATGAATAATATGACGACAAGCTAAATTTCAATTTTAAAATGAGTGCGCTTAAGAAGAATTAAGATAATAGAATATTTTAAGCAGTTTTTTAGTGGGACAGTACTTATGGTTGTTGGTTTGATCCCCACTCGAGACAATAATTAGATTATGCTATGTAATATTTTCATATCAATATCAACAAACGCGGCGTTAAGTATTGTACTGAAAAAGCAATACATCGAAAATAGAGCGAAAAGTGGAGAGCGAAGTATAAGACATTCTGTCCCCNAAAGTATTTTACTCTACTTTTTAACTATAAAGTTTAATACTACCACTCTTATAGCTTTTGAAAATGTAAAACAACTAGCAAGTTGCCAGCGAAAGCGATCTTTTCCAAGTTTTCATTGAAATAAAGTTACTCTCGTACCGAAAAGTCCTGCTGTGAAAATTAAATTAATTAAAATAGTAATAAGCTACGCTTTGAGATTACTTTTTAATTTTCTATACTCTCTATTTTTTTTATTGTTTGCTTTGTAACGTTGCCAGTCAAATAACGTGGGTTCAATTTCCACCTGAGGAAATGAATATTTAATATTTTCATTTAATATTTTCATTTTCATATTTAATTAAAATATTCCATTCTCATTAAAACACTTCCCTTCCCGAAGAAATGGCAATAAAAATTTAAATAAATATTTCATCTCCTCAACTGGGAATCGAACCCACAACTAGTCGGTTTTACAATCACACTTTGTGCCCCTAAACCACGACTGGCCTCAATGTATATATAATTCAAAATTATAATTAAACTTCATTAGTAAGCTTAAAAAAACTTAATTATGTTTTAATTACGATACAATTAACGGATTATCTCGTATTAAATACGTTTGTTCTGTATTTAAAATTCAATTAACATATTACAAAATGGCAGTTTTAAAAAAAATCATTTGGGGAATTGTTAGGGTAAATTTATAGCCTGGCCTGTGAACGAATATTCGATGAATAATATTACGACAAGCTAAATTTCAATTTTAAAATGAGTGCGGTTAAGAAGAATTAAGATAATAGAATTTTTTAAGCAGTTTTTTAGTGGGACAGTACTTATGGTTGTGGGTTTGATCCCCACTCGAGACAATAATTAGATTATGCTATGTAATATTATCATATCAATATCAATATAGGCGTTAAGTATTGTACTCAATAAGCAATATCTCGAAAATATGGCTAAAACTGGGCACTTTTCGCCCTTGGTTACCTCTAAGTGGGAAGCGACGTGTCTTAACAATAGGTTCCCTCTGTCTATGAAGCAAAAAAAATTACTTAAAAAATGGAACTAAAATTTTTCATCAAAAATTATTAAAAAAAATTGTTTTACTTAATTATTACAACCTGTATAATTTTCAAAAATGACCGACTATATTGACTCACATGCTATAGCTGTGTTATTTCTAACATTGTAACTCCCGTTGGAATATTTAAAGAACGCTCAGACCACTGCATCGAAATATAAACAATTTCTAAAAGATTAAAAGAATAGAAGCGGATGAATTTTATAAGGAGTTTGTACTTTCATACATTTTGGCCTTGTTACTCTAGTGCCCTAGAATGTTAACCAGTTTAAAATAAGTGCATATAGATATTTAATATGTAAGTATTAAACTAATTTCTAATGTTTCGTACCTCGAAAGGAAAAAACGGAACCCTTACAGGATCACTTTATCGTCCGTCTGTCAAGACCTATTTTCTCAGGAACCGTGACCTCAGGATTTTTAAATTTGTTACGAAGCAATATCTTATAGTATAAGACTTATAGCAGACATAAAGGAAAAATAGCGAAAAGTGAAAAATTCTAAGTATTTCACAGAAAAAAATATTACAAACTTATAATTGTAGTTAATTTCATACAATATGAGTGCATACGTCCGTAAACTTAAGATGTCAACTTAAAATTGTATATTACATTAGGTATGCGTCCCCAACTCGCAATTGAACTGTTTTTTTTAAAGTGCATTACCAAAATAAAGAAATACACACAAAAAATCTTCAAATTACTTATTTTCTTAAATCAAACATTCTATAAATGTATATGCATTAGTTTCACATACGTTAAACATATATATCATGAAACGGGCAATTACTTAATCGATATATTTACTTACATTTACAGTATACGTGCCCATTTCCTTTCGTACACATTCAACGGTACAGCTAGAGCTTTTCAAATAAAAAAGTCCTTTTTTTCTTTCCTTTCAGTCGCAATGCAGTTATTTTATCATTTGTAAAACATATGAAATAAAGATAGCAGTGTTCATATGTTTTTTGGCTAAAGTAACAGAAGAGTAAGAAACCGGTTGAGAGCGCCCACCTAGGCCTCCGTACCAATTTCAGGATTGTAGGTCAGCGGGAAGTATAACTTGTAAAACTTAACAAACTTAAATTTGCGGACATTTACACTCATTTTGTATGAAATGAACTACAAATATATTTTTGTAATGTTTTTTCCTAACAAATATCTATAAATTTTCACTTTTTGTTTTTTTTCCTTTATTTTTTATTGTAACTTCGCCAAATTTCATAACTGTAGGTCCATGGATTACAATAAATACAAGGGTTCCGTTGTTATCTTTTGAGGAACCCTAAAAAGTAACATGTTAACCAACACTATCAAAAAGGGGTTAACATTTCTTCACATTAAATGTCTATCCCGTTTATGCTTATTTAGTTCTTAATATGCGGCAATACATCATCCGCATCAACCACTGCAGGCAGATGACTGTAATTTATTACCATAGAAAGTTTCTATTTAAGTCTCGTACACTAGTGTGTCGGCATTTATATTTATGTTCTTTTATAAATAGATTGAAACTTATTTAAAGATTTAGGTTTCTTCAGCTTCACGCTGTATCCCATATGTTGCAAGGTGGCCAGAACCAACATAGTGTTAAAACACTCTATTCTCCATTTTCCGCTGAATTTTGGAGGCATTGCCTGCTTTGCCTCGACACCAGGGCAAAGAAATAAAAATATTAAATAATTAATTTCTTTGAGTGGGACTCAAATCTACAACCTGACGAGTTTATAGTGACACAACTCTACCGCTGGCTTTAAGAGTCAGTTCATATATCTTTGATCTAAAGAAAAGATAGTGCTAACAATAGAATATTTGGTTGAGATATTATTTTTATAAGATTTAATTCATTTATTTTCATAAAAAATTATATATGTATATCAATAAAACTCATTTCTATTATTTATACAAAAAAAATATCAATATTGTCCAAATGGGAGACGAATGAAGGAAAATTTAGCATTTGAATAAAATGAATGCCAGTATAATGGTATTTACTTTCAGTTTTTCATTTGAAAAGATCTTTTTCAAGATGACAGAACATTTCTTTCTATAGAGAGAAATACTAAAGAGTCGATGATTTGAAATCAAAGCCCAACCGCTCTTGAGAACAGACATATTTCTTATAAAATCAATTTAGGCTGACTACGGACTGAAGTTAACTATGTTATGCTAATACTTTATATTCTTTGTACCTACATATGTGAATATAACAAACAGCTTCAGGGAGAGGAGAGAGAGAGAGAGTAGGGAGAGGGAACCTAGTGCTAAGATACTCCGTTACTCACTTTCCGCTAAATGTTTCAAGGCATTGCTAATTGAGTAGCAGAACTTAACGCCAAGAAATGAAAATAATAATAAATAATAATTCCTTCTCTTCTAGTGAAGATCGAACCCAACAACGTCGCATTACAGTCAAACCCTTGTCTCCCTACACCACAATGGCCCCAGTGTGAATATATTTAATAAAATTTGATTATTTTTTCAAAGATAAATCTAATCTTTTATTTTTCCTTTAATAAAAAAATATATCGAATACACAAATAAAAGCGACAAGAACTTTGAACAGGCCTTAGCTGTCTTTTGATGTCAAACAAAAGGCATCTTCTGGTCAAGATCATGTTCTATATTTTAAAACTCTCTTCAGGGATTTAATTACTTTCATTCCCCTAAAGTTTCTCGTCGCTCAACAATAGTAGAAAGCTTTGAATAGGAGGAGTACTTATAATAATAAATTGCTTTTATTTTTTTTAGTTTCATGCTTTTCTCCGTAAAGAATAGTAGGCAAAGGGAACCTAATGTTACAATTTTAATTTAAGCAACTCCAATAATAGCTTAAGAGCGTTTTGTATCCTATATTTTTAAAAATCGCTAACTTAAAGAAAGGTTCCCCTCCCATATCAGATTGGAAAACCATTTGGGTAGGAGGAGGAAGACTTTCTATATCTATTATTCAAGACCATCAGTACTCTTCTGACAATGTCATTATCATGTCATTCAAAATCATTAAACTCAAAGGTGTTCCACAAAAAGTTCCGTCAAAAAGGACGTAGGCTTCTTGAGATTTAAATATATAAAGCCTTCGAAGAAAGGCCTTGTACAGTTAAACAATGCAAACATAGCAATCGCTGGAGAACAAAAGCTCGACTGGAACACAACCTTTTGAGAGCTTAAGGTACGCATACAAAGGTTTATATTTATTGAAATGGTTTATAACTTCTCCAAGTAATTGTTTTAAATTAATTCAATTGTTATTAATTATATCCATATGTACCTATATAGGTAATATATAAATTCAATTTTAAATTAATTGAAATAAATTCTATCGACTAGATTAGATTGTAGGGATATTAATAGTGAAATCGATTTGATTTTAATTTCATCGCTCTAGTATCGATGTAGAGAAGAGATATAAAAAACGACGTTAAGTTTCGCCACTCAACACACAATGCACTCCAGAATTCGGCGGAAAGTGGAGAACAGAGTCTCTTAATATTAGGCACTCTCTGCCTTCCCAGATACATATTGGGTACAGAGAAGTACACATTCCTCGAGTAGGAATCGAACCCACAACTGTCGCGTTACAGTCACACCCTTGTGTCTATTTTGAATTATTTTGTAAAACCATATTAATAATTTACTCGTTTACTAACTTAAGACAATATCTAACCCAAACCCTGCCCGTACCTAACGTCTGTCTGTCCGTGGTACGTTCTACAATGCAATTAGGCTTTGCTAAACTAGCTGTAACGTTAATTAGTACTATACGCGCTTGAGCAACTGTTGTCAACGACGTATTCTGTGTTTAACTGCGTACATTTACTTTATATATATCTACATATATATCTTGTATTCTTACAACATTTATATTTCTAAGAGGATTTCGTGGCGCAGCGGAACGAGAGTTTGGAAACATTTGAAATATTTATCATCATCATCATCACCATCAACAGCCATCTTTTGTCCACTGTTGGACATAGGCCTTCCCCAATTCTCACCATCACACTCGATCCTCAGCTTTTCTGACCCATCCGCTTCCCGCCAACCTCTTTATCTATATATATAAAATCGAAAGGTCACTCACTCATCACCAAATCTCAGAAACTACTTGTGCTAGGAATATGAAATTTTGCATAGGAGTTATTTATAGGACGTAGGTGCTCGCTAAGACGGGAATTTGCAATATTCGACTTCTAAGGGGTTGTTTTTGGGGTTGAAAGTTTGTATGAAACTTCGTTACTACAAATGCTGGGAGTCTCAAATTTTGCATGGACGTCACTTATAGGTACTCATGGAGACAGAAATTAATAATAAAGTAGTTCACGCAGGCAAAGCCGCGGTCGGGCCGCTAGTGTCTAATATTTATACGAAACTTAAATTGAAATATCCGTAGTACATATCTAAATGAAACATTTAGATATTCTAGCGCTAAAAATAACTTTTTAGTTCATCTTGTATAACGTAGGCGTACATTGTCACGACAGTATTAAAAGATTATTCCAGAGTATAAGGCAACGTTGAATTAATGAGAAGGTTTTACTTTCCTCTCTAGGTCATTAGATGTTAATTAGGCTTTTCTTTGTTAAATCTCGAAACAGTCCCGAATTATATGGCACGAGACATACTGGTAGGTACATAATAAAGTAGTCTGTGCTTAAGGAAAGATAAAAGGCTGGCTAGTTATTTTTTCACGGCTGGAACGAGAAAAGGTCCGTAGATGTGCGTAGATTTCACAGGTCATTAGAGGAAAGAGGGTAAACAAAAGGCTGACGACCCTAATTTTTTCAATATAAAATTTATTTATTTTATTTTTAGTATATTAGTTATTGGGTTCGGTTATCTTCGAACATGAGAATTCCATTTACTTACTAATAGTTCGATAGTACATCTAGTCAAATATTAAAAGTGTCGAAAAGTGAGTGACCTTACTTAATGTAATTGTTAATCATAGTGGCTGTATCATAAATGATGAGATTTTTTATATAGATTTCTTATGAGATAATTTTGTTATCTTTGCTCTGGTAGCAGTTTGCAAAGTAGGCTAAGGTGAAAATTTACCTAGTTTTTTTTTATTTTTTTTCACCAACAAGACAAATAAGTGTCTTATGTACGAGCAGCACTGTGGGACTCATCAATATCTCTTGCCATACATCTATGAGATGCTGCAGGATCGTTATCGCATATTACTCACTAAAAAGATCATTGGGGCCTTCCTGCAATAGACTAGGGAAAAGGTAATTGGAGATACGCCTATACAGCCTTCTCCTATAGTCTAAGGTGGTGAAGTGCAGTAATGGCCCTAGACTCGTCTGCTTGCTCCTCGAATCTCTTTGAGAGCCATGATTAATTTGTAAAAGTAAATTACAAAACCAGTTCCTCTAATTGTTTAGCGTGGGTCCCACCACAATCAGCAGTGTGTGACCCAAACTCCTTTTTATGTAACCCTCTAGGTGAGCGGTCTCCTTAAACTATCGCTAGTCCTACCACGGGAACCCCAGGATCTCTTTCTATCGCCATAAGATTCCACTATTTTATTCTTTGCTTTCATTTTCAAGTTATGTGGCATAGGAAAAGAAAAGGCTCAGATTTTTTCTACATGAAATTTACAGTTTATATTTTTTTTGTTATGCAATGTTATTTTTAGTTAATGCTTTAACCGATTCCTAGGTAACTCAGTCAACGTTATCAACTTAGCAGTTAATTAATCTAACCTAATTTGTTACCGGCACGTTCTTGATGGATTGCCACTCGGTTTCAATGGCTCAGTAAAAGTGCTTTATTTCTAAGCTTTTTTTTGTAACTATTAGAAATTTCAAATTACAATATAATTTTTGTAGGTTTTGATTTTTTAATTAAAGTTCGTATTAATATTTCGTAAAATTTAACGTTTATGGCGTTTCTAGTGTGCTATTCATTTATTGTATTTCAAATGATGGGATAGAACACTTAACTAGCAAATACCTCCAGAAATCGACGGAAAGTAGAGGGCGGAGTGTTTTAACTTTAGACTCCCTTTAGCTAAGGTAAGTTATCCAAAGTACATTGTGATAACTATATCGTTTGTAAATTGATGAAAATATATAGAATCACTCACTTATAAGTAAACTAAAAATTATTATTTTTTTTTTTTACTTCAATCCTGTTCAAATCTATAAGCTATTATTTTAAAAATAAATTATAAATATAAAATACATAATGGAAACGGCTTTTACATTTATACGAGTGTATTTGATATTATAAAAGCATTTTAATGAATCCGCAGCGAGAAACATATTTTTTACCGTGCTATAAAATTGCGTGTGTCCGGGAAGAACTGTTCGAGCTGAACCATTCGAGAAACACCAGTTTGTGTATATTCTAACTCACACGAGACGTAAACTTCCGTCAAAATAATAATTTGGAAACTTTTCAAAATCCGGTGGTTTTAATAAAAAAAATCTGTTTCACGCTGTAACCCGCACGTAGCTGGGTAGGCAGAGTGTTAAGACACTCGCTTCCCCTCTTTTTGTTGAATTCTGGAAGCATTACGTGTTCAGTGGCAGGACAGTGGCGACACCAGAGCAAAGATGGAAATATAAACGTAAATAAATATTTCACTTCCTCGAGTGGGTATCGAACTCACAACCGTCGCGTTACAGTCACGGCCTCGTGGTTTTAATAAATATTTCTAAAATCGTTAATTGAGCTCGAAGTATTTTATATGAGAATGTTATCATGGTTGCGTGCTGCATGCACCTTACATTATTGGCATAGTACTGGAAGTTATTATTAAACTGCCCTTTTATGTTTGCACTTAATAAAAAAATCGGTCAAGCGCGAGTCGGATTTGCATACGGAGGGTTCCATATCAATTTTAGGATTGTATGCTAAAGGGAAGTACATATAAGTTGACAAAGTTAAATTTGCGAACGTATGTTTTATGAAATTTTGTATGAAATTAACTACAATTATAAGTTTGTAATATTTTTTTTCTATGAAATATCTACAAAGTTTTGGATTTTGTACTGCAATTCTCAATTCTTGCTAAATTTCATAATGTAGATTTACCTACCATAGATTTTCGCTGACTTAGAAGCCTAATTTTTTCTGTGCTCCAAAGGACCGTGGTTTCCAATATTTGACATTAATTTCAGCTTGATACCTCCATGCGATCTCAAGATAAATGGTCTTGGCAGACGAACAGACGGACTACAAAATAATCCTATAAGGGTTCCGTTTTTCGCTTTGAAGTACGGAACCCTAATAATGTATAATTAAGTGCTTTATATAATCATGGTTATGCTATTTCATAGATTAGAAATGATTTATGCTTCATGCTTTTCATAATATATTATGTAACATAATTAAATAATTATTTTTTATTATTGTACTTGTTTTCATATTTTTATTAGTTTTGACCAAAACATTGTTTTTTTTGGCTTCCATTTCGATCTCCATATCTGCGTTGTTAACAGAGGGAATATAGTGTTAAGGCACTCTATTTCCCAATTTCCGCCCAATTTTTGAGATTATTGAAACGAGAAAATTATTTTCTATTTCCACGAGTGAGAATCGAACCCACAACCAGACGCTAAGCTGCTGTATGACCGTAGTCTTATGTTCTTTGATTATTACAAAAAATAATTAACAACGAATATTTATTGCATATTTCTATGAATATGGTCTAAATCAGTTAAGTATTCTTGTTTCAATAGTAAAAACCGTGAAACATTAAATGTATAGACGGGAGCTTGTATGAGAATTGAGAAGCAACTGAGTGTACGTTAGGTAAACGTGGCCACGGTCTTTTAACGACTGTTTTATAGTCGAGTGGAGCCGGTCTGGCTCAATGTCGGCGCTAGTGTGCGATGCTCTACCAAACTACCGATTTACTAGTAAAACCGAAATAAATAGGAAATTAGAGGTTAGTATACTTGTTTTTAGCGTGAAGCTATCCCGCTTATAACGGGATAGGCAGAGGGAATCTGTTCCGATGTCCCGATGTGGGGACTACAAAATGTAAATTCTCGTAGTTTCTCCTTCCCGTACGAATTTCACGAAATTATTTTTAGTGCAATCACTAAGTAAGGGAAAACTGCTTCGAATTCCACAACCTGCGTGTTGAGTAGCGTAACACAACGCCACATTCTGTCTCTCCAAGAAATCGAACCCACAATCATCGCGATTACAACTAAGCGGTTTCCCATTGCTCCATGATGACATCGACAATATAATTTGATACATACAAATTAAATAGAAACATAAATTTTCATATTCAAGTCTCTTTGAATTGACAAATGAAATGAGATACTGTTAAAAGAGTAAGAAATAAGACTTTTATAATTTCACTCAGCAATAAACCTTAATATAAAGTAATGTTATATCGTTTTTAATAAAACGGTAACGAGGTCTCATTTTATATCAGTACTTTTTTTAAATAATTTTACGTTGATGAAAACGTACGTGTATATGTAAAATGTATGTTTTTTTTTTAAGTTTCCATCCATCCATCCATCAGCCTTTCACAACGTCCACTGCTGAACATAGGCCTCCCCTAATGATCGTCCGGTCCTGCGCCCTTTGAATCCAGCGGATCCCGCTGTCTTCTTAAGGTCGTCGGTCGTCTGGTTGGAGGGCGGTCTGTACTCCTTTTGCCAAGATGTGGTGGCTATTCGAGGACCTTTATTTCTCCATCGGTTGTCGGTTTTCATGTTTATTCTCTTGTTATTATATTTTGAAGTATATAATCTCTAATATCAAAATAATACACCTACTTTATCAAAAAAGTAATATTAGATATTTTAAAAATGAATACGAGGCCTTCGTAGCGTAGGGCCACAAACGTGCAACTGTAAGCGCTACGGTTGTGGATTCTATTTCTGCTCGCAGGATTTAAATATTTTATATTTTCATTTCCTCGCTTTAACGATAATAACGAGGTATACTGCAGCGTTCCTCCGCTCATTACCTAATGTCTTAGGAATTCCGCGGAAAGGGGGGAAGCCTAACTTGTTATGTACCTTAATATAGCTTAAAGTTTAAATATAAATTCTAGAATAGATTAATTAAATAATAATAATCAATCATAATTTAGATTTAATAACGATGTGTATGTTTAAATCAATGTTTCATTATCTATTATCAGTGTGCATCAATTACTGAGCTCAGCTTAATTAGGATTTCGTTGTAGCGAATACCGTTACAATTTTCAACGGATCCCGTTGGATTATTGGTGATTGATTAATGTTTGTTAACAATGGTCTCTTCCGATTCAATTTCATTGGATTCAGTATTAATGAGAGAGTGTAAACTATTTTGACATTGCAATTTAACTTTGTAATAAGATTTTTCTTTAAATTATAAAATTTATAAAAGTAAAATATATATAAATTTTTTTCTATAAAAAAGGTGGACGCACTATTTTTTTTTGTTCAGCTTCATGCTATATCCCGCATATGGCAGAGTAAGCGGAGAGAACCTAGTGCTAAAACACTCCGTTCTCACCTTCCGCAGAATTTTCGAGGCATTGCGTATTCAACGAGTGGCGGATTTCAACGTCTTTCTTTTGGTAGGTACCTATACCAGAGCGAACAAATTAAAATTTTCATAAATAATAATTAATTCCCTGGATTAAGGATGGAGCCACTTTTTTATGCTCCTCCGTCACCACGGCCTCTATTACATTTAAATTTTTAAAAAAAGATTATATTCAGTATTTATAGAAGTCAAACTAAAAAGACTATAACATTTGTATCTAGACAACTATTGACTTAACAAGAAGCTACTCTTGTCAGAATGTTACAAAAGTTAAATATTTTAATGAATAAAGTTGAAATATTGGAGTTTTGGATTCCAAATTGCCTCACTCGCAAATCTTTGTACTCGTTCACAATTTACTAACATACTTATACTTGTTATACAAGTTTCCAAAGGGCGATGGAAAATTCTATTTACGGTTGAAGAAATACAATAACTAGTATGGGAACCCCTAAGAAAGTTCGACTTCAGGTAGTAAAATTTAATAAACGTACTGACCATAGTAATATTTACTTTAGAAGTGTTTCGTTTTCCTTTCACTTCCGATTGAATAAAAAATTATAATATTTTTGACATTTTCTTCATCAGTATTCGGTACAGGTGACTGTATACGCTATAGGTTGTGGGTTCAATTCCCATTGAGGGAAATTAAATATTTAATATTTTCAATTCGCCCTGGTAACGAGGCAAAGCGCGGCGTTATCCGCCCCTCTTGGCAATCCGCAATTTGGCGGAAAGCGGGGTAGGCGGTGTTTAACACTAGGTTCCCAAGTTTCCTCTGCCTACCCTAGTATCTGCGGGATACAGCGTGAAACAAAAAAATCAGATTCATATTCTATGAATCAATAAACTAAAAGTTAGATGGAAATTATCATCTCAAGTAAACTGATTTCTATAGAATCATGAAGTTTATTTTTACTATGTCGTTATCTAACCCAAGGGGAGAAAAGTCTCGTAAATTTGTTTTTGTTTGAGCAAACATTTATGGCTATGGGAGGCCCTGGCCTGACAAACAACGGTATCTATAATTACTGTCTTTCATAAGATCGATGATGAAAATGTTGTAAAAATGTATTAAATATCATAATGCTTAGGATGAAGCTTAAAAGGTTTAATTAATAATCTTATATAGAATCTAAAAATTTTATTGTTATTTTAAATAAAACCATGTATTATAATATAGGGTAAATAGGAAGGAAGTAGAGCACCGTAGTGCAAGTATAGGGTGCTTTGGGAATATGTTAAATATTTAACTTTAATTCATATATATAATTTTATAGAGTTTTTTCCCCATGTAAAAAAAAACTGAACACCAAAAATATATATTTAAAAAAAAAGCTAACTTAAAAAATATCGTCAACTTGTGTAGAACTGAAATTGTGTAAAACACATATACAATTTTATTTTCGATTTCGTAACTTTTTATTCATAGAAATTGCCTTTGTTTCCTCACATTTTCGACCTTCAAAATCAATTTCTCGCCTCAGACCTTTCACCTAAAAGTTTTATTCTTTTCTCCCTAGCGCAATCTACATTTTGGTAAATTTAGGAAAATTTTTATAATACAATTTTCCTATAAACGTAACTGCCCTTTCTAGAGATTATTGCCGCAAATTCTGTAGTGGAATTATAAAATATATTATATAGAAATTTGTATGTATTGTATTACGTTTAATTATAATTTATTCTAATTAAACCTTATTAAAATAATAATTATATCGGGACCAGTCATGGAGCAGAGGCTGCAGTATGCTGCAAAATCGACTAGTTGTGGGTTCGATCCCCACTCGAGGAAAGGAAATAGGAAATGAATTAGTGAGGAACGGCTTGGCTTAATACTAGGGGTACCTTCTACTTACCCTGCTATATGCGGGATACAGCGTGTATCAGAAAAATAACTTACTAACAAAAAGCTAGAAAAAAGTTGATAATTCTTTTCTTTCATTCTTTTTTCTCTATTTCTTTAGTTTTTTCATAAATTTTACTATCATAAAACATAATATATTGTACAATTGTAAATATTAATCATTCATAAAATTTAATCTTAACTTAGACCAAACAAATATACAATACTTATTTTTTTATATAAAAAAGCTTCATAAAGAAATGATTATGTCGCTATTAAAATTATCTTTCACAAATATTATTTGGACTTCGAAGTTCTCTGGAGTTTTTACCTCTTATTAATAAAGTTCTTATTTAAATTAAAAGGTGAACTTTTGTCAGTGAAATTATTAATTAATTTAGTTACAGTACTTTTAACTCACATTTAGCGCTTCTTTGAGTCTTGATCAATTCTTTCACTAAACTTCAGTTTATCTGTATATAAATAGGTGAAGGAATTTGAAATTGGCACATTTATAATTTACTAGCGGACCCGGACGCGGCTACGCCTGCTTGAAATATAAGAATATAATTTCTATAGAAATATACTATTATATTTATTTTCATAAGGATGAATATCAAAATGACGCGGTAACGAACGCGGTCGCGTAGCGACGACGGTTGTTATTAACATGGCAGAATAAATTGCATGTCAAATTAGAAAGTATTTTAATTTATTAGTATATATGTGTAATGTAATATTATATAGCCTATAGCACTTCTGAAGAATGCAGCTTTCATACAAAACAAAAACAAAGTAAATCGATCCAGTAGATCCAGAGATCTTAGCGTTCAAACAAACAAACAAACAAACTCTTCCGCTTTATTATATTAGTATAGATATAGAAAAAGAGTGTTAAATAATGCTTAAAAGATACACTACCGTACGCTTGGCACATCTTTTTTGTATTTATAAAGTGACATACAGGTTGCTATGGCAACAAGTATTATTATAAGCATCAACGGGTTCTTTAGTAATATTAATTAAATAGTTTAACGGAAGTGGCTTAAGGAGAACAGAGTATCTTAACACTAGGTTCCCAGGTACGCGAAAAAAATTGGAAATGTTATTTATTAGCCTGTAATAAACATGTAAAAGAGACGTATATATAAATATTTCCTTAATTTAAAAATACATGGTTCGAGAGGATATCAATGCTGGTGATCCTCTTAAACTGCGTGACGCTCGGCATGTACCAGCCGTGTGTGGACGACCAGTGTGTCACAAACAGGTGTAAAATATTACAGGTGAGTTTTACTTCACTATTTCTATTATTATTGAATACCTATCGAGGCAAAGCGTGGCGTAGAGTTGCATCACTCAACAAGCAATGCTACGACGGAATTAATAGTAGATTTTCTCTACCTCCCCATTTATTAATTTAAACTCAGTTTCGACAAATTATCCTACTTTAAGTACTAACTAATGAACGTATTTATTTTTGTCCAGGTATTCGATGATATAATATTTGCATTTTTCACCTTGGAGATGACGATCAAGATGGTGGCGATGGGAGTCAATGGACATGGGACATACCTCGCCGACTCATGGAATAGGCTAGATTTTTTTATTGTTATGGCTGGGTAAGTACATATTATTTTTTTATTTTTGTGTTACAGAACTTCCTTTTTATCTCTAAATCCTTTTTTATACTTCAGGCAGATAAAATATAGTGATTTCTTTAAATTCTTTTCTACCTTTTTTTACCTTTTTTAGTGTTATTCCACACTTAGGAAAAAAAATACGTTTAAGAAAAACTCTTTCTTTTCATCTGACCTGTTCACATATTTTATGAACGTATAGCTTAGTGGGTCAGACAGAGTGGCTTGGTTTCTAAAAGGCGCTGGTTCGAATCCCGTTACTTTGAAAATTTTATGCTTTCCAAAGAGTATTAATCAAGTTCTTTTCAAAATATCTATTTATATCAGACTGTAAAAGCAACCATATTTAAAAGAAATATTTACATGAAATACGAACAATCTTCTTACAAAATTACTAACCTAAGCTTATTCCAGGGCACTAGAATACGCGTTGAACGTGAAAAACATAAATCTATCGGCGATCAGGACGTTCCGGGTGCTGAGACCCTTGCGGGCTATCAATAGGATACCTAGTGAGTATATAGTGTATTAAATCAAAATCAAATCAAATCAGCTTCACGCTGTATCCCGCACACAGCAGGGTAGGCAGAGGGAAAATAGTGCTTAGACACTCCGTTCTGCCGAATTCTGGAGGCATTGCGTGTTGAGTGACAGAACTCAACGTCGCCCTTTGCCTCGACACCAGAGCGAAGAAATGGAAATATAAACGTAAATAAATATTTCACTTCCTCGAGTGGGGATCGAACCCACAACCGTCGCGTTACAGTCACACCCTTGTGCCGCTGTGCCACAAAGGCAATATTGTCAAGTGTATTAAATAACGTTTATTTTTTGTCCCTCCCATAATCTTAAATCATTCTATTGTGTCTTTAAGTTTGTGTTGATAGGTAATATATCGTAAAAGATCGCACGTGAAAAATATATGGTAGCCCTTTCTATTTTCTCTCTGTAAGTTACTAATTTCAAAATTGTATGTGGTTATAGCTAATTTCAAAAAATATTATTAATCTCTCTCTCTTTCTTGTTCTTCACCCTCCGTCCAATTTAAAAATATTGTGTTCAATATGGGAGCTCCGCGACGCGCTTTCTCTTGTTATCTGAACGAGTTATGGAACCGGCGGCGCCGGCGTGTGTACAATCTTTGGCATTCGCATATATAAAATAATTAAATAACATATCTTAAAACGACAATCCCATTTCTTCCATCAGCCTCATAGCAACGAATCAAATATGTCCTCTTTCCGCTGAACAGTTAAGAAGCTTACAAACATAGCTATCACCCCAAAGGGCCAATTCGCCGGGTTTTAAAGAAAATCCCTGTCGAGGCACTTACAGAAATTAACTCCGAACAAAATTGAGAACGTGGGCGGTGAATCGATGAGCAACAAGTGGATCCAGTGTAACGTTGCTCCGAGAATATTAGATCATTCTAGGAGTAAATTTTCGTGTTACCCTCTAAACAAGTTTGGGAACCACTGCCACGAAATATATTTTTTTATCTATTATGTTTGTTAGTAAATAGAAGGTTGGATAGTAGTGATACATCACTTCTCTCTCTATTTCCCACTTATTTTAAATATAAATGGAAACTGAACTCACAGTTACCGTTTTTAATATGTTAATTTTTTTTAACGTTCCTAAAAATGTATTGAAAATTATTTAAGGAAAACGAACTTCGTACCAATGATTCTCATAAAATGATTCCACGGGCCCTTTGTTCACACGCACTGGATATTTCTCTTGACTATGAACTTCATTTGAAGGGAACAATGCTTCGTCATAATTAAAAAATCTTTCATTCGTGCCGTACAATTATATGGGCGTTCATTATTAAAACATTGTTTTTTTTATGCAAAAATTATTTATATTTTTAGTAAATTAAAAAATTAAGTAGAATTATTATTATGATATTACTTTAAAACATTCATAACTTAAGACCTACTAAAAATCATGGTGTTAAATAAATAAATAAACCAGCTTCACGCCGAATTCCGCACACAGCAGGATAGGCAGAGGGAACCTAGTGTTAAGACGCTCCGTTCCCCATCTTATGCCGAATTCTGGAAGCATTACGTGTTAAGGGGAAGGCGTATATCCCGCACACAGCTGGGTAGGTAGAGGGAACCTGTTAAGTAACAAATCTCCTCGAGTGGAGATCGAACCCACAACTTCCACCTGCGCTACGATAGTCTATCTGAAATAAGATAGAGGCGCGGACATATTAAATTATCTATATATATAAAAGGACTTGTCCTCACTGACTGAGGTAAGACGCACGCACAGTCGTAACCGCTGTGCGTAGAAACATGAAATTTGGACAGATATTTACTTTCGTAATCTGGACATCCACTACGACGGGATTTTGAAAAAATTTTACCCTAAAGGGGTGAAATAGGGGTTCAAAGTTTGTATGGAAAAAAAAAATCGGCACCGATTTTTATAAAATTTGAAATTTAGATTTTTAAAAGTATTTAATTGAACACGTGTTTCATCGTTTTCTGGAATTCTCCCTCTAGGGGTGCAAATAAGGGGTTGAAAGTTAGTAGGGAAAAACTTTTAAATCGCCACCGATTTTTATAAAAATCGCAACTTAGCCTCTTAAAAATATTTCATTGAACACATGTTTCGTGATTTATTTTAATTCATCCCCTAGGGGTGTTAATAAGGGATTGAAAGTTTATATAGAAAAACTATTTAAATCGCCACTGATTTTTATAAAATTTGAAATTGAGACTCTTAAAAATATTTCATTGAACACGTGTTTCATGGTTTATTAGAATTCACCCTTAAGCAATACGCAGGCGAAGCTGCGCGCGTCCGCTAGTATAAATATAAAAGCAGTGGCGAGATCGATATCGCTTCGTCTAAAGTTTTAATTGATTTTATATTTGTTCTTTTGTGAAATATAAATATACGAGCACTGCAATCACTTTTCCAAATTAAATTAATGATTCCAATAAAATTATGATTCACGTCCGAACATCCAATATACTAATTTGTTTTTAATGGTACAAATATTTTAAATTTATAAGTTTTATCTTATACCGTTTTTTTGGATTTTCAATATTATTATATGTGTTTTCCATATAATTTGATCTTAATTTATCAATAATTAGTGTTTACTTGGGGTAGTGAATTGTTGTTTTATTTTTTTAAAAAAATGTCCAAGTGCGAGTCGGTTTAATGAAATTGACATATTATGAAAATATTAAATAAAATGTTAATAAAAATAGCAATGCCTGTCCTATCATTCAGTTTTAATTATGGGGATTCTAAAGTTCTGAAATAATCTTAGTTGACGTAAATTTCATTAAGTAAATGAAGTAAATATATCTATGTATAAAATCTCATTACACTAACAATTTGTTACATTTCTATAAGTTTTCAAATAAAATAACCAACCATTCTCTTTTCAATTTTCTATGTAAAAATTAAAAACTTTACATACCTTACAACGCTACTACTTTACAAAAGGAAAATAACAAATTATATAAATTAGGTTTCTAAGTAAGTTGCAAAATATAGTTTTAGAGTAGAGACGAACGCCAAAGTTTGTGAAAACCCCATCTGGGACGGTCTCAGTCCTACCACAAATTAAACTTACCTTTGTTGGAAGAGTTAAAGTTAGCTATTTATACTACATGTAAACTACAATTGTATTATGTTGGGTGGCGTTGGGTACAAGCAGGCAGTGGCGTGGGTTCGATTCCTACTCGAAGAAATATTTACTATTTTCATTTCGAGGAACGAAGCGAGGTAAAGCGTAGCATTGGATTCAGGCGGAAAGCGGAAAATTCCAACAGTGTTAAAATATTTTTTTAAGTAAGGTACGACAAAATAATCAATTACTAGTATCTAATTAAAAACAAAAATAGTTAAACTATAATATAATTATATTATTGGCATTCATTACGTATGCGAAACACGTCCAAAATAGTCATATACTCTTATATATACAAATATAGATATATAAATAAAATCAGCTTCACGCTGTATCCCGCTCTCAGCAGGATAGGCAGAGGGAACCTAGTAACACTAGGGTCCCCACTTTCTTCTGAATATATTAAAAAATATATAAAGTTTCACAAAAGGATAGAAATGAAATGGTATAAATCACACTCACGACTCCACCGACTCAAAATGTAAGGAGGGCAAACAAAGAGGGAGGGTGAACTTTCACAAAACCCTCTCGCGCCTGCAAACAACGACATAGCAAGAGAACCGCAAATTAACCCTTGCCACGTTTGTTGGACATAAGTTAACACTTATTTGATATACATATATAATACAGCGCCGGACTGTAAAAGAGGTATTAGTGAGTTCGATTACCATGCGGAGGAATTGTCTTATTAATTCCTCGCTTTGCTAATAATAAGTAGTCTCGAAAATTAGATGATGCGTGGGGGACGGAGTGTACTTAACACTAGGTTCCCTCTGTCTACCTTTCCATGCGGGAAAAAGATTAAGTTTCCTTTTTATATTTTACATTTTCTTTTGTTTTTTTTAAAGAAAAACTTTCTTTCGAACGTTATTTTGAACGTCGTATAATAATTATTATTTTAAAATATGTTTTATTAATTTTGTTCTTGACCAAGCTCCCATATGTGAGGGACAGCAAGTCTTTATTTAGCACGTCACATATTTACGCGCGTGTGGTTGCGACCTGGGATTTTTTTCTTTTTTCTAAGGAGTTATTTTTATTTTTAACATAAACTTTTCCATATTTCATTTTCTTTACCTTAACGCTGTATCTTGGACATAGTAGGTTAGGCAGAAGGAACCTGGAAACCTAAAACTGAAACACTCAGTTCCTCCATTCCCACTCAGTTCCAGATAATTTAGAAATATTCCTCATTAAGACATTTCCGCTTTCCACTACCTGGCGAATTAATATATTTCATTGCCCCCGAGTGGGAATCGAACTCACAGCCGTTAAATTTACAGTTAGAAGTTGGTCACCTGTTCTTGCCAGCTTCAAATTTAAAGTAACTTAAGTATTTAAAAACAAATTAAATATTACTTTTTAGTTAAACCTTTGAATTTTGTACTATATTTTGCGGATACAATTAGGTATTTAAAGTTAGTGACATTTAATGTATACAAATAACCTCAAGGGACACGACAACCCATTATTTCTAATGACTAAACTGATTTGTATAGTTATCGATTTTACGTATAAACCTATCTAGATTCTAAATTATATAAGCGTGTTCTAAATTACATATAGACTAGAGACTCACACGCGACTTCGCTCACCTAAACTTTTTTTCATATTATAGCCAAAGGACTTATTTAATAAAAATTATCCTATGTCCTTTCTAATATCTCCAAGAATATGTGTACAAAGTTTCATTATTATCGGTTCAGTAGTTATGGCGTGAATGCGTTACAAACAAACTTATATTCAAATTTATAATATTAGTATGACATGACGGTAGTGTTATTATAGCTATATATTTTTTTACAGGCATGCGTATCCTAGTGATGCTCCTCTTAGACACATTACCGATGCTGGGCAATGTTCTTCTCTTATGTTTCTTCGTTTTCTTCATATTTGGTATTGTTGGAGTCCAACTTTGGGAAGGAATATTAAGGCAGCGATGTGAGCTGGTGCTGCCACCAAATGTACTACGACCAAAGTAAGTCAATAGTTGGTTTGCACGTGATATGTTATAAGCTTTGATTTTGATAATGAAGAATTACGTTGAAATATTTTGAGCTGATGAAAATCTAAAATTCAGAATATTAGAAACTGTGTTAAATAAAAATATAATAGGAATTCCTACAGGGCCTTGGATAAAATAGCAGTAATTTTTTAAACTTTGTACTGTTTGCTCGAGAGCGCTCGTCTTAGAGGCACGTTCCATCGCTAATGTTGACTGCATGCAATATTTAACGCTTTACACACAAAAGCACACCCAGGGCTGCTCCACCTTTCTCAATATTGCAATTTATCAGTACAGACATTCTCTCACCAGTGACATCATGAGCGCGCATGTACAGGACAGCTTGCCTCACGTTAATATTGCATTCCGTCAATACACACGAGACCCAGCTCGAGTACACGCATGACGAAATGTTGGAAATATTGCAAAATCTAGATTTATCATGTAGTTCTGGATGTCGTTGAGACTGTTACATTAATTACATTGTTGCGAACTAACAAGTAAACATAACACTAATATCATGTAGATACAAAAATCAGCAAATTCCAAGTATAGTTTGTATAACAAGATCAGGTGTGAAGCTAAATATTTGATTTTTTTTAGCGTCACCCTCTATTCTGGCAGAGGGAACCTAGTGTTAAGATACTCCTTGTGCCCCTGCGCTACGACTGGTTTATATTGATGTTTGACGTTCTTGGTCATAAACTGTTTTTAACATTTCATATCAACCTGATCAAATTCACATATTTGGCTTCATAACTGTATAAGTTAATAACAAAGTAGGGTCTACTCAGGTAACATAACACCCGTCATTCCTCCTAATTTATTTTCCAGAGACCTGTCCGAATGGTACAGAGTGCGCGTCAGAGTCAACTCGTAAGAATTTAGGATCAAAATAAGTGTTATTGCAAAATATTGAAATCTGTCGTAACGTGTAACCTTTGCCCATCTGCCGTCCAGATGTGCTATATCTGCTTTCCTCTACGAATTGGCAGTTTTATGAGAGAAATTATGGTGCAGACCATTTCATTCACAACCACTCACGTCATACCATAACACTCACGTACGAGTAATGAGTAAAGAACTGCCAATTTGTTTTACTTTAACTTTACAAATGTGATTAGATATTTCAGTTTCTTTCAATTTTTTTGTACATTTTTAATATGTATATTTTTTTGAATCTAAATATATTTTATTTTTGTTATTTCTGTTTTCGTCTTTACCAAATCCGTGCACTGTATGAGACATTTAACCAAACCTGTTTAAATTTCAATTATTCACCACTTTTGTATGGATTTATTATCACAAATGACACAGAATTATATTATAACACCATTTACATAAACTCCACATTTAAAAATATAAAGTTTATATTTTAGTTATTCATGAATATTAGTAAAAAGGTAAAAACCACAATAAAAGCCTTATGGCCGTCATCAAAAGGACAAGTATCATAAACCCAAATGATTTGGGTTCGCAACGTTCATGTTCCGCTCGTGCCGTTAACGAATAATGACCAAGAGGCCGTTGATGTTAATCTTCTCCATCCACTAATGCTCACCTGACTCCCCCAGAATTCCTTTATCGTCTCTAATATTAAACGGGTTAGCTAATTATTTTCACCACTTCGACCCTCCCCTTCGCTTTCATTGTCTGCATGCTGTCTTAAATGTGCCAGTAATTGCATGAATTATAACTCCCTCTGGTATCATTATCTGTTTTAGTAAAGCTTTATGTAGATCTCATATATTATTGAATTTATAATATAGTATATATTAATATTAGATATTTCACATACTAATATATTTTTTAATTATTCTCACTGTTTTTGTTAGTATCACCATAGTATATGAAAAAACGTATATATAATTAATGCAATGCTTACATAATATTATAACACAAAAGAACTGGTTAAGGTCTATAACATCTTTTATCAAGAAATTTCTAAAGTTCCTTATATAACAATATATAACTAAATACTTAGTTAATTTAACAAAATTTATTAAATATTTAAAAATACAAAAAAAAATATCACACTTCCACTTAATGTAAATAATTGAAAAAAATATAGGAATTCTATTTCTTATGCTTTTAATTTAATCACAAAAAAAATTATACACATTTTGTTTATATACAGCATTTCGTTCCACTACGAATTCTCAAAAGAACTGGATTATATTTGTACGACACCAGAAGACAGCGGGATGCACCTCTGTGGAGATTTTCCACCTTACCGATATGGACCTCTCGTGTGCAATGAAACTGCAAAATCATTTTCTTATAACACACCTACTAACAGTTCGTGTGTTAATTGGAACCAGTATTATACAAATTGCACTCAACGAGGACCAAATCCCTTCCAAGGAACTATATCTTTTGATAATATTGGCCTAGCTTGGGTTGCAATATTTTTGGTAAGTATTATTATAACTGTTAACACTTTTTAACTATTAAAGTAGTATTTTGTATAATAGTTAAAAATAGTATTTAATTATTTTTGTATCTATTTCGTAATATAATTTAACATTATATTTTTTTAGGTTATATCCCTGGAAGGATGGACCGACATCATGTACTATGTACAAGACGCTCACAGCTTTTGGGATTGGATTTATTTTGTTCTTCTAATAGTGGTAATTATCATTCGATATTCTTAGATTTATTTTTTTGATTAAATTACAAACAATTAATACTATTTTTTTTTCAGCATAACACTCTATTTCATATGTGGCAAGGTAGGCAGAGAGAGTTTAGTGTTAACACTTCACTTCCCTCTTTCCGCCGCGACGCAGCGCCGATTTTTGCCTCGATTCCGATCGAGTGAAGATATGAAAATATTAAATATTTCATTTCCTCTCTGCCTTTGCGCCACGACTGGCCTCGGCCTGGCCTGATATAAAATCATAATCAAATTCCTAATAACCAAATCTCTTTCAGATCGGATCATTTTTCATGATCAACCTCTGCCTAGTCGTTATAGCGACTCAATTCAGCGAAACAAAGAAACGTGAAATGGAAAGAATGAGAGCTGAAAGGGCACGGTTTACATCGTCATCGACTTTAGCTTCGTCGACCAACAATAGTGAGCCGGCGACGTGCTACGCTGAAATAGTTAAGTATGTCGCGCATTTGTGGAGACGTTTCAAAAGGAGAATGGCGAAAAAGATCAGGTAAGAATTGAAATATTTTTTTTTTACATTCACGCTGTTCGGGTAGGCAGAGAGAGCCTAGTGTTAAGACACTCCGCTTACAGACTGGGCGTTGAGTGGTGGAACTCAACGATGATTGGTCCCACAAGCTTTAGTGGTCACAGTCACACGGTTCTGCCTTTGCGCTAAGACTGGCGTCTAAATAAATAATTTAAATGGTTATATTCAACCTTTTATATATATTTTTTTCTGCTATTACTTGATTGTAGAGTTTACAAGTACCAACGAGCGCAGTTAAAATGGCGGACAAGTCAAGAAACACTTCAATTACCAGCAAATCGTCCAAAGCAGCACCATCCATGTTGTCCTCGAGTTCATCCACAGGTACATTATTTACGTCATAATGACGTTCTACAAGCTATTTCTATTTTATAAAATTTATTTGTTGTAATCTTCTTAGCATTATTTAATTAACTATGGTTAATTGTTTTAATGCTATGATATGTATATTAAATTTTCCTTATTTATTTTTTTAATTTTTACATTTTTTCTTTAGGGTAATGGAAAAACTATTGAAGAAGTTGGAGATGAACCTCTCAGTAGGCCAAGTCTATTGCGTGTGCCTTCACTGTCTACGGCAGATCTTGAGGTACGGTTGTTAATAGCAAAATATTTTCGAATCGAAGCCATAATTGAACTATAAACTAAATTTGACTCTTATAACCTTAACGGTTGCGGCTTCAATTCCCGCTCAAAAACTGATTATATTTAAATTATTTTTATTTCTTTACTCAAAATCTTATTAAATAAATTTATTCAAATAAATCCTTGCATTCGAATGAAAAACTAAGTTATTATATAATATTTATCATGAGATTCTTTATGTGTATGAAGTATCTAGCATAACATCATATTAATGTCAAAATATAAAAATCAATTATCTTAAAAGGTTTTATATTACTGGTACAGTACTTGTAGAATATAACATTTGTCCGACCTAAGCTAGTTTAATAATTATTCTTCAACACCAACCAACAGGTCCATTGAAAGAAAATACTACGAGACTTCCTTCCAGTATCCACATTCTGCCTTAATCGAATCCATGCCCATTTGCGTTCCATATGTACCTACAGATAAAAGAACAACGACCGTCTAAATTGAGTTTACGTTGTATCAAAGGCGTTCGAAATTGAAATTCAATTGGGCTGAAGAGATAAAAGATTTGCGATTTCGGTTCACCTTTAACTAATTTCCTGTTATCTACTTTGCTCCCTTATCTTTTTTTCAAGGCTCATCAATATTTGTATCACGCTTTACAATTTTTTTTCCTTTTTTTTAGATTCACGCTGTATCTCGCATATATCACGGTAGGGTAGGGCAGAGCAAACCTAGTATTAAGGCACTCCGTTCTCCATTTTCAGCCGAATTCTGGAGGTATTGCTTATTGAGTAGCGGAACCCGAGACGTCACGCTTTGCCTCGCCTCATTCCCCCATTTTTTCTCGTTTAGGGATCGATCCCACAACCTGTCACAATTTCTGCCCTTGCCCCACGAATAGGCTTGTTTATTTTCCTTATATTTGTATTTATTTTAGAATGCATCGAATTTATCTTTACTCTCGCCACCGTCTCTTGCACGGAGGAGATCTTCAGTAATGTTCAGCGACACAGTTTTGCTTCATGTGCCGAATGCTCAACATTTAGCACACCCCCACAATGTGTGCTCATCCGAAAAGATGACCCAAACTGGTAAGCAAGTTTAAAAAATAGTATTAACAATGTTTTATTTTAAGTATTAATCTGGATACTAATTAATCTAAATTTATTTCTAGCAGTACTTAAGCAAAATAAGTCATGCTTTAATTATCATCGGCACAAAACAACTTAAATCTCTTTGTTATTGCTCCCTATTTCAAATCTTTATTTTTCTTATTTACCCTATTTTTAATAAATTAAAAAATATTTATAGATACATTGTGTCAACGTGAATGGCTTTTGAGCCAAAGTGGTGAGTCTAGAGTGGTAGATCTAGACAGACTTTTAGAAGGGCATGCCAAAGAAAAACTTCACTTCTATTCTTTTCCTTCTTTGGACAAGGGAATACAACTCCTTCCAATATTTAAACTTTANTTTTAATTTCTTAAATTGTACTTTGTTTTGCTCGCTACTCACTCATCCACTTCCACTGGTTGACTGGAAGAGATCTCTTATAGAGATAAGTCCACCTTTGTACACTAAATGTCTATATATTGTTTATTATGTATTTTTTTTAGTGCAATAAAGAATATTATAAATTTATACTAACCTAAAACCTGGGGACCTAGTGTTAAGATACTCCATTCCCCATTAAGAAATCACCATCACGTGCCCATCACGCCATAATAATAGTCATTTTTTTATATATTTATTTAATTGTATAGACATAAGCTTATGAGTTTTCATTTTCAGATTGTAGAGATAGATGACTTTTCATGTTGCGCTGAATTAATAGCAGCAGAAGCAGCAGCAGCAGAGAAGAAGAAAAGCCGATTTTCCAATGCCTGCTTATCGTTATGGCGTCAAATATCTAAATTTTTATCTTTGCTTCGAAAACATATTAAGATTATTGTCAATCATAAATACTTTCAACAAGGTAATTAAAACTTTTTTCTTCTTAGTTTAGTATATTAATATTTAAATATTTTGATATTATATCTAAAGTGTTTGCACATTTAGGTATCCTTCTTGCCATTTTAATAAACACATTGTCAATGGGGATCGAGTACCATAATCAACCTGAAGAGTTAACAGTGATTGTCGAAATAAGCAACGTCGTTTTCTCCGCAATATTTGCTGTCGAAATGGTTCTGAAAATCGTTGCAGAAGGTCCCTTTAAGTACATTTCTAATGGATTCAACGTATTTGACGGTGTTATTGTTATACTAAGGTAGGTTTCAATATTTTAATATTTCTATATATTTTTTTAATTATTTAAATATCTGCTTAAGGCAATAAGATGTACCTACACAATTATCATAATTTTTAAATACAAATCTCCAAGTCTTTAATTTTCATTTCAAACTGAAAAATACTACATTATAATAGAACTATATATATTTCATCTGAACGCAGTGCATTTGAATTAACACAAAGCATGGGCAATGAACAAGATTTAGCTGGAAGTTCGGGATTGTCTGTATTGCGCACATTTCGACTCCTGCGCATATTAAAGTTGGTTCGATTTATGCCAAACCTAAGACGACAGCTCTTCGTCATGTTAAGAACGATGGACAACGTTGCTGTATTCTTTTCCCTCCTTGTCCTTTTCATTTTTATATTCAGGTAAATATTTATTTAGTTATTTATTCATTTTTAATAAGTAAGACGTATATAGTACCTACTAAGATCAGTATCAGGGGTTTAACAATTGATAGATTTTATAGGGCATAAAAAATATATTTAAATATCACAATAAAATGCATGACATTAAAATCCAAGGGAAGTATTAACCAAACTTTATTTTAAAAACTATGATTTCTTCCAAATATTATTTTTTTGTTCCACTTTTGTTTATTATTTTCCTAATAAACTTCCAAAAAAATAAATATTTACTAACTATCATCTTAGCGAGTAATAGCGAGTCTCTGCAATATCTTGACAAACTAAGAAAAAATATCACTTATCTTTCTTTACTTTTTCTATCTTCAAATCTGTACTACGCGTGACTTGGTGTATCTTCTATAGTAGCTTATTAGAACAAGTAGACTTTTAAAAAAGCAATCGTTTGATTGCTATATTTTATTTTTTTCGTAGACTGTGAAGATTTATACGACACCTCATAAAATGTAAACCTAGTTTCTACTTAACTGTCACACCCTAACCTCTGCACTGTTTAACTGTGAGTGACTTTCTCCTGTTTTATTTTCTGCCTAACGTTATATTTTCCCTTATCTTTTAGTCATTTCTTCTGACATATTACATACAACACTATCCACACTCTATACAACGTTTCTCTTCTTCAACCTTATTCGTAGACCTTCACGCTTGCTTTTTGTCACTATTAATTTAAACCTGCACTCTCACTTCTCATTTAGATGTAACTCACACTTATATATTTTATACAAATATTAATCTACCGAAAGGATTGTAGATATCGTTTTATCTAATCGTATATTGCGTGATAACGTTCAGCATCCTCGGTATGAATCTCTTCGGGTGCAAATTCTGCGAAAAAGATGAAGAGGGCGATCTAGAGTGCGACAGAAAAAACTTTGATACACTATTGTGGGCCTTTGTCACGGTGTTTCAGGTATTAAACATTTTGAATTAAAGTACTAAAACAAACAGACAATCAGAACAGACAAACTTGCATTTACTTAACGCTTACCGGTCCGTTGTAAACACTCAACAGAATGACTATTTAACAAGAATATTGCTATGACGGCTTATCGACTAACCACGCGAGTACACAAAATGTCCACTGCTCTGCAAATCATTTCAAAAGCTATTTTAAAATAATTATGACCTTCTGTTACTCTAATATGCCATTTAGTTGAAAAATTTGCAGTTCAGTGTGAAACGCGTAACCGCTACCCTAGAACCCGCGTAGAACAATTATAGAACCCATTGGTAACAGATAGTTCAAAAGTCATTTAGAATCACGATTCACCTTGTGCCGTACAGTAAACCCATTAAAGTCGAAAGCACTTAGACAGACAAGCTTGGTTAATTCGTAGGGTAGTATAGGTATTCGATACGAGTCGCGGGTTATATTACCGTCAGTTCCTCCAGTTCCACTTCTACAATAACTCAGTTGAACAGTTCTCTGTCACTTTGCATGCTGCTTCTATTATTTAGATCTGTATGAAACAAGTTACTTTTATAATCTTTTAGTTATACAAACTTTCAGGTTTATCACCGTATCGCTAGTTTATTTCTTAGCAATTTCACTTGTTTCATCAGGATATCCTGCATTTTCCTTGTTTAATAACGACCTCGTTTCCAATTCTTTCCCTTTCGTCGGCGATAAAATTTTCAATTTCTCAAATATTTCTTATTTAAGTTCTATATTTACCATAACTATTACTTTATACTTATTTTCTGCATCGAGGCATCCTTAATGCATTAAAATGAATGAATTAATATTTATAATAAATAAAGTATTTGAATGAATTTATTACTTCGATATATTTTATGCACTTTTATTTGCCTTATTACTCTTTGAATTTTATTTAATTTAATTGCATTTATTCTGACATAATGAGGCAGTATATAAAGATGAATGCTAATTAAGACAATATTTCATGGGGAACTTGCACTAAAAAAGACATTATATGAAATACTATTCATAATTTAGATTTATGTTATTAACAAACCCGTTGGTGATGGCGTACCAATGGCGATAACACTGCTTACTAATTCTTTTTCTTTGTAACTTTTACTGTTACACAGGATTATGAAGCTTACGGTACAATTTTCCGTAAAAAATAAACAAATGAAAAATCTCGTATAATAATAACATATTTATTTATCTAACGTACTGAGTGATGAACATTTATTACTACTAATAGTTGTAAATTTTACCGTAAGCACCAGCCAACTTGTAAATTTTCCGTAACTAATTTACGGAAAAATTGTTTCCGTAAATAAAAAGAGCGGGTTGCAGTGTTAACGTCGCAGGCGCATTGACATCGTCTAGACTCGGTCGCGTATGCGCATAGTATTTTGTTTTTCTTTCATTTTTTTCATCGCGCGCAGTATTCTGGGCATGTATCTGTTCGGTGGTAAGTTTTGCAAGTTCGTCGAGGATAACGGAACCGAAAGGGACTGTACCTGCCCTGAAATCATCTCACATCATCCAAAATGTGAATGCGACAGGAAACATTTTAATAATATCCTTTGGGCAACCGTCACTGTGTTCCAGGTAAGTCTTATAAATGTAAAGGTTACATTGTCAATTTATTTGCGATCCCGTTCAAGTTTGCTTTTAGAGGGTAGACGGTGCGTTTTTCTCGTTTTAACAGTTATTCTAATAAATCTTACATATCTACGAACTAATTTTACCTGCTAAGATTATTTGAACCTGGAAACGAGAAACTCGTCATTATAGTTCATATATCAAATATAATTAATTAGTTTGATTATCAGCATATATTATAAGCAATTGGTAGTTAGTGCATCTTGCTTTTAGTAAATTAGTATTAATGCTGAACCCTTTTTGATTGTGTACTCCAAACGCCGTCTGTGTTAATTTTCATTACAGTGTTTATATTGTTGTAACTAACATAACATGATACTTATTAACACGTACACGTTTATTACTTACAATTATTTTTATTTAATATATTTTTTTAACATTGATACTTACAAAAAAATCTACAACGTAAGGCACAACTTTCACACAATACGACAGCACACCTCGCTTATTATGATTTATTACGGAATTTGTAAAATTTCATAATAATATATGTTGTGGTAGAACGATGTTTGTTTTATATGAAATATTTTATTATAATAAAAATTTTCAGGTTTTAACGCAGGAAGACTGGAATGTTGTTTTATTTAACGGTATGGAAAAAACGAGCCATTGGGCTGCGTTATATTTTGTAGCATTAATGACTTTTGGCAATTATGTGTTGTTCAACCTGCTGGTGGCTATTTTAGTGGAAGGATTCAGCTCCGAGGTAATTTTTTAATAAATAAGCTTCACGCTGTATCTCGCACACAGCAAGGTAGGCAGAGGGAGGGAGAGATCTCGCGTTAAGACACTCTGTTCTCCACTTTCCACCGAATTCTTTCCTCGAGTGAGGATCGAACCCACAACCAGTCTATTTAGCAGCACACTTTGTGCTCCTACGCCACAACTGGCTTCAAACTATCTTTTGAATTACAAATTAACAGTACTTTATACGATATCTCGAAATAAATTACTTTTTATTTAAAACTTTTAGAGAAACGAACGAAGAGAGCGCGAACAACGTGAATTGGCGAAATCGAAATTGTCTAGTGAATGTTTTTCTGATAACAATGAATTACAATACGACGAATCTAATAATTCAGGATCGCATTCTAGTGATAGCTTTTCACAAGTAAGTTATTAATTTCATTAATTGTTTTTGTACATAGTTTTTTGTTTATTTATAGATTTCTATTATAATATAAGAAGTGAAATTAGGTTCATGATATACTTTTATTAAATTAGTGAATCAGGAAAAAAAAATGAAATGAAATTAGATTAATTATTATACGTAGTACGACTATATAACAGTTTTTTTTAATTAAAAAAACATGCATAAAAAAAATATTCTTAGTAATACAATATCTTTTATAAAAACAGAACGAAATTAAAAACTACTGGAAGTCAGCAGATGATGTTAGGAAAGCGAAAGGTGATGTCAATGGGCATAAAGAAAAGGCGATGCGGGGTCGACGTAAGACTAAATCATCAACTCATCACCCGTCGCTTTGCAAAGACTGCGCTCAGTCCAATAAATGCAACATACAAAAGGTAAGTTAAATACTAAAACTAGATTTTATTTAGATTTTCATTTAGTTTTGACTTTTATATATTAACTTTTAATATAAATATGTATGTTAAATATATATCTATGTACGGTACCTCACGTTTTCATTGGATATCAGCGAATAAGTATGTTACAGAGTAAATCTAGACGCTTTAAATCCAGCCTTTATATAGACCTAACAAGTTGAAAGGGTATTGAATCAGTAGAAAATGCTTTCTATTTCGTCTAATCTATTTCCAAGATGGAAGGCGGGTCCTTTCACAACTTAAACTAATAGAAATCGTACTCGTAAAACATATAGCCTCTCAAATTAAATCCAAATATAAGTCTGTTTTGTTAGCTATTTTATACAATTTTAGACTATTTGATCTTTATTTTTTCATTCAATATTTGTTATATTTTTTTTGACGTCTAGTTAAATAAAAAAATAAATTGATTTAGCTTCACACTGAGCAGGGTAGAGGGAGGGAACCTAGTGTTAAGGCACTCCGTTCCCCGCTTTCCTTGCCTTGACCTTGCCTTTGCCTTGACAACATAGCGAAGAAATGGAAATATAAACTTTTATAAATATTTCATTTTCTCGAATGGGGATCAATCCCACAACCAGGCGCGTTTACAGTCAACCTTTGTGCCCCTCAATTTGACTCCTAATGGAGTATTAATTTAAAATTAAACTAAATAATTTAATAAATATACTATAAATGCTTGGTAATAATATCCGTATGTTATCGTTATGGATCATAGTGCATGAAATTGTCGATAATATCTAATAACTAGTTTAATTTAGAACGTTAATATGCCACGTTATCAACTTGGTAAGAACTAAAACTTTAAGAACTTTTTTTCATTAATTGTGATGTTCTGTATATGCTACTTTTTAACCGACTTCTGTAAGAAAACGAGGTTGTCAATTCAACTGTATTTTTTATTATTCATATTTTTATACTACGTCTAATTTATCACTGGGACTAGGGTACTAAATATGTGTTACACCATTTTAGGAATCTAAAATGTTAGCATCTACTGGTGCTGCAAATGAGAACAATAGTACGGTAGTGCCAATGATAACTCACACTGCTGCAACACCACAAGACTCTCCATCCACGACCTTAGAGCCTGGCGCTACGTTCAGAGACTTTAATGTAGCTTTGACATTAGAAAGATCTACAATGCTTTCAAGCTTAGACTCCATAGATCGGACTTCTGTATGTATTTTCATGCTAAATATTTTGGTATAATTTCATATTTCATGGCTCTCGAAACATATTATTTAGATATTTTTAGAATCGTATTTTTTTAACTTATTTGAAATTTTGTACTTATCTTTGATGGCTTGGATAGTAAGTCGATTTAAATAACTTTTTCTTTTCAGTGCTCTAGCATACCAGGTTTATTGAAACCGCCAAATAGTTACACTTTAACACTTCACTCAGCAGCAGCACAATTAGGAGCTGAAAAAGCCAGATTACCGCCGATGACCCTCGCTCCTCCTCCTTTAACGTTGGCTCCTCCTCCATCGCGATCTACTTCCCCTGGATCAACGCCCACCACTCCTAGATCATTGCCCTCACCAATGGTTCCAGAAAAAAATCTTCAAGTCGCAATTGCCAAAGATGATAATTGTCTCAATGTTAGCGACAAATCTAGTTTACTTAGTTCTCAAAAGTAAGTATTAATATACAAAGAGTGTTATTATTAAGGTTATAATTTTAATATTACCTTTTAACATGAAAAATAAGAATCGAACTTAATTGTAATATAATTTAAAGATGCATTACCTAAATTTTCTATATATGAAATAATTGTTACAGAAGTCTCACAATAACAACTCCAAATTTAAATGGAGAAGATAAGTGCAGAGTACAACGTGGATACAGTTGGCGTCTCTCTAGACCGAGCCTACGGAGAAGTAAGAAGCAAAGAACTGGCTCAGATTCTGATGCTGTAATCTTAAATAATGGTAGAGACCATATTGCGTGTAATGGTAAATATTATTATTATGCCAAATTCATTGAGATATCCATTTTAAATAACGGTACATATTTTATTTATTTCTTATTTTATTCTAGGTTCTAATCTTAGAAAGAATGAATTACTTTTATCATCGTCTATGGTAATAAAAAACGACACTCAATCAGAGTTACCAAATAATAGAGCAAAAGGACAATTACCAGCTCCAAGAGTATTGGCACCACCAGCGAGAAGAGTCTCTGCTCATACCACACCTATATTGCCTGATGTAAAATCATATTTCAAATTTAACTATAATTTTTTAGTTCTTCTACTTCTACTTTAGTTCTTCTACTTTTATAAATTGTTTATAACGAAATAATTTAGTATATTTTAGTTAAATATTTCATATCTAGTAATGATTGTATTACTAAATATGTCTTTACCTAATATGTCATATAGGTTTCATGGAAGGCACCAGAGGGCTTCTCATCAGACTCAACAGTAAGATTAGACGCGGTGAAAGCTCCACCTCACAGGCTTTCTCTTACAAATGATTACTTAACAGGTAGAACTTTTAAAATTGAATTTTAATAAATTATTTCAATCATTTTAACATATATTACTGATGTTGTGCAAAATTACAATAATCCATCTATAACTTTCATATGCAATAATAACCTGATATGCAGTGTGATTCTATTAGATATTTCTTAAGCATCTCATTTTTAATTTTTACTACCGCCTAAACTAAAAACTCTACGTAATTTATAAATATGTGATAGAGTGATTTTATATCACTAACATATCACACATAGGAACGTACTCGCATACTATAAATAAATAGACTTGAAGTGAGACTTTAACCCTCAGATATTGGTTTAATACCGATTAGACTCACATTATACCCATTCTATCATTTACCCCATCATTAAAAAGCAATAAAACATCATTATAATTGACGTTATATAATCTAAAAATAAATATTTCAGTGACGTCGGTATCAGAAGTAAAAGCTAGTAATTTAACACCGTCCACCCCACAATTAGCGCAAATACCCCAACGTCCTAGAAATGAATCCATAAGACCAAATAACCAGGCTCTACCATTAATTAAACAAATTAATGAGGAGGTAAGAAGTTATTCAATTAATAACCAATTTTTATTATCATTTATCAATGTTTCAACTTCAATTGTTATTTTTAATTAATTTTATTATTATTGGTAAAGTTTTCATTGGACAACGAGTTAAGCCGTTTAAAATTCAAGCTTAAAATTTGGGATATTTTTATTTTTCTTTTTACAAAATTAATTAATGGAAGAGAAAACTAACTGCATAAGTGCTTTATAAGAATATTTTTAATGCAAATAATATTTACAGGTGACGATAAACAATAATATTTGTATTTTCTCATCGAGATTCGACAGGCGGCAGTTTAGATTTAAAGATCTTTTTCGTTTCATGGAGCCGACGGGGTGTCTTAAGGAAAAAGAGGATTATTCTCTTTACATATTTGCCCCAAATAACAAGTAAGGAATGAAATGCCGATATGTTTGTTCGAGATATTTATTTATACCGATGTTCATAGCTTTGGGATGTTATATAAATATTGGTTGTGAACGTACGGTGACTTATGTGCTTTATTGAATTTGATTTCTGACGTTGACGCCAATCAAATTGATGAATTTTAGTACATTTTCAATGGAAGTGATTGGAAATTTAAAATTTTCATAAGTAAATTCTGATATATAGATAGATAATAATGTTAAATAAAATTAATAATGTGTCTTAACTACCGATGCCTATATTCTGACCGAGACTGTAACACGACTGTTGTAGGTTCGATTCCCACATGAAAGGCAGAGTACCTAGTGTTAACACACTCCGTTCCCCATTTTTCATCGAATTCTGAACACATTGCGTCTCAAGTGGCGGAGAGAAATATAAATATTTAATTTCTTCGAGTGGGAATCGAACCTATTGTGTTTACAGATACACTTTGTGCCCCTTCGCTACAACTGGCCTCAGAAAAAATCGAAGTAGAATTATAAGCCACAATCACGTGCAAGCAGCTATATCAATAAATAATCGACTATTGCATTCTGTTTAATATACAATGCAAATAAGATTCTATTCACAATGGACTGCAAATTGAATTGGAAATACGTTTTTAATCCAATTCTTACTCTTCACTCAATATTCATTAAAATATTGGAATCTAATAAATACGTACATTTTCCTGATGCAGCTTAGACTGTGGTATCTACGATAGATGAATTTCAATTAACGTATCTTAGCTGATTGCAAATTCTCTGGGGGCTATCGCAATTATCCTTCAAAGTGCATCGAGATGATTTAATGGATGGATTTATTAGTCTTCAATATTAATATATTGGTATAAGAAGATTTAATATAATACCCAACTTGGCAGAAATGTACTTGACATTTTAATTAATCTATGATTTTTTTTTATTAATCAAAATTCTATACATTCTAGCCTTGGTAATAATAAAACTTATTATTTGTATTGAGAGTTTGTAATAATACGAATTCTGTTACATTTTATGTAGGTCAAGTACGCTATAACAATATTTTATATAAAAATCATTTTTAGAACAAATGTTAATAACGTGCCAAAAATAATATATTGGAAATATTTAGGTTATACTCGTATGTACGACAAGTCCAGGCCAGACCAGATTATACTACACTATATATTTCATTTCGGAAGGATGGAAAGAATTGAAATTTTTTTCTAACTCTACTTCTATTTATATTTCTAATGTGTTCTTAAGTAGACATCCATATTAATCCCGTATATTTTGATTCAATATTTAATTAGTAAAATTAAATATAATATAACTAGAGGCCAATCGTAGCGCAGCAGGGGCACAAAGTGTGACTGTAAAATCGACTAGTCGTGGGTTCGATCCCCACTCGGAAGATGAAATATTTATTTTAATTTATATTTCCATTTCTTCGCGCTGGTGACGAGGCCAAGCGCCCCATTCGGCGGAAGGACGGAGTGTTTTAACATAAGGTTCCCTCTGCCTACCCTGCTATGTACGGAAAACAGCGTGAAGCTGATTTATTTTTTTGATTTAATAATGTAACTAATATGGAACTAAAACAATAAAATACTAACAATTTATTTAAATTCTAGAATAAGACGACTTTGTACGTGGATGGTAACTCGTGGTTGGTTTGACAATATCGTACTATTATTCATAGCATTGAATTGCATCACACTAGCGATGGAACGACCCAACATTCCCCCAGACTCTAAGGAAAGGGCTTTTCTGTCGAGTGCCAATTACGTCTTCACAGTCGTTTTCGCTGTAGAAATGTTTATAAAGGTAAGTTGTTATGGTTTTTTCTTTTAACTAAGCTTATTGTCTTACAGATTATTATAAATATTTATATTTATGTAATAATTGCTAGCAGCCATTTGATTCTCGATATTTGTGGATTCGAATCTAAAAAGGAATATTTTAATTGGAATATTTTCATTTTCGTGATCTAGGTAAATTATATGCAATGTTAGCTTCTTTCAATCAATGCAAAGTTTATAAATAATATAAAATTTATACTTATTTTTAGTAAATCATTAAAACAAAAATATTTATTTATATAAACTTTTATATATTGTAATTTTATAAATAATGAAGCCCTTCAAGAATCTGGAACACGTCATTACCCACCCCTCACATTATTGTGATGTTCCATTCCATAAAGATTTCATGTCTAACCAAAATTACAAAATCACATACAGCCCATGCGTATTTCCATTTAACTAGCATGAGTTTTAAGTCCTTGTATTTCATTTTGATTAAATATCATGAGTTTTTTAATTCATATTATATATAAATCTTTTTAAATTTCTTTAAAAATGGACTTAGTTGTAAACAGACATGACTCAAATCTATAATATATATATCTATATTAAAATATCCGAAAATAATAAGAAAAATATACACATTGATTGGATTCGAACTCACGACCAGCTACGAAATACGACGATACGAAATACGAGTATACGTTAACCAATTTATATTACAATCTTTAAATATTATAGTACAATAATTGTATAGTATATTCGTCTCTATAAATTACAAACATAAATTACGATATCTAATATGAAGATATAAAATTATTTATTCTAACCAAAAGGTGGTAGCATCTGGAATGTTCTACGGATCAGATGCATATTTCACGTCGGGATGGAACATAATGGACGGTTCTCTCGTTATAATATCAATTATTGACTTATTGATGTCTCTAGTATCCGAATCGAGTCCGAGAATATTTGGAATTTTAAGGGTAAGATTTACTTCTTCTATTACTTAATCTGAACAGCTATCAGGGTAGGCAGAGGGAGCCTTGTGCTAAGGCAATCCGCTCTCCACTTTCCTCCGAATTCTGAGTGTTGAAACTCAAAGCCGCGTTTTGTCTTGACACCAGACCGAAAAAATGAAAATATCAAATATTTGATTCTCCGAGTGAGAATCGAACCCACAACCTGGAAATAAAAACTAAATCTAGAATCGACTTTATAATTATAAAGTGTCGTACCTGGTTTTATGATCTCGAAACGCTTGTTACAATGATATTATATAAAACAGCCTAAAAAACATCTAAAATGTCGACAGTGTCTACAGAATATCAATTTCCATGCTAACCTCAAAATGTCATTTCAAGCTGAAAATTTCAAAAATCTTCTGTACGCACATCAAAGTTAAAACTCGAAAAATCGTTAGTGTTTACTCAGTGCGTTCACATATTAATTAACCAGTCGTAGAGTAGAGTAGAGTCTATATACGGGACTATTGGGGATTCGATTTCCAGTCGAGGGAATTAAATGTTTTGGATTTCCTCGCGCTTGTAACTAGACAAGGAGTGGCGTTGAACACCGCCAGTCAACACACAATGTCTCAAGTTAGGAGTGAAATGTCTTAAAGCTTAGCTACGAACGAACACTAGGTTGCCTCTTCCTACCCTGCTAGAGTACAGCATGAAACAAAAAACTAAATATAATAAGATTTTTCTTTATGATATTATTTTTCAGGTATTTAGGTTACTAAGGTCATTGAGACCTTTAAGAGTAATAAACAGGGCTCCAGGTTTAAAACTAGTAGTGCAAACACTATTATCTTCTTTAAGGCCCATCGGCAATATAGTACTTATATGTTGTACGTTTTTTATCATATTTGGAATATTAGGCGTGCAGGTAAAAATAAATTACATATCTCTATTTTCTATTTTATTATATTTATTATTTTAATTTTCTTTTTATTAATTTCTAGTTATTCAAAGGAGCATTTTTCTATTGCGAAGGTGCAAATATAAAAAATGTAAAGAATAAATCCGATTGCCTTGCGATCGATGGGAACGTCTGGGTGAATAGGAAGTATAATTTTGATGATTTAGGTAAAGCTCTCATGTCCTTGTTTGTGCTTAGCTCAAGAGATGGATGGGTTAACATCATGTATACTGGCCTTGATGCTGTAGGTGTAGATCAACAGGTATGTTTTAAGGTTAACCTTTTTAATTTTCTCAAGAATATTAATGTTGTTCAGCTTCACGCTGTATCCCGCACACAGCAGGGTAGGCAGAGGGAACCTAATGTTAAGACACTCCTTTCCCCACTTTCTGCCGAATTCTGGGGGCTTTGCGTGTTAAGTGGAACCCACAACCGTCGCGTTACAGTGATACCCTTGCACGCTGCGCCACAACGGCTAAAATATGTTATCTTACATTTCCCTACTATTACTTTTATGATTCTTCTTCTTTTCAAAATACTAATAAAATAGAAATATCCTACAAATTGTGAATATATAATAACTACAATTTTACATATATTTTTAATAGCCCATAATCAACTACTCAGAGTGGCGGCTCCTTTATTTTATTGCGTTTATTCTCTTGGTGGGGTTCTTTGTGCTAAACATGTTTGTTGGAGTTGTGGTAGAGAACTTTCACCGATGTAGAGAGGAGCAGGAGAAGGAAGAGCGAGTCAGGAGAGCTGCTAAAAGAGCACTGCAAATGGAAAAGAAGAGAAGAAGTAAGATTTTTTTAAAAAACTTTAACTAACTTTATCTTCATCTTTAGTGTTACCTTGTAGAAAGACGACAATTCGTCTGTAATTTATATTTTTCTTAATAATATCCACCTAATTTACTTGTTTCTTTTATTAAATTTCTTTTTTCTGGAATAAGAGTAACTGACGTACAAACGAGAGTAAAATAATAAATATTTTTTAAGAAGTTAGTTAAGAATTATAAAATAGTGCAGGTAAACATTTAAATCATAATTATTTATAAAATTAAATCAGGACACAATTTAAAATTGTACGAGTTGTTTTTGCAATCGACAGTTAAAAGTTAATGGGTCGCGATAAAATCTTCGTTAACGATCGTTTTGTCAGAAGCCGTGTTTAAGCTTTAAAGCACCTGGTCATATTACCCATTACTTCAATGTAACCTAAAATTTGTGCTGTTTTAGTTTCAAGTTAATTTTAAATACTACCCCTTCTAAGTAATAAAATATATCTTTAAAAAAACACATACCGTCTATATGTTTCCAACATACTCGGACAGAGGTTTCACGTAATTACTATTAATAAGTGACATGTATCACTCAATAACAACACTACACTAGATACCTTCCAATCAGGGCTTCCGCCTACGCAACTGTTCCCGTTTTACACAATTCCACTGCTTTTTAAAATCTTTTTCACCTAAATCTACTCAATTTTACACGAGTACGCTAACACTATTATATTATTTATTATGAACTAAATAAAAAATAAATTTGTTTCAGAAATGCATCAAAGACCATATTATTCTGATTATTGTCAAACTCGACTATTTGTTCACAATGTTGTGACCTCTAAATATTTTGATTTAGCAATTGCCGGAGTCATCGGCCTTAACGTTGTCACAATGGCCATAGAATACTATAGAATGCCACCAGCATTGCAATATGCATTGAAAATATTCAACTATTTCTTCACCGCCGTTTTCATTCTCGAAGCGGCGATGAAACTCGTTGCGCTTGGATTTAAAATTTACCTAAAAGATAAATGGAATCAACTCGATGTTATAATCGTCATACTATCGATAGTCGGGATTGTTTTGGAAGAACTAGAAACTAATATAATTCCTATAAACCCAACAATAATGAGAGTGATGAGAGTTTTAAGGATTGCAAGAGTTCTTAAGTTATTAAAAATGGCAAAAGGAATACGAGCACTTCTCGACACAGTGATGCAGGCTTTACCTCAAGTTGGAAACTTGGGGCTTTTATTTTTTCTACTTTTCTTCATTTTTGCAGCTTTAGGTGTAGAACTGTTTGGTCGACTTGAGTGCTCCGACGAAATTCCTTGTCAAGGTATTATAATTATTCTTTTACTTTCATATTTTTTTATATACTGGCCTAAAAAATCATATATATTTTATATACTCGTATACTAGGATAAAAAATTCCATTACCTTTACTTGACAGGTCTCGGAGAACATGCTCATTTTGCAAATTTTGGTATGGCATTTCTTACATTGTTTCGAGTGGCCACAGGGGACAATTGGAATGGTATAATGAAAGATACTCTCAGAGAAGATTGCGACAGCTCTGTGGACTGTGTACGGAACTGTTGTGTGTCCACAATTATTGCGCCGATTTTCTTCGTTGTTTTTGTGCTTATGGCACAGTTTGTGTTAGTCAACGTTGTCGTAGCTGTAAGTAAAATGATTTTTTCTACAATTATATCAAAAATTAAGAAATATATTGAAAAAAAATAAGCCTCAAATTGTAAATATTATCACTATTTATATAAACTAACTTTAAACACATATTATATTGGAATTGGAAATACATATTTTATATCTAACAGGTACTAATGAAACACCTAGAAGAATCTCACAAGCAAATGGAAGATGAAATCGATATGGACGTTGAGCTAGAACGTGAATTGGAACGAGAGGCAGATGATGAAGAAGACCGAGCACTTTGTCGGGCCTTAGAACAGTGTACAACTCCTCGCCCTTTAAACAAGGTACCCTCCCTACCAGCCAATTTCACATATAGCGAGCCAAAACATCAAATACCCTCTCCTGCACGCAGGCGACGCACATTACATTCACACCATGCTTTACTTCCGGTCATACAAAGAAGGGCTTCATTATCGCCTCATGCATTTGGACGTCGACAGGAATCCACTGAAACGCCAACTGCAATATACGAAGAGGATGCGAGATTTATCGATGCTGATGATGCTGATGAATTAGAGCCCACGAGCCCAAGACGAGATTCCTTTACCCAAAACCGACGACAAAGAGTCGATAAAAGAAATTCTCTTCGCGGAGAAGAGACCCGCTTATTGCGACCTGCACCAGTATTACTCTCAGTTCCTACAACAAGACAAAGTATTAAACGTTCTAAAAGAAGATTGTCTACTGATTCTGCGTTGACTAATAATGATCAAGTTTCTATCAAATCACAAATAAGTGTAGATCCAGCTATAACTGAAGAAGAGAAAATAAGAATTGTTATAGCAGAAAGAAGAAAAATTGATACCAAAACGGAAGACGTAGAGCTTTATGAACGCGGGTCCTAGTCCAGGCAGGGCCGGCCGCAGCAACACCACGAAGTCTACATCTAATCTAAAGTGGGAATATAGCTTACCCTACGTGATTGCCAATTTACTTAAAATTACATTTTATTTATATAAAATTACGTAATATTATAAATGAAGCCAAATTTATTTTTAACTGTTTCTACTAAAACAGTTATTATAGATTCTGACAGAATGATTTTCTACAAAATAATAAAGATTTTGAGGAAATTGACAATCATAACCTGTTCTCACAGCTCCCTTCTTCATCTCTAAGGATAGTTGGAAAGCTGAACGTATGACTCGGTTGTTAAGTGACACAGTGAAATAATAATAAAAATACTATAAAAGACTAAAATTAGCGCGACTTGTGTTTGAACTTTAATTCTTTCAACCGAATGAGTGACAGTTGGTTGGTACTTGCTAATGTGTTGGGTCCTTTATAATTTCCTCGCAACGTTTGTTTTCCCACCGCGGCCGGTTCGATCATTTGTGAAGAGACTTTAATAAATTTAAGATTAATTTTTTAAATTAGTTAGGTAGCTGTTAGAACTAGTCAATTTGTGGTGGTGGGATGTTTTCTACGAGTGCTAATGTTAACTTCATTACTTGTTCTTGTAATTTATTCGTACGGTGCTTGCTGTTTATAATTGATATATTATGATTATTTTGTTATCTCAATCCTCGAGGAATAGATTTTTGTTTGATGTTATTAGATTTTATTTAGATATTTAATTGGACATTAGCTATAATTTAACTTTAAGTACGGGTTTCGAATCATTGAAATTTAGAATTATATATGTTAAATATTTTAAATGCCTATTGTAATGTTGTTTTTAATGTTAATGTTTAGTTATAACTGTACCAACTTGTAGTAAACGACTGTTTAGACTCGTAGTGACTTTTCTAGATGAATCTATGTCAATCTATTAGGATAAAAACAGAACCAAAAGTTCGCGAATTGAGTAATCTCTTATATAAGACAAAATAATATTTTCTGAATATAAATGACTCCTATTTTCATACAAAACATTAACTTATTTAGAATTTAACTGGTAAACGCACATAATAGAACGTAGAATACAAAATACATACCTTCAATTGTACATGTTGATACAAAGCTACGTACGTATACTATGAAAATTAATAGATTTTCCGTAAAAAATAGATTCAAATAAATTAGAATTGCTCTCGCAATTTGTATTAGTGGTGCCAAATTTACAATTTAGTTTAATAATAAATGTCTATTAAACGTTCATGTGCGTACCTTCTTTTCGCTGTCAAGAACTAAATTGCTTGAAAATGAGAATTTACCAAAGACACCATTAAGTTTGTATAGATCTTCTTACGTAAAACATAATTAGTTAGGGAAGTCAGCAATAAATTTTATACTTCGACTGTGCCTTTCCTATTTCTAATATATTAGCTTGTGAAATTGATGGAAAATAGACTCAAAACTTGATGTATATTGTAGAAGAGGGACAAAGTAGGTTATAAAATATCGTTATACTTAGTTTTCTTCGAAATTTTCATAGTTTTTATAAAATTATACGAGATTCAATAACTATTACGACCGATCCTATCATTCCAAGACATATAGTAATTTCTTCTTCTATTATATTCTTCTATTTATTTTTTTATTATGAGAGATCTTCCTTTTAGAGCATTTGTAAACACCAATGCATTTTTCGCATCTTACTATAAGCTATAAATATCTTCATCGACGATGTCTTCCACGCTATCTTTCTTTTACATGGTATTTTCTATTTCAGTACAATACAAACTCACAACGTCTCGTATAAAAATGAATTGAATAAATGGAATTTAGTAAAATTAAGAATAGTATTTTCGTGATAAAAGCAAATTTCGTGATAAAATGTTTAAATGTTTTTTTCGGTACTGACTGTAAAATAATTTTAAGGGGTATGAACAATGTTCATTAGATGAATACACCTGTTGAAATTAGCTGGTGGTCTGTCAAGTTATGAGAGTTACGAAGTGTTAGGTTGAAAAATAAATATAAAAATCGAATTTGTTTTTTATTTTATACAGTTTTCCCTGAAATACTTAATTTAGCCAAATGATATCTAAATTAATTCTACAGTAGCTACACAAAATAGAAGATCTGCTAAAATGTAATAGTCAGTAGAAATATTCTAAAACTTAATAAGAAAAGTGGCTTAACTTGGAATTCTGTTGATAAAAATATATTTTAAGCCTAAAAAAAGGAAGATATTTGGGGCCGTTGTGGCGCAGCGGCACCAGGNAATTCTGTTGATAAAAATATATTTAAGCCTAAAAAAAGGAAGATATTTGGAAATTATGAAATATTTATTTACGTTTATATTTCCATTTCTTCGCTCTAATATGGAGGTAAAACGCGGAGTTGAATCCTCCTCAACACGCCATTCCTCCAGAATTCGTCAGAAAGTGGGGAACAGTCTAGGTTCCCTCTGCCTGTGTGCGGGATAACGCGTGAAGCTTATTTTTGATTTGATTTTGAAGAAAATATATTATTTTTTTCTAAAAAAATCAAGTCAACTCAAAAGTTTCTACCATCCCACAAATTACGAGACAATGGGTGTTACTGCCTGAATAGACACAAAGGATTCGCAAGGGGCGAGCGAAATTGAGTTCGGCAACAATCTTTGCCACGTCGTGCCTTGTTAGCGGGCGCTTATAATCTTATTTGCATAATTTCTCAAAACGAATTTTAATGGGTACTTTATCGTGTTGAACAATGTAATATCGTTTTGTGGAAATTGTATGAGGTTTTGCAGAAGTCACTTTTTTTAGCTTTATCCTGTATCTGGCGTATATCAGGGTGGCAGAGGGAAGCCAGCCAGTTTATTTAATTTAAAAATATCTGTTTTTAAAATATAAATATACGGTTATACTACAAAAATTAGATATAGTATACGAGTACATCCCCATATAATACATCTCGCATATAACGGCGTACACAAAGGGAATTTGGGAATCTAATTCTTAGTGTTAGGACTCTCCGCTAAGGCAATGCATGTTAAGAGACGATGTAAAGAAATTATTAAATAGTTCACCATTAATCTATACCTATGACATTTCATTTCCTTAAGTGGGAATCGAACCTACAATATGTCGCGATACAGTCACACGCTAGTGGCCAACAGTCAACAAGACAACAAGATCAACAGGTTGACTATACATATTTCTTACAAAAACAAAATATAATTTAATAAAACAACGACAAAAAAATAAAAGAAGAATAAAGTAATATTTTTCGTTACACGTATCAAAAACAACCAGTTTCCTTTTACCATTTCCCAGTTATCTACGGAAATAACTGTGCTGATAACTGTAGCTTGAGGGATGTCAACGCGCCCGCCTGGAGCCACCATGGCCGTGACCCACTAACTTTCAATTTGGATTCATTTAAAAGAAAATATTTGTTTCACCCCTAAAAGTTAAGATTTGTGAGGAGGAAAACTTGGCGCTTGGATGTGTTCCAAAATCGTAATAATTATGGATGAAATTCATCATTCATGAAACCCGTCTTCTTGCAATAGATAATAGAACTGGCATGTATTGGTTTTGTTTTAACCTGCATATCCAAGCTGTCCTGCACACAACAGAGTAGGGAAAATGAACTTAGTGTTAAGACACTCCGTTCTCCATATTCCCCCAAATCCTCTAAAGTTTTCCTAAAATGGGAAACGAATCCACAACCTGTCACGTTTACAGTCACGCTTGTGCCACGACTGACCTCAATTTTTCCATTACTTAAAGAAAAACAAATATTAATAAAATAAATCAACAAAAACACTTATTAATAAAATGAAAATAACAATTTTTCCTGTATATTAATAACAATATAAAAATATTTATTTCAACACAAAGATTCGAGTAAACGGGCCTGCATTGACCTACATACCCGGCGTCCGGCTCCCTCCTTAATGAATATCAAACAAATGGTTATTTTTTTTACGATTGCGTAATGTTGTTTCGCCAGATTTTTTATTATTAACTTAAATATTTTATTTCTTTTATGTTTTTAATTAAGAAAAAAAATTAAAATAAGTTTTTTTTCCATTAAGGCCAAACTGTTTTCAATTTCTTATGGATGGTTATGTTGAAAAATTAAAAATTTAAAAATAAAAAAATATTTAGTTATTTTATTACTATACAGCTCTACTGTCACCAAAAAAATCGAAATCATTTTATTCAACAAACCACTAAAATTTAAATATATATCAATACACAACTGTTAGCTTATTTGAAGTGCAAAGCCACATACATATATATTAGAAGGAATATTTTTTTTCTGAAACTGGAAGAAAACCTAATTTTTAATTCAAAACACTCTGAAAGATTATATTTTAAGAAATATATTGAGAATAAGAAGTAGCAAGTCTATAGTTTGCTAAAGCGATTTTCGTGTCCAAAGTTTCAAAGATGGATGTCTTAAGGGCGGCAAAGTTTCAAGTTGTTTTATAAATTCAGAATCCGTCGAAAACAGACTTAAATATACATTGGTGAAAATATAAAATATATAGATATATTATATAGGAATATAAAATATATATAAGTATTATATGGGGTAGGTATATATAGGCACATGCTATGCAATGCTTTTAACACTCTTCCCTGGGAATGCATAAAAGAGGCCTTAAAATATCACAAGGTACCATCTTACCTCTGTCGNCTTTTAATAGTTCTTTTATAGACTACTTTTCTGTTCATCTACAGGCATTATCTTTATACTGTTTAACATACAAGTACTGTAGACAAAAAAATAAGAAATAAAGAAAAACAAAACTGAATGAAGATTATACGATTATAGATGCATATGCTATCAAGCTTTTAGGATATTTACATACATACAGCATATTTACGTCGCTTACTCCGTTCCCCACTTACCCCCGAATTCTGGAGACCCAATTACCACATTCTGAAGGCATTGCGTGTTGACTGGTGGAACTCAACATCGCGCTTTACCTTGTAATCAGAAGAAGGAAATAAAAATCATTTCTTTTAGTGGGAATTGAACCCACTACCTGTATCTAACGTCACGACTGGCCTCAACATTTTGCAAGTATTATATTTTAATGTGGTAAATATCCATAGAGAGTGAATTGATAAAAATTAAAATAAAAAAATATCTGTGCCTACCTCACAAACTTGTTAACGATGACTAACTTTTCTCTTAAAATATTTTTAACAAACTTAGCAAAGTCATATCTCAAATGTTGAAAAGTGATTAAAAGTTTATTGAATATTCTAAAAGCTTTAGACGAACCATTTATAAATAAACTAAAATGTTAATATTATTTGAAATTAAATAGGTTTAAAATCAAGCAATCAAAAGTATAAATGACAGGTTTTTTATTTTAGTTTTTAATTTATTATTTCAACTAAAAAACACAGACAATATCCCTAAGTACGAGTACTTACCTCAACCCGATAAAACTATAAGATAAAAACTCGAGCTACTACAGAGTGTATTTTTAAAAGAAAGTTAAAAGTTTACTTTGGCCCATCTAAGTATATGAGGAAAAGGTTTAATAATAATGATATTATTTTATTTACTAAAATTTAACTTTCTCAAAAGATACTAAAACTTTAAATAATATTATATTAAATAGAGAGCTGTGAGTTCGATAACCACTCGAGGAAATGAATTAACATTATTTCAAAATGTATATTTTCATTTCTACGCTCAGGTGTCAAGGCAAATCACAGCGTTTAGTTCCGCCACTCTACACGTAATGCCTCCAGTATACGGTGAAAATGGGAAACAGAGTGTCCTTACACTAAGTTCCCTCTGCCTAACCCGCTGTGCGAGGGAAACAGCGTGAAGCTGATCGAAATTTTTTGTTACTTTACTTACTAATAAGCACAATACTTACCTACTACCTAATAAATGTCGACAGTAACCGAAACACCTGCATGTAATACCTTGAATTTGTCGAGCGCAAAATATTTTCTTGATACTACGGTATTTACCTGTTATAGCCACAATTTTCCCTCATAGCGAGAGCATTCAGCCGAATTTCGAGCCAAATATTATAGAACATTTTTCTGTAGATTTTTCCTACTGGCGGGCGTAGGTATGACGTATGTTTTTATTTTTTCCGGTAAAACTTGACGATTATAGATCAAAAACGAAAAAAATATATTAAATAAAATAAATAAGTCAAAATAAATCAGCTTCACCCTGTATCCCGCACACAGTAGGGTAGGCAGAGGGATTCTAGTGTTGAGATACTCCGTACCCTACTTTCCGAATATAAATGTAAATAAATGAAAAAATATATTAAGTAGTGTAATAGTGTATGTTTTTCTACTCGATTTAGGTTTCTAATAAACGAGTCTAGATATTATCTACCTAAAAATATTTTTGAAAAATCTTACTAATATAAATATGTAATACAAACATATCCCAACCCTTTTGTATAATATATATTACATATATGTATTTACATGAAAATCACAAAAGAGATCCTGTAATACTCGAATGGCGAACATTCGTATAATTTATTCAAATTCGAGCAAAGACGCAACTGAAGCAACGTGACAATATAAACGTGACAATTTTACATTTAAGTGCGAGTACATGCTGTTATTGTATTTTCTCTCACATCATTTAGATCAAGTGGGGAACGGAGTGTCTTAACAGTACGTTCCCTCTGCCTACCCTGTTTAATACAATGTGTCCTGTACACAGGAGGGTAAGCACACGATCTACCTATAATACCTGATCCGCAGAACTATAATTGGAAGAAATTGCTTAAAACTAATTTAATTTGTTCCAATTGTTTATTTATCATATTTTGAAACTTAAAAATAGATATAAATTTAAAAAAAAAGCTTTTAAATAAAGGTTTCTGTTAGAAATCTCTTTTAAAGATAAACCATACACTACCTAAACGTTTACACATTTTATATTATTCTGCTATTTAAGCTCTCTATATATTCTTTCTTCTGTGCTACATAACTAAATTAAAAAAAGTGAATAATTTAAAAAATGGAATTAAAAATAATATTGGTTTTGTTTTCGCCCAATAAAATGCTATTTACATTGACCGAACTCAAAACAAACAATAAATGAAAAAACGTAGAGACTATTGTCGTATTGTAAAGGTCTCTCATACATGAAATACATAATCATGTATAGATATAGGTAAAAATTAAAATTTCACTAGTTGAGTTTGTAATATTGAAACAATGAGTCTGGTTTTTAAACGAACATGTTTCCCATCACAAACATTAAAATATTACAAGGAAATAAATATTCTAAGCTTTGATAAAATATTATATCTTAGAATAACAACAATTTGTTATTAATGAATCCGTTATTTATATATAGGTATATAGGTAGGTAAAATTGTGAGTTTAAATCCACTAACGTTTAAACCATTACTTATGTTCTTCAAATGGATGGAAATAGTTAAGATAAAAATAAATAATGTGCACCTCAGCTATTTAGAAATTAGTATTTTAATATTGGTAATTTAATACCAATGAAATCATATTTATCATTTATTTATAATTTTTTTTAATATTAATTTTAACCTTAATTAAAAATAATATATGTACATATACGAAAAAACAAAAATCTCCCTCCGTAAACCCTCATACCTCATAAGGATATGAGATATGAGGGCCAGGTTCTACCACCATGAACTTATATACTTGCAAAGAAAGTTTCTCTTAAGAGAAAATCAAGGTACCTATATAAATAATAAGGACGAGGTGACGATTATTAAGGGAGGCGGTCATTTGTCACACCAAGGACACTGGACGTTGCCTGTCAACCCTATGTGACGTAAAGGTAACACCAGAGTACTTCCCTCCTACGTAATGAAACTTAAATAAATGGGGGAACAGCATGTGTATGTAGATACGTATTATTTTATATCATTAATTCATCAAAGTAGCTTAATAATTAATAAATTTGTATATTATACTGATGCATGGGCACAGAGGTGGGCACAATAAAATATTTCAATTTCTTCGCTCTGGTGTCCGCCACTAAACACGCAATGCCTCCAGAATTCGGCGGAAAGCGAAGAACGGAGAACGCTAGGTTCTCTCTGCCTACCCTGCTATATGCGGGATACAGCGTATAGCTAAAGAAATTAATATTATTTGTCCTTCCAGTTTAACTTGATTAATAAGTATATTAATAATATATACATTTCCTTTCAGTAATTAATCAAAAAAAGTTTTTTTTTCATTATTGGACGGGAACCTTTAACCCGCAATTAGATTCCAAGTAGTTCCTGTATACCAATTTAATATTAGGTACAATAAGTAAATTATATGTAATAATATGTACAATTGTACATACACGAGTATTTTAACATATGATACAAAATACGATGTACAACACCAAAAGTAATTTTAACATAAATCGAACATAACGGAAATTACTTTTCATGTTTCTAGCAACTTGTCATTTGCACGTGACAACTGCTGACGTAAAATATTCCAAAATATAGTTTCTTTGATAACATTAATCTTTATATTTATGAATATAAGGCCAGAGCTGGCACAGTGACTGTAAAACCGACTGGTTGTGGGTTCGATCTCCACTCGAGGAGATGAGATATTTATTTAAATCGAGTCGAGTCGAGCTGATTTCTGGAAGACCTGAAACTTTTTTTTCGGGATTTTCACTGAAAGACAAAAGGGGGAAATCCCCGTGAGATCGTGCAGCAATTAGTTAGAAGCAATTCAATGGCGTTCCTTATTATTAAATAAGACTTACACCCTAATGCTACATAGCCTATAGCTTCTAGCCACAGCTATAGTCCATGACTCCTGAAGTCTTCTGAAAAAAGTAAATCAGACCAGTAGATCCAGAGATCTTAGCGTTTAAAACAAACAAACTCTTCCGCTTTATTATATTAGTATAAATAATATCTTCAAGCTTCATCTGTCAAGGTTCATCTGTCCTAGGCGATCGTACCACCTAGAATCTACTTAAAGTAACCATATTAGTACTAATAAGGCCGTTTCCTCTCAAATAAAGTCCATTACATACATATATTTATTCGTACGCAATTTTCAGTAAGATTTTTCCGAGACTCAGGTTCCCCGAGGGACATTCGTACGGATCAGAAAGAGTATTAAGAAATCCAATTTTCCGTTCACTCTGGTATTAAGAAAGAATACGTAATTTAATTCTTTTTAATCCCACGCATTGAGGATGTCTAATACTAAATGAACTCTTAAGAAGAACAAAACTAAATTAAATTTATTTTTTCATACTGTAGAATATATGTATATATATATATATAATACTGGCAGACTTCGCCCGCTTGAATCATACGAATATTTATTAAATATATTTAGGGGGTAAATTCTAATAAACCGTGAAACACGTATTCAATGAAACATTTTTAAGTCTGAATTTGAAATTTAATAAAATCTGCCAATTTAAAGATTTTTCCATACAAACTTTCAACCCCTATTTCACCCCTTCAATTCCCAATTTAAATATATTTTACCCGTAAATTAAAATTAATTTAAAATTGAAAGTCCCACAAATATATCAACACAGCCATCTACAACATAACAAAAGGAAATTTTTGCAACTTCTATATTTATTTGACCTTAACCCCCACAAAGTACTCGCCGAGTGCAGACAAGTGACTCCGGAGACCCCGAGAGAGGAGCAAACGCCTTTCGAGTGCTCGCTTTGTAGTCAGAAAAACCAAACTTAGTCGAAATTATTAATCTTAGTGACAAAAGAACGCTTCAAACAATACTCATCGAGGTGCGAACGCTATGAAAGTCTTTGTGAAATATCGACGAGATGCAAAATTGGAAATAGAATATGAAATACCTGATATGAGCTTGTTGGATCCTTTAAAATTATATTTTTATATATTTATTATACTTTTGTAAGGAAAACAAATTTGTCGGTTATTGTTAAATAGATATATCGAAATATATAATCAAAAACAAATTAATGAAACAACAATATGCAATACATTTAAATTACTAAAATTGCTTACGCTCTTCTATTTTACTTAATTGTTTCGAAAATAAAGTTTATTGTAACAAAAACTTAATAACTTTAAAATATATGCACTTAGGGAACCTGGGATCCTAGTGTTACTACGTTACTATCAGGTAACACAACTTCCGTTCCTTACTTTCCTCCAAATTCTTGATTCATTGCTTTTTGAGTGGCGTAACTCGACGCCGCGCTTCGCCTCTGACAGCCAAAATATAAAACTAAAAAACCGTAGTATAAATTATTATTAAACAACGCAAACGTCAGTAGCCGTATTTCATTGACGAAATAACGATTTGTATACGAAATGAAAATATACAAAAGCCATAGTTTATATTAAAAATGAACTTTCACAGACTGTTTCCCGTCATGGCGCAGTCGTCTGTAAGTAAACGCGACGGTTATGAGTTCAATTTCCACTCGGAGAATAGTAAGAAACTAAAGCGTGGCGTTTAGTTTCGCCACTAAACATGCAATATTAAAAAACTGAAGCATTTGAACTATAAAAATAAAAGTATTATTTTACTTATGTACGTATAATTTACCGATTAATATTTAAGAATAACGTAACAATTCAAAACGCATGGAACGTACACACATCTCATAAACACGGCTAAGCACTTCGACCAACTTGTCACGCGTGCAGTCACGGCTGACAGAGAGTGAGTGGTGGTACTCTATTCTAAAAGGAGAAATCATTGAAATGTTTTTTTTTTTCATACTTCTATCACAACTAGACAGAATTTTTTTAGTTAGTATATATTGAGGCCAGTCGTGGCTTATCAAGCACAAGTGCGACTATAATCGCGACGGGTTATAGGTTCGATTCTCATATATTTATTTTATCCTTGGTGTAGGCGTTGAGTTGAGTGCGGAAAGTGAGGAGCAGCGTGTCTTAATAATAAATTCCCTCTCCCAACTGCGGGATAACGTGAAAATGCCATTTAAATAAATGATGCAAATATTTAATCTACAATTATAATTGAATTGTAAAGATCAAATGTCAAATATACGTTAAGCTTCCAGCATCCACGCTGATATACTCTCCAAAGCGGAAATTGTGAGTCAACGGAAACGTTCCAGATATTGTTAAAATACCTATTACCAAGAAAATTCGAAACATATAAGCAAGTAATGATGGCCAGTGTGCAATTAAGGCCAGTCGTGGTTTATTTCTTCGCTCTCGTGGCGTGGCAAAGCACATGCCTCCAGAATTTGGTGGAAAATGGGGAACGGAGTATCTTAACACTAGGCTCTTCCTACCCTGCTGTGTGCGGGATACAGCGTGAAACAAAAAAAAATAAGTAATGATAATATTTTAAATTATTAATTGAAATGTATTATTTCAAATTGTAATTGACGTGATTACTGCGAGCTGCTGCAATAAATATTTTTTAGAATATTTTTTTATTTTTATATATACTACACAGTTAAAATTTAAATAAACTTAAAGAAAAGNCGTAACACGACCCCGCACTTTGCCTCTGACAGCCAAAATATAAAACTAAAAAATCATAGTATAAATTATTATAATTTTAAAATGCAAACGTCAATAGCAGTATTTCATTCACATAATAACGATCTATGTACGAAATGAAAATATACAAAAGCCAAATGTTATATTAAAAATGAACTTTCACAGACTGTTTCCCGTCATGGCGCAGTCGTCTGTAAGTAAACGCGACGGTTATGAGTTCAATTTCCACCCGGTGAATACTAAGAAAATAAAGCGTGGCGTTTAGTTCCGCCACTAAACACGCTACATTCCAAAACTGAAGCATTTTAAACATTAAAATAAAATTATTATTTTACTTATGTACGTATTATTTACCGATTATTATTTAAGAATAACTTAACAATTCAAAACGCATGGAACGTACCCACATCTCATAAACACGGCTAAGCACTTCGACCAACTTGTCACGTGTGACGTCACGGTTGACAGAGAGTGAGTGGTGGTACTCTATTCTAAAAAGAGAAATCATTGAAATGTTTTTTTTTCATACTTCTATCACAACTAGACAGATTTTTTTTAGTTATTATATATTGAGGACAGTCGTAGCTCAACAAGCACAAGTACGACTATAATCGCGCCGGGTTATAGGTTCGATTCTCATATATTTATTTTATCCTTGGTGTAGGCGTTGAGTTGAGTGCGGAAAGTGAGGAGCAGCGTGTCTCCATAATAGATTCTCTCTCCCAACTGCGGGATAACGTGAAAATACCATTTAAATAAATGATGCAAATATTTAAGTTCGAATTATAATTGAATTGTAAAGATCAAATGTCAAATATACGTTAAGCCTCCAGCATCCACGCTGATATACTCTCCAAAGCGGAAATTGTGAGTCAACCGAAACGTTCCAGATATCGTTAAAATACCTATTACCAAGAAAATTCGAAACATATAAGCAAGTAATGAAGGCCAGTGTGCAATTAAGGCCAGACGTGGTTTATTTCTTCGCTCTCGTGGCGTGGCAAAGCACATGCCTCCAAAATTTGGCTGAAAATGGGGAACGGAGTATCTTAACACTAGGCTCTTCCTACCCTGCTGTGTGCGGGATACAGCGTGAAACAAAAAAAAAATAAGTAACGAAAATATTTTTAAATTATTAATTCAAATTTATTATTTCAAATTGTAATTGACGTGATTGCTGCGAGCTGCTGCAATAAATATTTTTTAGAATAAATTTTTATTTTTATATAATTATACTACACAGTTAAAATTTAAATAAACTTAAAGAAAACAAAACAAATAAACTTAAATAAATAATTTGGAACAAAAAAATACTTCAAGTTACACAACAATATAAATAATTTTTCACGTTTAAGTTAGGTTATATATAGCACTAACTGCTGTTAAATTTGTTGTCAGGCTCGAGAGACCGAGCTCAGATCTGAGATCCCATTAAGAAATCCAATTTTCTATTCGTTAAGTACTGAGGATTGAGATGAGTCTTTCTTAATTAATTATTAAGTTAAGAACTAACTGTGTATTATTTCTTTCTACGATTTAGCGCAATTATTTTATGTAATTAAAGTAAAACATAAATAGATGATTAAATGAGATTTATATATATATATATTTTTCTCAGATAATAGTATACTAATTTATTATTTATTAAATAGATATCGTAGCACAGGGGCACAAAGTGTGACTGTAAGCCTTTGGGTGTGGGTTCGATCCCCACTCGAAGAAATGAAATATTTATTTAAAACTTATATTTCCATTTCTTCGCTCTGGTGTCGAGGCCAAGGGTGGCGTTAAGTTCCGCCACTCAACAAGCAATGCTTCCAGAATTCGGCAAATGGGGGAGGATTCAAATAATTTTTACAGATGATCAAAAAATAGAAAAAATATTTAAAAAATCATCAAATAACGTATATGTAGGTATAATATACACTGACTAAAAATTCTGGTGGAATTCGGAACTTAACATAGCACTTCTATTGACCCCACTACGCGGCAAGGGTTACCAAATCTACATTTATTGTATAATCTATTGATCTTTTGTATAATTCTACAACTCTATAGAGTATTGTATATAAAATTTTAATGTTAGCTAATAAATATTTTCCACAAAAAAGAAAAAACAAAAAAAGAAAAACAATATTACCATTGTATAAGGGTTTTGTTAATAAATTATTTTAAACGACGCTCTCAGAGATTCGCGCTACGACTGCGAAGCAATGAAAGTTGAGAAAACTGAATCATTTTGTTTCGCCCGCAACACCTCCACGGCGGTAGATCATTAATTATAGCTGTTGTTAAACAAACTTTAAGATTTAGTTAATTTATAAATTTAAAAAAATCAGCTTCACGCTAATTTCCGCACACAGCAGCGTAGGCAGAGGGAACCTAGTGTTAAAACACTCTGTTCCCCACTTTCGGCGGAATTTTCGAGGTATTGCATGTTAAGAGGCGAAACTAAACGCCGGACTTTTGCCTTGGTGCCACGAACAATCGAAGATATGAAAATATTGATAAATAATAATTCACTCCCCGGAGTGGGGATCGAATCCTCACAACCTAGCACCTCTGCGCCACGACGCAACGGCCTGAACTATAAATTATAAATTATTTTTTGTTTAAACAAAATGTATTTTCTTCTTTCACTTTCAGGTTCAGAATAATGAAAAAGATAGAAAACCTTTACCTTAAGTTGTTACATTAGGATGGATCATCTGTCACAATAAGCCACGGCAACTAATTGTCTTTTTTATTACATTCGAACTACAAGAAAGAGGGAAAAAAGGAGACAATTCTTGAACAGAAAACCGATAATCTACCGTTGATATCAATAATAAAAAGCATCTTTCTCATCATATTTATTTATTTCTATGCCGTACAGAACCAACCGTGTCACGATAAATTGTGAGTTCGATTCCCACTTGAGGAAGTTAAATATTTATTTTAATATTTTCATTTCTTCTAGCCACTCAACAAGCAATGACTCCAGAAGTCGGCGGAAAGTGAAATGTGGAATTTCTTAACGTAGACTCCCTCTGCCCTCCTCGGCCCTCCGCCTACCCTGTTGGAGAAAAAGTAAGAACAAAAGGAAAAAAAGGAAAAAAGACTTCTTACTAGTGACTTTCTTTTTATACAAGTGGCCTTACAATAAACCCTGTTCGTTAACTCAGATGTAAAATTTCATTACGCCTAAATAAAAGTAAAGAATGAAGTAATTATACCCGCATTTTTTATTTTATCTAAAGGAAATGAAAATTAAAATGGTAATTTATTGAAATAATAATTTATTAAACAAATAATTTATTAAAAAAATCTTAACCTATTTGCATAATTATAAAATAAAGAAAAACATTTTTTAAAATTAAATTCTTTGTTTTACAATTCTTAAAAGAAACCAGGAAAAGAATGATTAAATAAAAACATTTTTAGAGCCTATAAATAACAAGCATTAAAACAGCTTGGGTCTTTTATCCACGCAGTAATAAATATCGAATTCCTGATAACCAATTTAGCTAAAACATTTTAGATCGTTTTACAAGTTAAAATATTTCAAATAACAATGCTGTCACTGAATCGATTGAGCCGTAAACAGGAATGCGGTTTTAAACCATGTTTCTGGACAGCTCTATTTAGAACGACGGATTTTGATATTTTGTCCAAAGTTTATAGCAATACTAATTATATTTAGTAATTTAGACGAACTAGGTAATTAATTGAATTCTGTGCACAGAATATATTTTTTTAATTTCACGGTGTATCCCGCACATGGCAAGGTAGGTAGAGGGAACCTGGGAACCTAGTGTTAAGTTCCATTACCCACTTTCTGCCTAATTTCCAATGCGTTGCATATTGGGTGGCTAAATTTAACGCCACGCTATGCCTGGTTACCATAGCGAAGAAATGAAAATATTAAATATTTCATTGCGTTCAGTGGGAACCAAACCGACAACCTCAGCTTTTACAGTCGCAAGCTTTTGCCCCTGCGCTAACATAGCTTTAGGATATATATATAAGTTTGTGGTTGACTTTTGTATAAACTGTGTTAACTGTAAGTAGACTTTATTCATCTCCATCAACACTACATCCAAAAATACTAAAATCAATAAATAATGATAAATAAGTAATATAAAGTAAGCATATATATATTTATTCTCTATAATATTTCAAAATATAATTAATTGTATCTGTGCTGAAAGAAAAAGATTCGACTAATTACAGTATTTGTTAAGCCTCTTCTGATAAGTCTGAAATATGAGCCTCGAGTAGTGTACTCGTACATTATACATATTAGTTAGTAAACGAATCGCGGAAAGAAGTATTATTTTTATGATTGTCTGTCTGTCTGTCAAGAGTTTTTATCTCTGGTAAGCTTGGAGATATCGGGTTGAAATTCAGGCCATATACTCATGTTTACTGACTCTACTGCCCCTTAATTTCCTGAAAAAAAATCGTATTTCTACATTTACTAAGAAAAATATATGAACGTTTATATCGCAAAAAAATAATATTTCGACACTATAAAGGAAATCAAAATTAATAGAGTACTTCCGGTTAAACTAGAATTATGAAATTTAGCAGCTAGCATCCACAGATAGTTCTAGTTTGGGAAATAATCTGAAAACTATATATTTATGGTTAAATATTAAAAAATAATAGCCTTAAAAGGGGGACAAATTTGGTCCGCTACTTCAAGTGAGGTATCAAATGAAGGGACTCTGGCTAAGCTAAACTCAAAACCTCAAATTTTTGTACGGATCTCTCGGTGTAAATAAATAATTCATTAACTACAATTTAAACAACCTAATTAATCATTATAATTTTTGGATAGTGAAAGCTATCTTTCCACGATGACTTCTCTAATATAATGTTTCTGAGGAACAAAGATATTATATTCTAGACATGTGTGAATCCTATATAATATACTATGTAACAGTAATTAGTGAAGTCGACTGCTTCAACTAGATTAGCTGTCGAGACGCTAATCTCGAACGAGAACGAGACGACGTGATCAGAACTTCCTAGTCTCGTATCACCCTTGTAATAAAACGTTGATTTTGTGGCTTAGATTACAAATATATCGATAAGACGTATTTGATTTATAGGTAATAATAATAATAATAAAACTCTTTATTGTACACCCAAAAAAAGAAATAGGAGAATACAAATAAAAGAATATAGTACAATAGACGACCTTATCGCTGAAATAGGTACTGTTACCAAAGCTTAGTTATTAGATTAACGGATTTACTGCATTAATGTTTTTTTTTTGTTTCACGCAGCATCCTTCTTATAGCAAGATAGATTACGGAATATCTGTACACGGGAACAACTATTATCCTAGTGTATAGATTTTCGATACCCACACACCGCCCAATTTTTGCGACCAAAGCCAAATATTTTTACCGAAACGAATAGATTAAAATAATTAATTCCCCTGAATGTGTGTCGAACCCATAACTACTGCGTTTGAAGTGAAACAATGTGCCACTCCACCACTATTTCTAAAGTTAAATTTTAAAAGAAGTCTGTTATTAAAACCGGAAGATTCAAATTCAAATTCAAATTCAAAATATTCTTTATTCAAATAAACTATAAAAGCACTTTTGAATCGTCGAATGTACATGTGAACAAAAAGCTACCACCGGTTCGGAAGGCAGTTCTGATGAGAAGAGCCGGCAAGAAAGTCAACAGTTGCTCTTTTCAAATATACATATATACAAGATACATATATATACAAGAAAGTCAAAAATGTAAATATTTTCCAAAGCTTGAACCTATAACCATTCAGTCAGTCAAAAGTCAGTCAAACATAACTCAATAATGTTAATATATTATTTATTTTATAACCTCTTTTACATGTGGGATTTTTCCTAAACAAATTTTAAACACCAAATATATTTTCAAATAACAATTAATCTTCTGTGAATCGAATTCAATTACTTATTTTAGCTAGCTTGTCTAAATAACTAAACATAATTAACATTGCCAATTTCACATAGAAATTAGTATGAGCTCATATACAGCGTGGTCGGCAATAAACGTACTACATAAATCACGCTTAATACATTACGTACGATCAACGGAAACATTCACCTTCTATACGATTTTATTAAATAACTAGCGACCCGATCGCGGCTTCGCCCGCTTGAACTTCTGAACTATTAATTTACTAATCTGCGTTACTTTTGTATTTTAATAATAATAAAATTTTAAAAACAACATCTATACTTATATTGAAGAGTAAAATTTCAGCCAAATCTTCTTTGAAATGGTATACCTTTTTTATTTGTAAACAATTTTAAATAAAACAAACACTAAATTTAAAGAGAAACTTTCCGAAATACAATAAAGACAACTTGATTAGGAGGTTACTGAGATTAGTGTGAACAAACGCACAGACAAACAAAAGAATTTAAAATATAATTGTTTTGTTATACTTATTACGTTATTAAATGCCACCAATAAAAAATTTTCTTACATATCTTCACCGATCCTTTACGATTTTATTAGACGTATAGACAGATAAATGTTATAAAATTACATACGTATAGATAGATAAATAGATAAATGTAATTTTAATTAAAACGTACATACTTCAATAAAACTTAAGAGGCTTGCTTTCTTACTTCAAAAGCTAAGGGATATTAAATTCTTACTTCAAATGTCCTCAATGTTTAATCTTTTATTATGGTAGCTGTAATAAAAAATGTTGAAAACAGGGTGTTTTCTAAGAACTGTTGTAACATTGTAATGGCTCTAAGTATCTACTTAGGGTTGCCATAGCAAATAATTTTAGATCTTTATATATATGTAAAGTTAAATAAAATTATTATCTAACAATGATTTCTAAGGAACATATGAATGTTCATCTAACTACTTTTTGAAACTAGAAAATATTTGGCGCTTGTTACAGTAATTTTTGATTGTTTATTTTTAGGGTTCCGTATCTTCTAGGGGAAAAAGGGCCCTTACAAGATCAGTAAATTGTCCGTCCGTCGGTGTTTCTCAGCTTTTTGTTTTATGTAAATTGGATTAGTAGTTTAAGCGCTACAAGCACTTTGTCAAAATGAGGTAGTAGGATTTTTGATCGTGGTTTTTTTATGTAAAATTTTGCTAATTCCCCTTGAAAAGTGTATTTAATTACACTTAATTTTTAAAATTTAATATTTTATAAGTAGCATTGTAATTGAAAAAGGTTTCATAACTTTACACATTTTACTACAATATTTCTTTGTTCTCTAAAAATAATTACGTAGTTTTAATTTTAAAAAATCTTATTCAGAATTTGTCAAAGTACAAATAGAACAACTTGCACTTTACAATGTTAATTATTAGAGTAATAAACATTTTCATTATTGTCTCTATTCCTTCATGATTGTTTTAAAGACTTTTATAACTTTAAATTAACAATCAACATTTTACATAAAAAAAATTGTAGAAATTTTATGGAAATTACATGACCGACGACGAAAAAGTTAAAAAATAATATTCTGAATGTTTCTAAAAAAGCTTATTTAACAAGATCATTCAAAATTAGGAACCATACAAGAAGAAAGAGACGCGACGGCGGTGGACTCCTAACCAACTTCTGTAAGGCAGAGATTATCAATTCGACTGTATTTTTCTTATATGTTTGTTACCTCAGAACTTTTGACTGGGTGGATCGATTTAGATAATTCTTTGTCTATTTAAAAGCTGGTGCTACCCGTGTGATCCCATTTTAATTTGGTCCATTTCATCCGTGAAAAAATTACATACGTCTTAAATTCGATTGCATTTAGTATGTACGCGACAATCGATTTCGATGATCCTTTTTTTATTTGAAAGTATATAATTCAAGGGTAGTTTGATGAGAGTTTGGTTAAATTTTGATGATGGGATCAGGTTGAAATTGTTTTTTTTTTGTTAAATATTATAATTATTTTCTCGTTTTAGTTATAAGACAAAGTGCGGCGTTGATCTACGCTACTCAACACGTGTATTGTAAATTGAATAGAAGTGGGGAGCGGAGTGTCTTAACTCTAAGTTCTCTCTGCCCAGAAATATGTCTAAAAGTCTAATTTCATATGACTTATAATATTCAGAATATATACAGCATTCATTAATTAAGGACCTCGTAGAGATCTTGTAGCGAGACNCAGTAAATTGTCCGTCCGTCGGTGTTTCTCAGCTTTTTGTTTTATGTAAATTGGATTAGTAGTTTAAGAGCTACAAGCACTTTGTCAAAATGAGGTAGTGGGATTTTTGATCGTGGTTTTTTTATGTAAAATTTTGCTAATTCCCCTTGAAAAGTGTATTTAATTACACCTAATTTTTAATATTTAATATTTTATAAGTAGCATTGTAATTGAAAAAGGTTTCATAAATTTACACATTTTACTACAATATTTCTTTGTTCTCTAAAAATAATATCGTAGCTTTTATTTTAAAAAATCTTATTCAGTATTTGTCAAAATACAAATAGAAGAACTTGCACTTTATACTGTTAATTATTAGAGTAATAAACATTTTCATTATTTTCTCTATTGCTTCATGATTGTTTTAAAGACTTTTATAACTTTAAATTAACAATCAACATTTTACATTAAAAAAATTTTAGAAATTTTATTGAAATTACATGACCGACGACGAAAAAGTAAAAAAATAATATTCTGAATTTTTCCAAATAAGCAGTAACAAGATCATTCAAAATTAGGAGCCATACAAGAAGAAAGAAACGCGACGATGGTGGACTCCTAACCAACTTCTGTAAGGCAGAGATTATCAATTCGACTATATTTTTCTTATATGTTTGTTACTTTAGAAGGTTGAAGTTGTTTTTTTCTTTTTGTTAAAAATAACAATTAGTTCCTCTTTTTAGTTTTAAGACAAAGTGCGGCGTTGATCTACGCTACTCAACACGTGTATTGTAAATTGAATAGAAGTGGGGAGCGGAGTGTCTTAACTCTAAGTTCTCTCTGCCCAGAAATATGTCTTAAAGTCTAATTTCATATGACTTATAATATTCAGAATATATACAGCATTCATTAATTAAGGACCTCGTAGAGATCTTGTAGCGAGACTGAAACGTCTCGGAAAGTTGGTAATCTGGTTGAGGACTTGAGTAATTACTGTCGAGGGAAATGTATTCATCACATTTATACGACATTCCTTTAAAAATGGCACTTCGCGAAGAAACCTTTATGACTAACCATAGAAGAAATTTCATGGTTAAAGAGACTAACAAGTTGTAAATTTAAAGTTTTAATAGTATAGCTATTTAAAAAAAATTTAAAGCTCTATTTGAACTTAATATCTATTGCAGGTTGTCGTCGTTGGGTGTAAGTTGTAAGCAGAAATTTGAAGTCGTAGATTCGATTTCCACTCGAGAAAATGTTTTTATATTTAAATTATTTTATTTTTCTCGCTCTGAGACAAAGTTTGCTTTAGTTAGCTTGTCTCAACAAGCAATACCAAAATGGATGGAAAGTGGGGAAAGGAGTGTCGTAACATTAAATTCCTCTACCTACTTAAATCCAAAACTAAACTTTAACTAAAATTTTAGCCAATTCAATAAAACAATTATTTTGTAGCAATTTTATCAAACAAAATACTTTATTTTTATATTTATGAACTAATAAAAACAGAAATAAAAAAAAAAATATATATATTTATTGTTGTGCCTACATTGCTCCCATTAATAAATTTTCTTATATATCTTTCATGTTACACACAGAATTCAACTACAATTTTATTATATATATAGATATAATGACATTAATATAAATATTAGAGTCTCAAAGTCAATTCAGCTTGCAAGCGTGTGTCTGACTTCGAGTTAAACTTAACTCGGTTTAAGTCGAATTAGCAAGACGACGTAGTACCTCACTTAATGTTAGTTAACTCTATCCTTCTATCATAAGCCTTATCTTAGATTTACTTTAAAATAACACAAGTATGTTATAGCAATACAAAAATAAATAAGAAAATCAGTTTCTCGTCGTATCTTATGTATAGTAGAGCAGGCTGGGAATATAGTGTTAAGACACTCTATTTCTCACTTACTTTAGTACCAGAGCTAAGAAAAGAAAATATTAATAAATAATAATCCTCAAATGTTATAGTAATAATTAGCTAATTTTCCAATACAATATTGAAATGGTTTAATTCTTTTTCTTTGTTATTTGAAATTAAATAAACAAAAGATAACAAAAGCTGTCAATCGTTCAGTTGAGAAATTGATATGTTCGTACGTTTGAAAGCGGTCGGTAGAGCGTGCGCCAGTACCGCGTAGAGCAATCGATTCAGCAACAAGTCTGTCAAAGCCTTAACAGATTTTCAGGCATACATTATTTATTACCCACCAGTAGAGTATATGGTTTCCAGTTTCCAGAACCTCAAAAATGCAAAACGGAACCTTTCTATTTCTTTCTGTCAGTCTCTCAAGATCGATCTTGAGATCACGTGGAAGTTTTAAGCTATAATTAATTAATTTTAAATGATGGTCTATGGTCTCTTGAAGCACAGAAAAAAATAAGCTTCTATGTCAACGCAATCGAAAGCCGAAATTAGCTGCAATATCAAAACCTATGGAAATAAATGTCAATAAATATATAGCCTGTTCTTCTTCGTTTTTCAGCTTCACGCTGTATCCCTGATAGGGATAGGGTAGTCAAAGTCAAAGTCAAAGTCAAAGTCAAAATATCTTTATTCCATAAAAATGTTTAACATTTACTTGGACATGTCATAAAGTAGAAAAAAAAAATACAAAAAATAACCAAAAAAAAAATTTGCAATTTTGACTTGAAAAAAGCCCGTTCAAATGGTTGAGCTCATGAGAAGATACAGGCAAAGAAACTCATGGCCACTCTTTTTAAATGCCAACATTTGTTACAAATTACAATTAACAATTTTAACTTAGAAATAGAGCAACTCATTTCCAAACATCTTTATCGCGAACATAATCTTTAACAGAGTAATATGCTTTTTGGCAGAGCCTGTGCTTTACCACTTTTTTAAATTNTTAAATATATTTTAATAAGTACTTGAAAAGATTAGTAGCACAGATTTAAAATTACGGTACCTACTAAAAAATCCTTGCTGTGTAAAACAATTGGAAAATCCTTATTGAAACTACGAAAATGCGGGTTGCATTAGGGTTTTATTAATTTTCACATTATCTTAAGTGCTTTGCAAACATACATTATATGAATAATCCAGTAGTAAAAGCGGGCGAAGCCGCAAGAGGGTCGCTAGTATAGTATATGGTAAAAACCAGTAAAAAGGCAAAACGGAACCTTTTGTTGTCCGTCTGTTATTCTATTAAGACCATCGATCTTGAGATCACGTGGAAGTTTTAAGCTATAATTAATTTTTAAATAATGAACTATGGTCTCTTGAAGCACATAAAAAATTAAACTTCAAGAAAGAAAGATAAAGAAAGATACGAGCATTTATACATCATTTTTCCTGCATTTTATATGAAATTAGCCGCAATATCAAAACCTTTGGAAATAAATGTCAATAAATCTTCAGGCTGTTCTTCTTCGTTTTTCAGCTTCACGCTGTATCCCTGATAGGAATAGGGTAGGCACAGGGAACCTAGCGTTAAGACACTCCGTGCCCCACTTTCCGCCAAATTTTTCGAGGCATTGTTTATGATAAGGCAATAATGAAGAAATTAAAGCATGAATAAATAATAATTAATTTCCCCTCATGGGAATCGAAGCCGCTATCGTCGAGCTTACACGCTGGTACCACTGCGCTACGCGCCTCAAACTTCATAATTATTCTATAATATTTTACAATTAACTTAAGAACTTCTATCAAGACGACAGCCTAGTGATTACCTATTCTAGAATACACATTATGTTTATTACTATTCATAGCTTACATCAAGGGACTTACATTAGGGCCGAGCTATTACCAAAATGAGGTTGGTATTACTCTATAGGTAGGTATAGGATGAATGACCTGAACGACTAAATTCTAAGGAATATAAATTGGAGTAATTCTAACAATAATTTGCCATCTAAGTTTTCTATATAAACTTTAAGTTTATTTATATGTAATATAAAAATTAGCATAATATATGTTTGTATGTCCGTCCGTTCCTTTGAACTGATTTTGAAACACTGATTTTTTCTTTTGAAAAACTTTATTGGACTTGTCTTGAAATTAATATATATAAAAATATTTTTTAATAGTTTTTTATTTTGTTCAAAATTCACTTGTTATACTTTTCTTTTTTTATTTGCAAAAAATAGTATATTATACAGAAAAAATGCAACTAAAGAATTACAGAAAATTGGATCAAAACAAACAGTATACCATTACTGGTTTCATTGCAAAGTTTCCTTTTACAAACCGTTTGATATCCAACAAATAGTAAAGTTCAAATACAAAGACTTGAAAGCTGCACGCTTTGAGACAACAGAGGTTTTTGTTACCTACTCTACTAACACTACGTGCCTGTTGAATACAGCTACTCAACGTGTGTCATAAAATGGAGAAGTTTTGAAAACATACATATACAATGGAGAAGTTTTAGCGTCACACAGTATCCCACAAACCTAGTGTCAAAATACTCCGTTCCCCACTTTCCACAGAACTTTATAACTAATTTATACCAGAGCGAAGTAATAAAAATATTAAAAAGCAATAATTTAATTCTTCGAGTAGGAATCGAACCCGTTGCGGTCACAGCCTTGTGCTTTTACGCCACTACAGCCTCGTTATATAAAGGAACATAAGCATATATATGACGTTAGAAATTGATAAACCGCCCCAAGAGCTAAACTGTCGACACGAGTATACTCTACGTACTATGCCTAAATCGACTTAAGCCAGTCCATTACACTTCTATAACCTGAAACTTGTTGCCCAGGGACGGACAGAGGCTGTAGGAACACCTGAGTTCATTTTCAATTTACTTTCAACAGGTCGTTTTTTAATACATTACCTACAAACTTGAATTAGGTTACGATTTTTTATATTTACCAGTAAATAACGTTAATTATATAATTAAAAATGAGGGTATCGTGGCGCAGCCGGACATTCAAATTCACAATAGATAACCCAGAACGGAGTGTCTTATCACTTAGGTTCTTTCTGTTCTCTCTATTCTGCTTATATTGGATACTATTAGAAACATGATTTTTTTTCCTTTCACGCTACAGGGTAGGCAGAGGGAACCTGAGAACCAGTCTTAAAACACGTCCATTCCTCACTTTCGGCCGAATTCTAGAACTTGACTGGCGGAACTAAACGCAGCCGCCCAACGCCAGAATATCGATATAATTCAGTCCAGTATAACACTTGACTCTTAACTGATTTGGTTTGAGTTAAGCAGTCCANAGTTCAGACAGACACAAAAAGCGACTTTGTTTTATAAGATATAGGATAGGATAGGATATTTACATAAAAATTTACATAGAGGACTAAACACAAACATTAACAAACATTGAACACTAAGAGGACGGGGAACTTTATAAGGAAGAACATATAAGGGATGAATTAATTTAGGACAGGAAAAAAGGATGTGGGAAGGGGAAAGGTGAAGGAAACTTAGTGTTAAGACATGCCACTCCGCTCCCCACTTCCAAACGAATTCTGGAGGGATTGAATAGTAATTCAGGAAAAAAATCTGAAACTATATTTTTTTATTTTTTATCTTTAAAAATATAGATAGTTAAAAAACTAGACTTAAGCATTAAAATCAAATACCTCTTTACATACGTCTGTGGCAGTAACGTCCTGACCGTCGCGCAAATTGCCTTCCTCATTAATCACAAACGACGCTTCATAAACACAGTGGATGCCATTAGTAATAATGAATGTATTAATACTATTTACATTAGAATTGTTAATTGTAATTAATTTTTAATTAACTTGTTTTTAGGGTTCCGTAACTTTTAATGAAAAAAGGAACCGTTATAAGGTCACTTTGTTGTCTGTCTGTCTGACTATCTGTCTGTCAAGAGCTGCTATCTCAGGAACGCTTGGATCTACGGCTCCATGATTTCCTAAAAAAAACGTATTTCCACATTTATTTAAAAAAAAGATATGGCCGTTTATCTCGCAGTAAACGCGTATTTCGATTATAAAAGTAATCAAAATTAATAGGGATGACCTAGAATTATGAAATTTGGCAGCTAGAATCTACAGATAGTACTAAAAGATAGGAAAAAAATCTGAAAACTATACAATTGTGGTTAAAAAAAATAAAAAGTGACCAAACACTATCCCACTGGAATTTTTTACTTGGTGATTTCAAAGCGGGAGGTTAAATTCCTCAAGGAGGGATCGAATTATGAATATAAATTTTATACACTTAAATATTTTACTTCCTCAATTGAAAATTCATTCACAATTTATTTTATATCGCTATTATTGAATACAACTATAATAAAACTGCCGTTTCGCAACAGTTCCGTAAGTAACCGTATAACATTATAAGTAGATTTAAACGATCGACTTTAGGTATAGGAATTCCTGAAAGTCGATGCAGCAAGCTCTTAGAATTTTAAAATAGACGAATATATATAGAGGAATGCGCGAGTCGAATCCGTGAGGAGTGTTCCGTTATATATAAATGTTACGGGATATATATCTCTTGTTATAGTAAATAATAACTATATTCAAATTCAAATATTTTTTGCTCAAGTAAATTTATTATAAGCACTTTTGAATCGTTGAATGAACATATGAACAAAAAGCTATCACCGGTTCGGAAGGCAGTTCTGCTGAGAAGAGCCGGCAAGAAACTCAACAGTTGCTCTTTTCAAAATCAATGGTACAATCTATTACATTTGCTGGCAGCTATCCTGCATTACATTCAATAGACATTAATTCCATACATGTTTATCTTCTATTTCTATTAGATATATTATATTTCTTTTTTGATGTCAAGACAATGTTCAAAGCAAACAATCTGGTCAAATCAAGGCCATTTAACAAAATAAATATAGATTTTTTTAATAATTTTACGTCTTTAAAAATCTTATTTGGTCCCATTTTGAAAAGAAAGCTTGAAAGGTTCGGGTACACAAGTACCTACCTGTATTTCAGGCATCGTCGCCGGTCAACGGGCAAACTCAATAGTCCCGCAGATTTCGTATTCATATCGATCATATATTATAGAAAAGAAGGCTGCTGTGCTGTGTGTGAAGGGAAATTTTATAAGATCTGTGCTTTAATTTTAATTGCTATTAAGAATGCATAGAGAACCTAGTGTTAAGACACTCCGTTTTCCATTTTCTACCGAATTCTAAAGGCATTGCGTGTTGAGTTGCGGAATTCAACGCCCAGGTCCGTCTCCACGCCAGAAAGCAAAAAATAAATAATAATTATTATTAATTATAAAAAAATATTTCCTCGAATGGAAATCGAACCTACGACCTATTGCATTTACAGTTACCTTCTTGTGCCCCTGTGCCACAACTGGCAAATCAATAACTATTTGAAATTTACTTACAACAAATAAATAACATTTTATAGGGTTAGTCTCTGACGCAAAACGAACGCCGTCTTTGGTTGCGATCTCATATTAAAATCTCAATATAAAGTTGGAGATATTAGAAATCTCCTCTCCCCACAGGTAGCGAGGTCGTTCCTCCGCACCTGACAATGTTGCACACGAGTACTCTAGTGGAAAGATAAACTTACAACAAATAGCTCCATTTTAAGAAAATATAAAACTACTATTTAAGTTTATTATTACGGTGTTACATTCGATTTTATGTATTCAGCATTTATTTCCTTGAGCAAAATAATTAAACCTACAGTAAAAAATATTTAAAGTAGTAATGAAATGAGTAATTCCTCTACATTATCATCATCATGAGACACTTCTTCCTCCACCTTGATGGTGATGATGGAACTCCATGCCGAGTTATGTCTTGTTGGCAAGAAAAAAAAATAATTCATTCCCCCAAGTGAAGATCGAACTCACAACCGTCGCGATTACAATCACAACAATCAACGCACTACGAGGGCTTTAGTTTTAATAAATAGTTAACTACAACTGCAACTAAAAATAATGTATAAATATATAGTATAAATAAATATATACCTCCCGTAACTTTTGTCTAAAAATTGTTCTATAGAAAGAAAACTTGTTATGATAATATAACAAATTATAATGAAGTAATTATATATTAAAATTAAAATATTAAATATTTTTATTTCTTCGCTCTCGTGTCGAGGCAAAGCACGTCACTAAATTCCGCCACGCAACCCACAATGCTTCCAGAATTTGGCGGAAAAGGGGAATGAAGTGCCTTAATATTAGGTTCCCTCTGCCTACCCTGTTGTATGTGGGAATAAAACAGCGTGACACAAAAAAATATATATAGGGAAATTGACAATAAATCAATAAGAATTAAGATTTACAATTTATTTTACACGTAGTATATAATAAAACAGCAAGTTAGAGGCAATTCTCATCGGGAATACCTGAAAATATTTTCATTAAATTTTCTTATGGACAAAGTAAAACAACTTTTCCACTCGTTCTAAGCGAATAAGAATTTGAAAGGCAGCATTTCCTGTGCAGTCTGCATTTAGACTTCGTTAGCGGCGTTGGTTGGCAAATTCAAAATTTTCATTAGTATGAAACTTTTGGACTCTTTTATATCTTTTTTTAAGTTAATCTTATCTATTATATTTTTTATTTCATAAATGTAATATAAAATAATATAATTAAATTAAATCTGATTCACGCTGTATCCCGCACAGATTAGGGTAAGACGGAACCTAATGTTAAAACACTCTGTTCTCTATACCAGAGCGTAAAAAATGAAAATATGAAACAAGTTCATTCCCTCGAATGGGAATTGAGCCCACAACATATCACGTTGATAGTCTACGATTTAACTAGATATTTTAAAAGTATTGTTTCAAAGATGGTCTGTAATATATCCAAAGTATCAAGATTTATCATAAAGTTATTTCAACAAACGTCAAATTTAATAGTGTAGTCGGATGCAATAGCTGTATCTGAGAGGGCTCGTTAAGGCTGCAATATGATTTATGACCTCAGAGCAAAGTTCTGGTGACTGAACTGAAATTAATAGAGACTAGGGACTATTATTGTCCCTTATGTGGTCATAAAATGAATACAAATAAAAATAATGTATTAGTTATTTCATAACTTCAATTACAAAATTTATTTTAATGTTTCATAAAGGTAAAATCGCTGCGTTAAACGCCACACAATACAATGCCTCGAAAATCCGGCAGAACGTGGCAAACGGAATGTCTTAACACTCTCCCTGATAGCAGAATCCCTCTGCCAACCCTGCTATATATGGGATAAAGCGTAAAGCTGAAAAAAAAATTATATATCTTTATATATATATATATATATATTATAAATATATATATATATATATAAAGATAAGAATAGAATGATTTTCGTTACTTGCAAAAAATTTTTCTAACAAATGGTATATTGAAATAATTTTATAAGTAAATTACTTGAAGGCGTAGAAAGAATCTTCGTTTCTAACTCATATATCTCGCTCACAGCTTTTAGGTACCATACGCAAGACATGCCATCGAACTTTATTAATATTACACCAATATAGGGTTAAGGTAAGCAGACGCCTCTCTGAAATCTAATTTTCTCTTCATTTTCTAACGTAATATTGAATTATTTGATTTCATATTATAAAAACCACCAATGAAAAAAAAAATATTGAAACTTTTATAATTGCTGCTAGAGTTGGAATTGTTAACATGGTTATTATATTTTTTTTAAAAAAAGGAAAGCAAAAAGCACGCAGAATCTATTCCTATACACATATTAAAAAAAAAAAGTTAAATTATTTCAAATGACATTACAACTGTCACAACAAAACATTTTTGTTATCACCGTATTTAGATTTTTTTTACAATAAAATTATTCTCAGTTGAAAATATACCGCAGGAGGAAGAATTGCCAATTAATTAATTATTAATTCATATTATATTTATTGGTGAATATGGAAATTACTCGATCGGCAACACACACGAAGACCATTATCAATCAGTTGTACTACAATATAATTTTCATTTTGTAATGAACGACAACAAAATTTTTGTGCTGCCACCGATTCTACGAAAGTTCTATCAATATGTGTAATATTTCATATAAATTGTAATAAATTATTGTTTACCAATATATCATTATTTCACAAAATTCATATTATTTCAAATTAAATAACTCTTATTATTATTCGGCGGAAAGTGGAGAACGGAGTGTTAACACTATGTTCCCTTTGCCTACCCTGCTATGTGCGGGATACAGCGTGAAGCTGAAAAAAAATTGCTCTTATAAATCAACTCTCTGGTATACTGTAAGTAGTCCAAAAATATATTTAAAAAATGTCTCATGAAAAATAATTTTAGTAGTTCAATTAAACAGGTAAAAGTTAAAACAACAAAAGACTAGACTTTAATTCAATGAATTAAACGTTAATATAAAATATTTTTTTGTTATATTCTGAAATAAAATCAGCTATATTTTTATTAAAAAAAATGCTTTAGCCGTCTATTTATCGAGGATAATGGTCTATTGGATCGCAATCTGGCAACCGTCCGCCCTTTGAAAGAGATATCTCAATAAAAGGCCAACACTTAATTGTAAATAATGATCGAAAAAGGAATATATTTATTACTACCAAATCCGTATTTCAGAATAAATAATTTGTTTACACAAAGTAATGAGAAAAAAGTGCCGTATTTTCTAAGCCTCTGATGTCTCGGAAATTCGGAGGAAAGTAGGGAACAGAGTGTCTAGTCTAGGTCCATTTCCTATGTAAAATTGTTACTAAAATATATAAAGTAATACATTAAAATATATTTTTTACATTTATTACTTTTAAAATACCTGAAAAGATCTGTACTCATACAAATTTTACTCATAGAGAGGGGTTTGCGGTCCTTATAGAGTAAGCCGCCTAACATTCGGACAAAGTACGGATTATATTTAAAACCTTACGTACATATAAATTCCATCAATCCTTCATGAATTTTCGGGTGAGTTTTAATCCAGGACTTCACTAAGTAGACTTACTTATATTATAAGGATATAACGGAAATGAAATTTGGTTTTATATTAATAAATCTCTAGTCTGTCCATCTCGCTGTCCATTCATGCAATGTCTCTAACCAGATCGAGCATAAACGTACAATTTACTACAAGTAATTCGAACTTGTCAAGAAACTGACCACGAATAGGTTTAGAGTTATTTTGTGTGCAGTAAGAGTAGGAGTCGTTCGGGGTAAGTGGGCGCACTTATAGCGTTGAACCCTCATTGTGAAATTTAATATTGAAATAAGATAAGTATTTAGTACAAAAGAAATTGAAACTTTTAAGCAGTTTTAATAAATTTAAAATTTGTTGTTATAAAATTAAAATTTGAAAATTTTAATCTTTCCAAGTATCTACTAAACATAATCACAAATGAAGCTGTTATCCATAGGAATAAATAAATAATAAATAAATAAAATTTTATAGGAAATTAATAGAGATATATATAGTTAAAGTTCGATAATGCCTACTTTAGTTAAAAATATATATATATATTATTCATATTTATCGGTTTATTTTGCAAGTAGCATAATATGTAGTTTTCTAAAACTCCAAAGAGTTTAGATTAATCAACAAAAATATTTTTTTGTATATTATTAAAAATCGAAGCATGGCACTGACATAACGCGTTTGTTTTGTCACATTGATACTTTCAATTGAAAGGAACACCAAAACGAACGAACAGACAGTGCACTTACCTACTGCGCTTACTTACCTTGAATCACCATACCTGCATTTGCGAGAGGTTTTGCTATAAGTTCACGACCTATCTCGGTCTATCATAATTTACTCCGTAAATACTTCCACACAGAAGTTCGCACTAATAGATAGATTTATTTCGAATTTGGTTTGGTATCGCGAATAGCTTTGACAGTGGAGAACTAATGTTAATGCGTAGTTCAAGTTCTACTCACCTGATCCTCCTCCTCAGCACGATGGGTCCGCCACCTGCACGGTGAGTACATGCTAGGTAGTTGCTTCTCATTATTATAAAACTATTAGTAGGTATTTCTAACCTAAAAATAGTATTGTTAAAATGTCAGGAAGTAAGTATTATTGTTCCTCTTTCACATATACACACTTCTAACACTTTACACAGCACAGCACACTTAACACTGTTTCTATATAACACTTTACACTTATACACGTTTTAAAACGCATAGTTCCAACAATGACACTGATTTTAAATACTTGAACATAGTCACAATTTTACACCTTACGAGAGGCAGAATAACGACGTACTGACTCAATCCATCAAAAACGTCACTTTTAACTTATAAATAATTATGTGGGTATTTTTATTTTATTTTCTGTAAAGTACCCTCACACTGACAATTGTCTTACAGTATATATATATATACTTCTTTACTTCAATAATATAACAATAAAATATTTTCACAATTAAAAATAAGCAAAAATTATTTTGAAATAAAAACACGATAAAACTAAAGGACATTTAAAATTGTAAATCAATGTATTATTCGTGTATAACTTTTATGTTTTCTAGTATAAAAACATAAAAGTTCAGGACCATTTCACGTCGAGTCTGTGGATTAAACGGGGCTTAACGTTTAAGAAGCTTACCCTTACCGCAGTCGTAGCTAAACGCCGATCTCGGCCTTTGTTTAAACCACAAGTGACTCGAAAAAGAATCTTGACTTCAGTAAGCTTTCCAGTTTCATCGAATCGATAAACCTACTTTTCAATCGTAAGGATTTTTACTTTTAAGATATTAAAAAATAAATTATATAAATAGGTTGTTATATTGCATATTTTTTTTTAGCTTCAATCTCGCACATAGGAAGGTAGACATAGGGAACCTGGGAACCTAATGTCGAAACATTCCATTCGATTTATTTTCTTTATCATGATATCGAAAAAAAAATCTTTTTATTGTTTTTTGCAGCTTCACGCTGTATCCTTCATGTAGTAGGGTAGACAGAGGCAGCGTAGTGTTAAGACACTCCATTTCATAATTATTTACTTATAATTAATTTGAAAAATCTCGTTCATTCAACATAGGTACATACCATGGAACAACAGAAATGTTTTCTTTTAACCATGAAAAGAAAACTTTTAAGCAAGAATCGTGCTTTTTCTAAGCCATATTCAGGCAGACCGTTGAAAAGATTTTAAAACACTAAGTGCAAGAACAGCTTTGTTCAAAATGCAAGGTATTTCAAACAAAATATTAATTCTACTGTTGAACTATTAAAAGATTTTAATCTTAGCTCTCGCAACAAGTACCTAACTGTAAATATGTAATTTCCGGAAAACACCCGCTAAAAATTCTTGAGAAAGGAAATTTCTTGCTCGGTTTAGAGGAAAATAATAGTGAAGTTTTAATTCCTCACGGACGTTTCACTTTGTACATATAGTTTTTGGAGAACCATATTAATATTCATTTGTAAGGTATTATTTTCTGAAATCTGTATAAAAAAATAATTGTGAATATTAAGAAGAACACAGTAGTAATAAATAAAATTATATAATAATAAAGATAATTGGACAGTTATATAAAAATGGGAAACATAAATATCTTAAAGGGAACGGAGTGTATCAACACTGGGTTCCCAGGTTCCCTCTGCCCTGTTATAAACTAAAACTAAAACTAAATATATAATAAAGTACTAGTACATAGAGTTGAAACAAAGACCATTGTTTTAACTCAGTAAATCTCTCGTAATTCCTAGACTTGCCTCAGCTGTATGAAGTGACATTTCTCATGTTAGCATGTACGAGTATGTATGTAGTCCTTACAGTTAACAATAGTCCAGTAGTAGTTCTAAAGATATAGTTCGTTTGTGCTGAACTAGAAATAATGTTGCTGAAATCAAAGTCAACTTGAAGTGACCGTGGAGTTCTTGAGTACAGGTCGTCGGCGCTGGGGTACAAGGGTGTCACTGTAACGCTACAGTAGGGGGTTCGATGCCCACTCGGAGGAATGTATTATTATTTATTAATAGTTTAATTTCTTCTCTCTTCTTAACATGTCTCATCTAAACACTAGGTTTTCTCTGCCTAACCTGCTGGTGTTGTGTGAAGCTGATTAAAGAATTGATAACGTCGGATTAACTTAAAAATGTGTAAAAACAACATATTATTAAGATTTTCATGCAATACCAGAATATTACAAACATTTTCTAGCCAAATAGTGTAGTGAGAAACAGTGGTTGAATCTGAAATGTTCGCTCGTTAGTGCTGCCATGATTTATGGCCTTTGTGCAGATGCAAACAAGTAGTTTTATTAAGAAAATTACAAAAAAAACGGCATGGTGGCGAGTGCTTACGGTGTAATCATGGTTTTGCTTTTGTCGACGTGTGTGACGACAAATTATAAATTATTTAAAAATAGTAATAATTATTTAATAAGTGAGACCAGTCGTCGTTAATGCAACAGGTAGGTAGGTAGGTAGTAGGTTCGATTCACACTCGATGAAATTAAATATTTAATAATTTTATTTTTCTCGCTCTCCAGTTACGAGGCATAGCGGGTTTGAGTTCCGCCATCCAACACGCAATGCCTCTATAATCCGACGGAATATAGTGAACAGAATGTCTTAACACTAGGCTTCCTTTGTCTACCCTGCAATCTACGGGATACAGCGTGAAGCAGAAAAAAACTTTTAAAACCGTGATTGAAATTATTATTTATGTTTATATTCCATACAATATTTATACAAATGAAACTTATAGATTTTTGTTAAATATATTTAAAAAAATAACTAAATTAAAATTTACTATGCGACAAATGCCAATATCTATATAATTAAACAGAAGTTTTCTACTATCACAGTAAAATTATTATAATTTAATTTTGAAAAAATTATGAGAATAGAAAAGATTTCTAATTGAATTTCTAAAGTAAAATATCATCGTAATAATATATCAGTAGAGTGCTATTTTTGTTTTCTTTATCGAACCTGTTCGTTTTTCCTATAAAAGGCCTTGACTGTCAATTTAGCGAGAATAATGGCTTTTCAGATCACAAGCTTGCTGTCTCATGAAAGATATATCATAATAAAAGATTCTCAAATAATAATTTGCTCAAAAAATATACAGAAGTTAAAATGGAATCACTTTTTTACTTATTTTTACACGTTTATCCTCACGCAATCTCTCTCTCTCTCTGTGTAGACACACATATACACATCAAATAGCAGAGAATGCGGAGAAAGTCTTCCAAAACTGTTAATTCTGATAATTCCACTGAGCATATGACCATTATTTATAATTGTTATATCATACTTTTGTTGTGATAGTTTCACCCACAAACTAATCTCTTTGTATACGGATCTGACCCTTAGCGTTGTTTGCAAAGTTCCCAAAAGTTGAAGACCAATATTTACTTCCCCCTAGGCCCCTTTTCATCTTTTTAATCTAACCGTATAAAACATTTGTCCGTATTAAATATAATTTATGCAATATTCGGGTATTTTAATCTTTTGCCTTTATGTCAAATCATATTTAAAATTGGGTGGATGACAAAAATTATCATTAGTTCTAAAACCAATTTTAATATCATCTGTACTATACTTTTTTAACTCCACATAACCCTGTTAAGGCAGAGGGCTGTTATGTAGGCAGAGGGAATCTGGAAATCTAGTGTTAAAACTCTTCGTTTCCATTAAAACACTTCCGTACCCAATTGTCCACCGAATTCTACAGCATTTGCTTGTTAAATAGCGAAACTAAGAGCCGGGGAAAAACCAAAAGCCTTATTGATAAAATAAGAAATGAATATTTTAACAAATAATAGCTCATTCACTCGAGCGGCAATCGAATCCACAAACATCATATTATGTGACTATATATAAAAATAACATTTCTTCTCCATTTCAGTATACTAAAAAAAGTATCACACTATCTAAAACTTTAATACGTTCATCTCCAGAAGTTGTAGTGGCTTTTAAGAACACCTTCCGCCCATACCTGTTGAACGAGTACTTACGAAGCGGAGCCCGAGTTGGGGGAACCTTTACGAGCGTAGTGGAAAACTTTTACGGGTGAAAATTTTGCGTGAAAAAGTAAAATTTGAAAAGACAATATATTTTTGTGAAGAATATGTGTGTATTACGTTATACGTTTTTTTAGAAAACATGAAATAAAGATTAATGTAATATTATTTGGTAATGATATCTCAGAAAATATCTCTAGATATATCTTTATGGTAATCCGTTGAAGAAATACACAAAATTACAATTATTAATATAAAATACCTATTTTTTACACATTTGTACGTATACAGGGTGGAAGAGGCTGCGCTTCTTTAATTGAAACTGCATATAGGGTAAAAAATTTCAAACCCGAAGCTAAAGAAATTAATCAAGATGCCTCAACAGTTTGGACGTAGGATTTTTTTTTCATTTCACGATTTTTCTCCATACCTGTATTTCGTGTGACGCACACATACACATACTACTACAAAAATACTACTAAGCGTTGCCAAACTTCTACTTTTCATTCGTCAAAACAAAAC
>JAKRZM010000947.1:417942-472284 GCA_036379175.1 Heliconius cydno galanthus | reverse complement strand
AAAAAAAAAAAAAAAAAAAAAAAAAAAAAAAAAGAAAAAAAAAAAAAAAAAAAGGGAACCTGGAAACCTAGTATACACACCTACCTACATGTCCGTTCACCACTTTCTTCGCCAATTTCTAGAGGCCTTGAGTGAAGAATACTATTAAATATTTCATTCTCCCGAGCAAGAATCAAACCTGCAACCTGTGGCGTTGACAGTCGCAGGCTTGTGCCGCTAAGCCACGATCAGCCTGGATTTATCACTTCTTCCATATTGTAACAAATTAAGTGTCTAAAATATCTTTTAGAATTTAGAATGTTCTGACAACTCTATATAATCCTACACAAACTTCATAATTAACTCATGTGAATATATATAATATTGCAGATGTTTCAACATGCACTAGCTGTACACATATTGTTAACTAAGCTTAGATTCATATAATGAGCTCGCCAGCATCTGTGCTAAGCCGGCCTCATACCCATAATGCAACGAAAAGCGTACACAGCAGGGTAGGCAGAGGGAACCCGGTGAAAAGACACTCCGTTCCCCATTTCCCGCCTAATTCACGAGGCATTTCGTGTTGAGTGGCGGAGCTAAACGCCACTTTGCCTCAACAACAGCACCCACACACAACAGGGTAGACAGCCGCCATAGCTTTCAGTCGAATTCTGGAGGCATTACAGGTTGAGTAGCAAAGCTTAACGGCTCGCTTTGCCTCTACGTGAAAAGCAAGAAATGAAAATATAAATTTAAATAAATATTTCATTTTCTCGAGTGGGGATTGAACCCACAACCAGTCACGTTTACAGTTCCTCTGAGCCATGACTGGCCTCGTCGTGGATATATAGAGGAGTCGAGAGGCAGTCGAGACAATATCCGGATTGTGGAGCGACCCTGTAATGGATTCACGGTATCAGTTACCTACGTGCCCTCGACTTAACTCGTTTAATAAAGTTCAGCTTTTCGGGTACGTATAATTTTATAATATAATTTGGGGATGGGTAAGCGAGCGAAGATAAATCTATTAGAAAACTTTACCTCGTCAATGATGCTCTTTTTTATTTTTTTTTGTTTAGCTTCACGCAGTATCCCTCACATAGCAGGCTGAGGGAACTTAGTGTTAAGAAACTCTGATCTCCATTTTCCACCGAATTTTGGAGGCATTGCGTGTGGATTGGCGGAACACAACGCCGCGTTTCCTCTATACCAGAGTTAAGAAAAGAAATTAATCTTTCATTTCTTCGTAACAACTACTCTTTCTTAATATGTTATGATTTTTCGGAAAACCTAAAAGTAAATTTGTTTTCTTTACCTAATATTGAAAGATATATAAACGTTTAAAGCTGTCCAAAATTATAACAATTGAAAATATAAATACAGTTAAGTACCAATAAGTAAAATTAATTCATATTTTCCATCTGGCCGTTGGAAATTCATTATAAATCACTAAAAAAAACCTTTCGACATTTAATACAGCCGTTGCGTTCGTTAACGACACGCGGCGGGTACATTAACAAAAATCCCTTTAATTAATTCTGTTCAAGAGCCCGTTGAAGCCTATTGAATGCGATTTCAATAGGTACCTTTTTTATCTACTTAATATTTTCGTAATTATTTTTTTTTGATCCATCGACAGGAAATTTCCAATCACAATGAAAGTAATTCAAATATTATTTTAAAAAGTGGTGTTTAATTTGAAGGTGTCGTGGTGCAAGGGTACTTAGATGTGACTGTAACGCGACGGTTATGGGTTCGATCCCAACTAGAGGAAGAGAAATATTTTTATTATTTATTTACGTTTATATTTCTGCCACTCAACACGCAATGCCTCGAAATATTCGGCGGAAAGTAGGGAACGGCGTTTCTTAACACTACGTTCCCTCTGTGCGGGATACAGCGTGAAGCTAATTGATATTTACATTTCATTTAAACTAAAATTAAAAATAATTAAAAGCGAAATGACGTATCATTAATTTCTCTGTCACAGACGAAATAGAAACAAATGTTACAGAAAATGAAACTGTTGCAAGTTAATTCGGCGAAAAGTGGGGAACGGAGTGCTTTAACACTAGATTCCCTCTGACTGCCCTGCTGGGTGCGGAATACAGCGTAAAGCTAAGAGGTTAGAAGTATATAATAATGCGACTTATAACCTGTATGACATTTAAGATATTAAATCGAGATTTCCAAACAGGATTAGCATTGGTGAAATTTATTTGGAAAAGCTGAAAATTAATTAAACCCGTACCTACACAGTTGTCATTTAAAGTTTCCGGGTCACCACCAGCATCCGTACATTGTATAAATAAATCAACCGCAACGGATTCGTTACTCCGAGTTTTCACTTTATTCGGCGCTGTCCTCTAGGTCATGTCGGAGTTAGTTAGTGGACCTGGTTTAGAAACTCTTACAATGTATTAAATGTAGTCTGCTTGTAGGTTATACAAATTGTATTTATTTATTTTTATTTATTTAATACTTTATTTTACCATAAATAAGTTAAATATAAAAAAAAAACATTAATAAATTAACTTAAACATAAAATAGATACAACAAAAAACAAATGAAAAGTGTAAAGGGGGCCTTATCACCACAGGTGAACTCTTCCAGGCAACCCTTATTTTAAAAAAGATTAATAAAAACATATGTATATTGTATGTTGTACCAAATATTATGTTAATTTATTATTTATTTATTTATTTATTATTATAATAAACGTACATATAGATCTACATGTAATTGTACTAGATATGTTTACTAAATTTATAGCGTAATAAAATAATAGTCGAGGCCACTCATGGCTCAGAGGCACTTGTATGTGACAAAATAGTTATGGATTCGGATCCCCACTCGAGGAAATGTAATATTTATCGAAATTTATATTTACATTTGTTCGATTTTGTATCGAGGCATACGGCGGAAAATGGGGAACGAATTATATTAACACTAGGTTCCCTATGCCTACCCTGCTGTGTGCGGGATACAGGGATAACCTGATTACCTACTATGAAATAATATAAACAAGAAAATATTAAATAATATATAGTTCTTTGACATGAATGGCCCCTAAAACAGCTTTAAGTACCATGTTTGATTTCATTGGATATTTCTAGAACATAATATGGACGGAAATAATTAAGGAATTATTTTCCGGCGAAAAATTTTTTTCAAATGAAATAAAGAAATATAAGATACATGAATAGATGAATAGATGTATACTTAGCGAGGAATAGAAAACCGCAAGCTTTTACTCTTTTGAATTTCTTCTGGGACACATCGAGGTAAGGGCTCCATTAGCCATCCTAAGTTCAATCACAAGAATAAAATTTTATTTACCTACTCTTTAATATTTAATCTTATTCATTTCCTTATGAAATGCTGAATTCTAAGCTTTATTCTAATGTTAAGCATGAGACAGCGCGGCGTTGAGTTTTGCCAGTCAAAACGCAAAGCCTCTAGAATTCAATGGAAAGTGAAGAACGGAAGTGTCTTGATGGGAACGGAGTGTCTTACCAGTAAGATCCCAGTTTCCCTCTGCCTACTATGCCCTGTTATATGCGGATTATAAGGTAAAGATAAAAAAAACATGAAAATCATGCTAAATTCATGATACAAACGACACCAATAAGATTAACTGTATACATGCAATGAAATTTATTTAGCTTCACGCTGTACCCGCACATAGCAGGGTAGGTAGGGGGAACCTGGGAACCTAATTTTAAGACACTTCGATCCCTTAATGTGTAATTTGTATAAGAGTAAAAATTGACCTACTTATATGACTTGTAAAACTTACAACGTTCATGTCGTATTGATCTCATCAAAAGAGGTCGACCCAGCGAGATTAAAAATCTGGAGCTTTTATTGAATTTAGTTTTTGAACCAGAATTCTATTTATTATTTTTACTTAATTTTTTTATTTCACGACTTAGACTAGAGAAAAAGAAAATTAAGCCTCCAAAACTCAACAAATAAATTGACTGAATTAAAATTTAAAAATAAAACCTTTTTTAGCTCCACGCTGCAAGCACACCGTTATTTGTAATAGTTCTCCAAAGTTAAAGCTACTATAATACCTAAAACAAAAGCTATCACTCAATTCCATTGATGACCAACTTGAAAATAAAGCGGTCGACAGCCCGTAGACCGTAGAGCGTGCGCCAGCCCCAGTCCCGCACAGTGAAATCGATTCAGCAACAGGTTCGTTGGAGCTCTCGCCGTGACACACCATTTCGTATTTTAGATAGGCCTAAAACATGATAGGGAATGGCTAAAATATTTCTAGTAAAGTATGTATGTAATATTGATTTGTTTTAGATTTTAGTAGATTCTAAAATTTAATTTATATTTTGATAAATAAAACAACATATTCACACTGTACCCTGTGGTGCTGTGCGCACACAGCAGGGTAAGTAGAGGGAACCTAGTGTTAAGACACTACATTCGCCATTTTCTGCTGAACTCTGGAGGCACTGCGTGTTGAGTGGCAGAACACAACGCCGCGCTTTGCCTCGACACCAGAGCGAAAATATTTTATCTCCTCGAGCGGGGATCGAACCCACAACCAGTNAGAAAAAGAAAATTAAGCCTCCAAAACTCAACAAATAAATTGACTGAATTAAAATTTAAAAATAAAACCTTTTTTAGCTCCACGCTGCAAGCACGCCGTTATTTGTAATAGTTCTCCAAAGTTAAAGCTACTATAATACCTAAAACAAAAGCTATCACTCAATTCCATTGATGACCAACTTGAAAATAAAGCGGTCGACAGCCCGTAGACCGTAGAGCGTGCGCCAGCCCCAGTCCCGCACAGTGAAATCGATTCAGCAACAGGTTCGTTGGAGCTCTCGCCGTGACACACCATTTCGTATTTTAGATAGGCCTAAAACATGATAGGGAATTTCTAAAATATTTCTAGTAAAGTATGTAATATTGATTTGTTTTAGTAGATTCCAAAATTTAATAAACCAGACCATATAATATTTTGATAAATAAAACAAAACAGCTTCACACTATCCTGTATCCCGCACACAGCAGGGTAGGTAGAGGGAACCTAGTGTTAAGACACTCCATTCCCCATTTTCTGCCGAATTCTGGAGTCATTGCGTGTTGAGTGGCAGAACACAACGCCGCGCTTTGCCTCGACACCAGAACGAAGAAGATATGGAAATATTAATTTAAATAAATATTTCATCTCCTCGAGCGGGGTCGAACCCACAACCAGTTGGTTTTACAGTCACACTTTGTGCCCCGGCGCCACAGCTGGCCTTGATAATATTATAATTATACAGTCCACTCTTTTATTTATTACACTTAGGATAGACAGTATTCCTTCCCAAGTAGGCACAGGGCAGTGCCCTCAACAACGAGATTGTAAATAATATCCTTCTTAATTTCATTTCTCTACATCAATTCACCTCTTTTTCTGCATTCAGATAGTTAAGGTAGAAAACCTAGTCACAACAAATTCTGTAATAGTACAAGGCACAAAATTTCCTGGCCAAATTATATCCTAAGACAAAATTCACTTTTATGCTGTATCCAGCATGTGTTCTGGAAACATGGCATGTTGAATAGTGGAACTCAACACTGCATTTTTGCACTGTTTTTACTGTCAAGTTTTTGTGCCCCTGTGCAGCAATGGCCTCATGACCTGTTGTGCAGAATACAATGTAAAAAAAAAAAGGCAAAAGTAAAAACATTATTTCTTACTAAATATAATTTTATTCCTTATATAAACTTGTTAAAAATTTTTTACTTGCTTGTACTTGCTTACTTTAAGAACATTTTAGTAAAACAATGAAATTTACAAATTATATTCAAATTTCGTAATACTTTATGCATATTTTAATATCATGATAACTCTAGTTGCTTATTAAAATGAATTGCAAGGACATCAGGGGTTCGCAGCAATGCAGACGGGATAACAATATTAGCTGGAGTTTTCAAATTACTAACTAGAATCTCTGAACCATTTGGCTTCCAGCCTGAAAAATTTGCTTCAAGAGTTGACTGTTCATATGTAACTATATTACACGACTCTCCTGAAATACTATAATAAATGAGACTATAATACTAATATGATTTTCATAAAAAATATATTAACTGCAATCTTTTTATAATTAAAGTTTATTAGACATACTTTACAAATTATCGTTGTAGAAACAACAGTTTTTTCTAAGAAAACAGAGTAAACTGTTTTTAAAATGTTATATTATAAAAACTATCAAAAGGAAAACGTTTATCCATTTTACCTTTTAGTTCATTAAGAGCCTTAAGAAACGATTCCCGTAATTTTGCTCTTGCTTCGTCTGGTGATATTTCTTCTTGTTCAGAAAGCATATTTGAATAAATATAATAATTTAATACACCTTAAATCAAATGTCGGTTAAATCGTTGTTGTTATTTATATTAATCATAACCTCAAAAATATGACAATTGACAACTGACAACATTGAATGCTGCCAATATTAAAAATAAATTAAAATATTGTTTGAAACTACATAATATATTGTGGCTACTACATGGTTTGTCATCATTGATATTTCGGTACCGATAAAAATGGCGCAAATTAAAATCACAGTATCAATAAATAAAAACAAGTCTGAGTCTATATTGAAATATAATATATAAAATACCTAATTTTCCGTTACTAAATTTACAACTTTATTGCTTTTTTTTAAACAAAATTATTGCATAGTGAAAGACCATGAATTTACGCGAAGTTAAAAAAAGGTAAAAAATATGTGAGCTGCTTAAATTGTTAATCGAAAAGGTTTAGGAAAACTGTCGATAGCGTTGACGCAAGCCGAAGTTCCATTTGTACTTTTAACAAATATTTCATAATGATATTCGTAACTTGTATTTTTTTTACTTTTAAAGATACAATTTCCAAAATATTAGTTATATTTACATTATTTATTTTTCCTAAAATCATAATGATTGTGATTTAAATAGTTATAAATGAAATTTATAATAAAATAGATATTACAAGATATTCAGTTTTATTTTACAAATCATGTTTACAGAACACCATATTTATTTAACCATTTTCCTATTTAGCTCCATATAACGCAACTCTAAACAGACATGACTTATATAATTGCATTTTGCGATATTTGTAAAAAATACTTTTAACTGTGTAGAAAATGTAAAATCAATATTAATACGTCAATATAATTTGTTGTTTTGTTTAACGCCGAAGACATTATAAAAATGAAAAATATAAAAATGTTTCTAATAACCCCATTTTATAGTAGTGGGTTTTATTAATTTATTATTCTCATGTGTATAAGTTATAGATACTTTAGGCATCTACTGGATAAATCTTGCCCAAGCGACGGCAGCTGTAATACTTGTTGTTCAGAATTACCCAAATGCACCACGCTTATATTATCTACATCTTCATTTATAACGGAATCAATTGGGTTCTAACATTAAAAGCAAAATTAATGGCCTTAACGATAAGTATGTAGATAATAAAACAACGACGTTTATGTTGTATTATTTTATTATATCAATTAATATGGACAATCCCTATTGGTTCACATTTTAAATTTCATACATAATAAAATTAATGACAAAGTTATAGGGAAATAAAATGTTATATAAATACCTGAAGTCACTCCTCAGTGGTATCTGGTTTATACAAATAACCAGCCTAGGGATAAAACATTTGGCGAGGTAGCTACATTTTACACTTCTTACAATCTACATAGAAATTATAACAAGTTTAATTATAATTAGACATCGACATACGCTAGCAAAGTAAAGATCTTTATATATTGAATATAAATATTTATTTCTGATCTCTATTTATTGAATTTCTTATCAAAAATATAATATTGTACACGGTTTACAGTTTTTAATTCAAATATATGTTGCCATACTAAAAAAACACACATTGAAGTATTTCTAATTGGTATTCTTTACATTTTACGTATAATTGAAAATTTTGCATATAATCAGATGTCTATTTATATAGAAAAAATACATGCATAAATCATGGTAAATTGTTATATTACACGAAACTATTCTATGTCACCTCGATATTGACGGCCAAAGTGACTAAAATGGCGCCTTCGTCTCTTCGTATGGCCCGTTGGTTAATTTCATAAGTACCTCATTTGTCTATGGTAGGGTCGATGGCGTCGATCTTCGTCTATGGTATGCCAACTGAAAAGTCCATCGATATTGCTAGTAAAGAGAATATGGAAATATATTAATGGAAACGACTGTCAGTGATTGAGTATAAGATAAAAAAATATATATATAAGAATATTAATTTAGAAATCGATTTCAATCATTGTCAGTTTATTCCATGTAGGGTCAAAGGGTATTAGATAGCTTATAATATGGCATCAAGTAGCACAAATTAAATAAAAGACAAAAAATATATATAAATAAATTATAAGAAATAACAAAAAAAAACTAAATTTATTAATAAATAATCTGGTCTCAAAACTTGTTGCCATATGAGGGTACCTGGAAACGCACAGAAGATGAAGTAAAAACAGCATCCATTTTGTGAAACAAGAAGCATATGGAACACGCTCCCTTCACTTGTCCATTTTTGTTTTAATGTGACGGAATTGCCTAAAAACGACGGCGCGACTTTTATTTTAAGACGACTTTGATTATTTTAAGCGACTTTATACAACGCCCTAAGGTTCCATCTAGATCCTAATTCGCAAAACCTAACAAATGCATCAATCAGCATTTGCGATTCAATCCGGCTACCTGTTGGACTCGAAAACCACGATACGAAATAACATTAAAAGTACCTCAACCGAAACGAAGTATATGCGGATGGTCATCTAGGACCGCTGCTCAATCAGCATTGGGGTTCTTTATCGTGATCACATTATTTTAGTGAAATCGACGAAAGCCTTTCTTGCTCCAGCTATTCATAATACGTGTCAAATACCTGCCAAGTCCGTCGGTGTGACGACAACTATCGAATTGAGCGCAAAGGCATAACTCCCTGTACGTTTGCCGTAAACTGAAGTTTTATTTTGGTATGTTACTAAAGCTGTAAAATAACAGTGTTTTATTTATTTATTATTTATTAAATGATTATTTTGGTGATGTGTGATTGGGATGCCATACATTCTGTCAATGATGTTGGGTGTGTTTTTGTGTAAATGTGGTTTAAAGTGATGATATTTGTATATATGCTTACCGGCTCGAGGCGCTTTTGTGATACCTCAGTCTTAGCTAGTGGCGTTCGCGTGAACGCCGACGGGACCGCTCGTGCGATGATCCTAGAAACATTTATTAATTCGTCAATAAAATTTAGAGGCCGTCGTAGCACGTCTGCACTACCTACATTATGTAATTGGTGTCTTAAAAAATATTCAGATCAAAAGGCAAATTAAAACATTAATACATTTCAATTCAGTCAAAAGGGCACAGAATCACTTCGATTCCCACTTGTGAATAAATTATTTTTATTTCTTTAATAACACAGAGAGCTAGGGAGCTAGACTTGAATTCCGCCTCTCAACACGCAGTACTGAGAATTCGGGCAAAAAGAATGGACAATCGTAGCTTTTTATTCATGCCACGATTCTTAAATCACTTGCAAAAGTATATTTAAATTTGAACTAGAACCATAACTCAAGTATAATTCGAAAAAAAAAACAATGAACTCACGTCTTTCCCTCCGATGTTTCCTGTCACGCTCGCGCTCCTTGTCGCGGTCGCGCTCGCGGTGGTTGTCACGCTCGCCCCGATCTCGCTCGCCCCGGTCCCGCTCGCGCTCCTTGTCCCGCTCGCGCTCCCTGTCACGCTCGCGGTCGCGCTCCTCGTGGCGGCCGCCGCGCTCCTCACGGCCCGATCTAATTAATACATGTAATGAATACATACAGCTGCTCACTGTATACCTAGCGGGATAGTCAGAAGGAACGCAGCGACAACCGCTACGGTCTATGCATACCTCTCGCCTTGTCCACTGTCATTAACCTGAGATGTAATGAATAGATTATGGTAGCTAAACATACTTGTAAATATATATATATATATACTATGTAACCTCATTTTGTATCTATTTAATGTATGAATTATTGGAAATATAATTAGTATCTACCCAGCAGTCTCGGCTTTCACTCCTATCCCCGGAAACCACATTACAAACAATCATCAACCGAGGTCTCCTCCTCTCCTCTCTTACCGCTCACTTTTCCTTTATAAATCTTTTATGCCATTCTTTCATTACTCATTTGTTTGACGTGCAGCAAAGCAGCTGAGCATGTTCTTTATTCTCACTGCAACATTCTAGTTAGTACCTGTGTCTCTTCATTGTGGATTCTTAAGTCGTAGGTATAGGCGGCAAAGTTCAAAGTTGATTAACATTTAGTAGTATTTTTGTAGTATTGGTGTCTATTCGTACTTCGTCATACATAATACAATAAGTATAAACATCGTGAAATGAAAAAAAAATCCTACGTCTAAACTGTTGACGTATCTTAATTATTTTTTTAGGTATGGATTTGAAATATTTGTCCCTATATGCTACTCCCTTAAAGGGAGCACAGACGCTTCCATCCTGTGTATTAAGAAAAATGTAATTACCTATGTCGATCCTTGTCTTTGTCTTTCTCCTTATCCTTGTTCTCCCTGTCTCTCTCCCTATCCCTCTCCATTCTCTCTCTATCACGTCTATCCGAGCCTAGCCCACCGCCGCGCACGCTGCGTTCCCTCTCGCGCTCCTCCCGACGTTTACGTTCCTTCTCTTGTTGCTCTTTCTCTCGTGCCTCGTTCATTTCTTCGTAGGCTTGTCGCAATTTGAAGTATCTAATAATTAATTGTTTAGTCTGTTAGTTTACTTGAAATGTAAATATAAATATGAACATAGCATGTATGTAGAAGCCATCTGTACGTAACGGTTGTCGGTTCTGTTCCCACTCTGCAAATTGAATCATTTTCACTTCTTTACTCTGGTAAGAAGTTAAAACATGGTTTTACATCTATAAATTCTGTCACTCAACACATAATGTATCGAAACATGGACAGAAGTTCGGGAACAGTGTCTTTACACTGAGTTGCTATTTCCAGGATACATTGAAGTTACACAAAAATGTACATGCTATTTCCAGGGGAAAGCAAAAGGAGGGGTGATGAGGTGGATGATCTTTATTTTCAATTGTCTCTACACCACAAAGTATTACATAACAACAAACATACCCAACATGCTGTTTTCCGGAGAGATGGTCATCGATTCTCTGTTGGGCATCACCAACAATAAGAAACGCTCCGCACACAGGGCACACCTCCATTTGCTTTTCTTGTGCAGCTGCCAACTCCGCTGTCATAGACCAGTGGCTATAAGAAAATTTAAAAATTTAAAATAAATGCATTCCTAACATAATAGTTGTAATTCTTAACACTGATTCCCCATATATGATTAAAAATTCACCATAAAGTATTACAAGCCAAAACATTATCATATACTGATACTTTAATTCATAAGCTGGCTAATCAATGTCAACATTGTCTCTTACATTAAAAACATTGTTCTTTTTTGCTGACCACTTATAAAAAAAATATGATTGTCCTAAACATATAGCCAAATATATTGAGAACAAACACTTTTTATGTAGCTGGTACACAACTTAGGGTATTGCTCTATTACTTAAACTACAAATGTGATGTTTAACTATAGATGTGCCGTTGGTGCAATTATCACTTAGGGAGGAGTTACCAGAGCACTGAAGTGATAAGTTATATTTTTTATTGAACATGCTGGATCTTGAATTTGGATGAAAAAAAAGCAGAGTATCATTACACTATGCTCTCCGTGTGCACTCTGCTATATGCAGGACACATCAAATAAAATCTAATGAGCCACTAAAAGTGATTCAACTTTGTTATTTGTGATTTAACAGTATGGTTGACAAATTGTGGCCTAGGCATTCTGAAACTTTACATACATGCATAACCAACTCTACAAAGGCAGCCTTTCATATAATCAATGTAAAAATTCAAACCTATTCTCTTGCTGCTTCAATAGCTGCTCTTTTTCTTCTTTCAATCTATCACATAACTTCATAAGTCCTTGAGCTTGTTCTACATTGCCACAAGAACCAGCTTCTTCAGCTTCCCGTAGTAATGCTGTTATCTTTTCAGATAACAATTTTACCTGATTTTTGAAAACAAAAAATATTGTTATAATTTGCCTATATACATAATATTAAATTTTTATGTAGGTATATAGGCAAACAAGACAATAAAAAGGCAAAATAGGTACAGAAAATTTAAAAAAAAAAAGATTTTTGCTTGTTTTGAGTTTCTCTTGCAAAACAAAACACAAAATAATAAATACCTGTTCTTGATTTTTTTCAGTCTGAGCTTGAGTCATTGGTGGACCTTCTGGTTTTGAATTCATCAATTCCAACCTCTGTTTACCTTTTTGAATTTTTCCTGAAAATATTTAAATTTATAAGTAGAATAAGTGATTAATTTATTTTATTCAATAATATATATATAGAGACCAGCTTTACTCACTTTCAACATCGCTAATCATATGACGACAAAATCGCAAAAATTCTTCAATATATTGAGCTTTTTTATATGAAGAGTCAGCTTTTTCAAACAGTTCTTTGACTTCATCGTCATGTACTTTGGGGCATGCCCCAAGATCAGCTCTTGTGTTCACAAACAAATCATGAGGGCAAAATTTTACCATATAATATTTACAATACTGAAAGAAAAACAAAATAATGTCAAAATATATTACTGCAAGAACAGCACATAAGGGTGACGTAAGTTCCTATAAGAAATTCCACAAAACATGATATACTAAAGCACAAGACGTAGAAAGCCGATTTAAAATAGAGGTTAGATAATTTTAAAGGTAAAATTATAAAGTATAAAGATTTAACTTACTTCTGGGTCTTCCCAATTTGGTTTTTTTATTTTTTCATTTGGATTTGTATTTCGATGCCTCCCCATCAACTCATCTAAAAGCTGTGCTGCCGCTAGCACTGCCATTGTTTCTTTTTACAAATATTTTATAATGAAAAAACGATTAAATGATACTTAAATTTAGATACTAACATAAAATATAAAATATACTATACAGAAAAAGTTATTTGTATTGCTCACAAATACCGTTGTAACTACAAGTTTTATCTTAACAAACAATTTACGGAACTATTTGTACAGAACATCCATCCACCGCCATATTTCCGACATAGATAATTCAAATTTTAGAGTTTTGTGTGCATGAAGATAAATAACAAAATATGGTATGGATATGGAGTTATAGATGAAAATAAATTATTATCCCCACAATTTGAATAATCGCTATAATTACGATAATAATATCGTATTATACAATATCGCTAATAAAAATAAAGAAGATATTTTTATTTCATTATTTTTTTATACTAATATTTTTGTTTATTTCGATTGGTCGTCATAATTAACATATTTTATCGTCATTGTTTATATTGTAAGAAAAGTATTGATTAAGTATATATTGGAAGCTAAATAACATAAGATGCAAAGATAGCTTCGTTTTCTTTCTTACTAATAGTAATGTGGAGGAGTCTGATACCGTAACATAGAAATAATATAAAAAGTCTTTTTTTTACATTATGATCGATTAATAATCTTAATATCAGGTGATGGAAAATTAAGAAAGTAAAATCATAATAAAATCTAAAAATAGTTGCTTAATGCAAAAATATTCTAAATATTTTAAGACAACATATATAATGTACTCAATTAACTAAAAATGGCTTCTAAATAAAAATCTTCAAAACAAAATCTACTTAAGTAATAAATCAATCTATACAAATTTGATTCTAAGACCGCAGTCTCCCGTCTAACACGTCCGTAAAATGAATCATACTGTATTGTAATTGGTTCTCATGTTCTCAAACACTATATGTCAAACTTGTCAAAGCAATAATGACAAAAGTCAAGACAGGGAATCTATTTACCTACTTAGATTTTATACTGATAACAGTGTTCTTTTAATTAATGTAATGTCTTTTTCTATCCAAAAGTAAATTTAAATATTTATACTTTAAAACTTACAGCTTTAAAATATTTAAATAAAAATGGGAGGCTTATTTAGTAAAACAAAAAAACCTGTGAGTCGTGTTACTGAACAAGATAAAGCAATTTTGCAATTGAAACAACAAAGAGATAAATTAAAACAGTATCAAAAGAAAATTGAACTAAATTTAGAAAAGGACCGACAGTTAGCTAAAAAACTTCTGGCTGAAGACAAACGAGACAGAGCAAAATTACTTTTAAAGAAAAAAAAATACCAAGAAAATCTTCTTCAAAATGCTGACATGCAGTTGGAAAAATTAGAACAGCTTACACATGATTTAGAATTTGCCCAGATTGAAGTACAGGTAATCTTTCGATATTTTCACTATTCCTTTAGGTAATAAATTGTTAATATCTTAATAATCTTGTTTAATAATCTTATATTTATGAATCTTATTTTGTAGGTTCTTGATGGCTTGAAAACTGGTAATACTGCCTTAAAAAATATACATGATATTTTAAATATTGATGAGATTGAGAAGATATTGGATGAAACTAAGGAAGGTATTGAAAAACAGAAAGAGATAGATGAATTAATTTCTGGCCAACTGACTGATGAAGATGATGAAGAAATTGAAGCCGAGCTTGAGGCTATATTAGATGTAAAGGATCAGTTACCTGATGTGCCTACAGACAAATTACCTGATTTAATTGAGGAAAAAGAACCAGAGAGGCCTCCAAGAACAAAAGCTAGTTCAAAGATAGCAGTTGAAGCTTAATTGTATATATAAATTGTATTTGAACTTCAATAATTATTTATTTTGTATTATTCTATATTATTTTCATAAATAAAGTAATTAAAACACATTCTATTGTATATTGTAAGATGTAATAAAGGATCAGATGTGCATTTGTTAATTATTTTATCTAAATTCTTTAGTTCAGTTAAGTTTTTTCTAACTTTAAATTTTCAATTTGCAAATATACAAAAGCTTATCTGTAGATTTTTATTAAGTCATATAAAGAAATAAATAAAGTAGTTAGTAGTACAACAAAGAAACAAATGAAGAAACAATTTAGTATTTTGACTGTTCTGTACTTAAGGCTGTATTTCTCTGTAAATATAAAAATTATGCACTGCACATGTGTGGTACATAGCTTTTTTAAGATTGACACTCCACTCTCCACTTTCCGCCAATTTCTGTAAGCATTGTGAGTTGAGTGGCAGAACTCAATGACGCACTTTGCCTCTACACTGCAAATTGAATGCAGTTACAGTCTACAACTACAGCCTGCCACGTTTACAGTCAAACACTTATGCCTGTGGCTACAACTAGTCTCAAGTAATATGATACAAAAAAATTAAATAGTATTTTTGCTTTCTTTAAATTTTATTTTGTTAGTCATAATTTGGTCTTTTTACATTTTGAAAATATTTTTAAGGACCTACTATAATTTTTTTATAGGCTTCCCATATAATTATATTGCACCATTCATCACATTAGGATAAATCAATAAAATACAATTAATTCTTTCACATTTTAATGTCATCCATATGAAATTACTGAACATAAATTAAGATTTCAGTACATACTATTGTGACTATATAATTAAGTTCTATAAATAAAAGTGGCACCATTAAAGATTAAAAAAAAAGACTACTTTAGAGATGTGAAATCGACGATTTGTAGAAAAGAAAACAGTAAACAAGACGATTCTGAATCGTTGAATTCCCAATATCATATACCTATACATCCACAATGCTGCAAATTATAGAGGTGGGCGATTATCAATGAAAACTATCATCAAAGAGAACTGGAACTAGATTCACACTAAAGTCCCGATCATAATTCATTCTTGGTCCGATCTTTTCCTATTAAAATACTCTTATGTGAGAAAGAATTAGAGCATTCATCCTATCATTCTTGTCCAATTGCTTATATAAGAATATTTTTACTGAGATCAGACTGAGAACAAGCCATGATTGGCATTACAATGTGGATCCACCCTTCTTATTTAATGGATACATCACGGTACTGCATTACAGAGAGAGGAGATTTAAGTGCTTGATTTTGAAATTTGCATTGACACTCACCTTAACTGTCCCAATTTCCCTCTCAAATAAACCTAGTATATAACTACTCAATTTAGCGTCAGTCTAACAACTGCTTAAAAAGTATAATTAAGTTAAAAAAGCTATCCATTTTGTCTGTATACAATTTAGATGAGCTTCACTCATAGCCGCTCACCTTTATCATTTTGAATATTGTTAGCCTTACAGAATAATAGAATATAATTACGACATAAACATTAACTATTTACATATAAGAACTAATTTGTTTTACAAGCTGTTGCAGTAATCAGGGAAGTGATTACAACACCACTCCTCATACTGGTGGGTTGACTAAGCTAAGCATACTGCCACCAGTTACTATACATCATACTTAACATTATATTGATTTATCACACTTGTACTGTACATAAATGGCAAAGAATTATAAATTAGAAAATAGGGTATTAAAATTGCAAATCAATTAAATTATGATTAAATAATTTTATGTAGGGATCTGCAACAATTGGTTGTCTCTTGCGCTCTGGTCCCCAGTATTGTTTTCAAATTAAAAATTAAAATTATTTTCAAATTAGAAACGAAATAAGATTATTACATTGTTTAAAAATAACAATTTTAATTTTTGATTTTGAGGAATGTTCGACTTTTGAATATTAGTAAGTAATGTGCCACAAATATATCAAAAATGTAACAGAATTAAAGAACCAAAGAGAAAGGTATGAAAACATTTTGTTAATAAGTAAAATACTATAGTTTTTAATAAAGTAAAAAAAAAGAAACTATATTTAATGTAAATATATAAATTTAACTATAAAAATAAGTTTTAAAAAAATATATATAATATAGGAGCTAAAATGAATATCACTATATTAAAATCACATAATAGCTGTTTATATTAGACTATTATCAGACTATTCACATAAATTATTTTAGTATTAACAATTAGAACATATTATTTTACACTATAAAACACATCAGCTGTTTGTCATACAAATTCCACCATAGTGACCGCTATCTCTGCACACTATATTACATAATATAATACATTTTTATAATAATATACTGTACCTTCTTTTAGGTACATTTTATTATATTTTTATTCTCATATTCTCATTCTCTCATTTGTTGTCAATAATATTGACCACAAATATGTATGTCTTTGTGTCCGTATTTTATATATTCCCCATACCATTATGCCATTTGTTGCATTGAAAAAAAAAATGTTTGTACAAGGAATATTTACTATCGAAAAATCGATTCTGATATAAATAAAAATCTCATTTGAAAAAGAAAAAAATAAGCAAAGTACACCAATTACCATTTAAATAACCACATACAATAAATGAACACTTTTCAAATGAGATTCTAATTGTTACATAAGTAGTGGAATATATGTAATAAACACACATATTTAGCCACTGGGCTGTGGTCAGTTTGACCATAATCATTTTGTCATTAGTTTAAACTATATTAACAAAATGCACCTGTAAGTTTTAGCCGAGCAGATATATCACTCGTCATCGTAATGAAACTCCACGTTAGGAACCACCTATAAATTACGTCAAAGATTAGAGGATCCGTGATCCTAGATTTCGTGACATCACATTTCACAATTTAATATCTAAGTACAAAAAAAGCGAAATTTGCATAAGCAAAAAAAAAATTCTTGAACATTAAATCTAGTGTAGCCATGACAATAACAGTGGTGGAATAAAAAAATCATAAAACTCGTGTGACGTAATTTATAAATAGACCCTAAATTGTTTATCCAGAGTTTCTAATTTTAATAGAATATATAATATTCCTAAGTCGATGCTAGTAATTGACGGTAACAGGGTGGTGGGCTATACTGCTAGAGGCGTGGTGTTGGGTGGTGGCGGTGTGGGTGAAAGTGCCTGTTGCCACGCTGGCGGTCGTTGTAGGGCCCGTTCGCACTTGCTATAATAGAGAGATTTCCTTTAGTCATGGTTAACTTCTTTTTCAATATTAAGTAATCAATTTTGTAGCTTTTTTTAGCTTCATACTGAAAACCTAGTATTAAGATATTCTACACTTTCCGCCCAAATTCAAGATATGTATGTAAGTTAACACACTTGTTTCACCAAAGCATGGAAAGGAAAACTCATTTAACTATTACAAAATAATTAATTTAAAAAAATATATTAGTTATGTTCTCACCTGGCTATTAATTTGCATGACAGTTGGGTTTGGATTTGGCGATGGATTTTGTGCAGCACTTGCTTCAGTAGTAGCTCTGTTTTCAGATGACGCTCTACAAAAACAATATAACATAAAAAATATATTAAATATTAATTTGTTTTTGAGAAAAAAGTCTAATGGTACGAATAAACTAAGATAGAAATATAAACATTAGACATTATTGTATTTATTGTTTAGACTTGTATGGATTTTTTCAGTTTTAGTCAGTTGTGTCTATTTGTAAATGTATGGAAATTGTGCCAGAGCTAAGCTGTTCATATGCAAACTGCACATGGTGCGGTTGAAGTATCAAAGCCGTTAAAATACTTTTCAACTACACTAGGCACTAAGACTCAACATACTCGCCCAGCGTCCGATGTGCCAATAATTATCGTGTCACAAAATAAAATCTAAATTAATTAATTAAAGTGTCATAATTTTTTTTTGAAATTATAGATACTTGTGTTCATACAGAGACTCAATGTGTATTGTATACATACACTGAGTGTACTGTGTATGGTATCATAATGTATTCATACACATTACCTTAGAAATTTATTTGAAATACTTTTTAAGCCAAGGCATTTTATAATTATAGAGGTTTAAGATTATATATAATTTTGTATGCTGACCTAGTATCATGTTTCCTCTCAGTTCTTTCTGGTGAGTCTTTGTCGCACTTGTTGCAATCTCCACAATCTTCATTTTCAGGTGTGGGCTCTGTGGTTGTAGCACCCTCGCCCGTTTCTGTGTGGGTTCTTCGATGGGATACTAAATTACCTGATGTAAAAACATATGTAGTTGTAAAACAATTAATTATCCTTACAAAATCATACATAATCTCAAAATTTATTAAATGAGAAGTTGGACAATGTCCGACTGGAAAAGGTACTAACTTAGGATAATGATTATACTTTATTTCCATTTTACCGCTCTTTTAGACAAACCGTGACTCAAAAGTGTAAATCTCGAAAAATTTACTTTTACAGCAATTATTTTGAAACAAGTAATTATTTGTCACACACAATACATTATAGTAAATGCCACCAAATTTTATCACTGCATTAATTTAGGCTGTGTGTAGATTAACAAGACAATTTTATTTCATACATTAAAATTAAAATAAAAATAATATAGATAAAAATCTCACTTTTGCACATAAACTCCTTGGAGCACACGTCACAACGGAACGTTTTGTTTGACGCATTGGCGCCTTTATTGTGTGACCTCTCGTGGAACAGCAGATTACCCTTCAAGGGGAAGGATTTCCCACATTCACCGCAAATGTGTGGTCTCTCTCCACAACTGTGGGATCTGCAGACAAAAAAATTTTTATTAGTCAATGATATAGTACGGTCGAGGAGTCGTGGCCGCCTTGAAGTTATGCTTCCTGAACTTTTGTATATTGTTTACTTGAGAAAAAAAAGTCCTAAAACATTGTAAAGTTGCTATTGCCAATATTATAATTTATTGCTTTTTATATGTAAGCCTAACTTTAATGGCTATTGTAGTTCAGTTCAGTTTTTTATATTCATCTATCATTTTTTTTTTGATTACCTTACCTCATATGTGTTACTAAANTTATATTCATCTATCATTTTTTTTTTTGATTACCTTACCTCATATGTGTTACTAAATGTTCTTTCCTGGTGAACGGCTTGGAGCATATTTTACAAGCATGCGGCGTGTCTCCCGTGTGCTGCTTCAAATGATTGGTTAAATGTTCCTTTCTTGTGAATGTTTTGTTACAGAACTCGCATCTGTGTGGAGATTCACCTGTATGTATTCTGTAAGGAGATAAAAATTGATAATATATATTTTTTAAATCCCAACTAAATTAGTAGATTCAATATGATTTGTGTAGTTCAAATTAGTAGAAAATATACAATGTATAATCTTTCATTAAAATTTGTTTATTGTTTATTTGGATTTTCGTTTCGAGGTTTCCATTTGCCTACAGATATAGCGTGAAATTAATAGAATATATATAATTAATATACATAATTATGCAATCTATATTATATTTAATTAAACTTTATTACTTTCATAGTACTACAAACGATTAGTTATAATATTTAATTTACCTGACATGGTTAGTTAAGTGTTCCTTCCTAGAGAATGTCTTGGTACAGAATGGACACTTATGTGGCGTTTCACCAGTGTGAAGATGCACATGGTTCGTGAGATGCTCCTTACGCGAGAACGACTTCGAACAGTACGTGCATTTGAATGGCGTTTCGCCCGTATGTTGTCTGTAATAAATAAATATATTTTTAAAATAAAAGTTTAATTTCTACATTATATGGAGATGGTATGTAGAATAAAAAGTGTGTCTAGATATTTCATAAAATTCAAATATCTCAAATCAATAGTTGCATCTTCATAATATCTGACCATTTATAAAACATCCAGAAATATACTTTCACATACACAAGACGATTTAAATAAACAAACGATATACATATCACAGACAAAACTACCCTTCCATTCACAAATAAATCCCTACCAAACAATTAAAACACCTCTATTAAAAAAATACATTAAAATCTTTCAATTTGTAAAAAACCTAAAACAAACCTGGCATGAGTAACAAGGTGCTCTTTCCTAGTAAAACTCTTATTGCAGTAGCTGCATGTATGCGGCGCGTCTCCAGTGTGCTGCCGCACGTGCTGCTGCAGGTGGTCCTTGCGCGAGAACTCGCGCGGGCAATACGTGCACTTGTGGGGAGTCTCGCCCGTATGCTGTCTGCGCAACATATACATACATTCCGATTTATTTATTTATTTTATTATTGGGTATATCGTCAGCTTGTCTCACGTATAGTGTCAAAACACTCTGTTTTCTACTTTTCAGCTAGTTGAGAACTTAATTTAAAAGAATTTTTGTTTGTTAAAACTGACGATATAACTACAATTGATAGGGTTAGGTTAGCTCTTTAGAGCGTATCAGCAACATATCGGAATGCACAATGCTGTGCTACATTGACGGGGGACTTCCCACAAATGCCGTTTGGAGCTCAATAATTTGTTGAAATTTAAAAATGTTTGTAGGCTTACCTCCGTTTTTAAAACATGCTCGTTTTCGTGCAAGTTTTGTCTGTGATACTAAACAAAATAATTAATCTTTGAATGCTTGTAGCACAGCATTGCTATTTCTAACTGGTTCTAGATTTCATAAAGGATCCATGCAACGTTTAGGAGTTAAAAATAAAACATATAATTATGTTATACCAATAACTAAAATATATTAGTAATTAGTAACACACATACATTTTTGTATTAATACAAAAACCCTATTGGAGACGTATAATTAAAAATATTTATAATATATTACCTTATATGATTTGTAAGATGCTCCTTCCTAGTGAAAGACTTGGCGCAGTATGTACATCGATGTGGGGATTCCCCAGTGTGTTGCCGCACATGATTTGTTAAATGCTCTTTACGTGTAAAAGATTTCGTACAGAATGTACATTTATGTGGGGACTCTCCCGTGTGTTGACGAACATGATTTACTGCAATAAAACCATAAAAATAATAAAATAATAAAAGTTTTACACAGATTTGGCCTTCAGTCTGTGCAAGACTTGGCCTTGGACTTGACATTGTATTTACGTAATATAAAATAATACATTTATTTATCAACATAATACAATACAACATACCTAAATGATCTTTCCTTGTAAACGCTTTAGGGCAGTATCCGCACTGGAAAGGCGTTTCACCAGTGTGTTGTCGCACATGATTGACTAAGTGTTCTCGTCTTGTGAAGGACTTTGCACAGAAATTGCATCGATGCGGTGATTCCCCAGTATGTTGACGCACGTGGTTCAGCAGGTGCTCTTTACGAGTGAAGGTTTTAGAGCAGAAGTCACATCGATGTGGAGTTTCACCTGTAGATTAAGAGATTAAATTAAAGATTTATTTAAAAAAAAAAATTATAATCAAAAGTTATAACAAAAAAAACGAGAATTGAACTCGAATCGAAAATATTATTATTACAAAATAAGAAAACCGAACACCAAGCCTGTTACCAGTAAATTGCAGTACATATACTAACTATAATTATACATGTTTTATATAAACACAGGCGGTCAATAGATATCAGCGTTGCTAGATGTCCCGATTTTTAGCCTAAAAATTAAAATGTCCCGAAAGGGACAGACATGGACCCCCTTTCCGCGGATTATTCCACGTACTTAGAGATTTTTTATTACTTTTAATATTTAAATTAGTTAGATACTAATAATTTTATAGAAATAAAAATAATTATATTCGTAAGTTAAGTATAACTACTCTGAAAACTTAAATGATAAACCAAAACAATATAGCTTAAGTAAGTAGTTTTTTCATTAAAACCATTTACATTGATTAAATCCTCAGTATTTTTTTTTTATCCCGCTTTTAGGGAAAACAGTTCCACTTTTTTCTCTAAAAAATTTAAAAACGTCGCATTTCACCGACACCAGCAACGCTGATAAATAAACACAAATAAATACTAACCGGTGTGCCACAATATGTGATTGGTGAAGTGTTCCTTCCTGGTGAAGGACTTGCCGCACAAATCGCACCTGAACGGCGTGTCATTCGTATGAGACCTCATATGATTCACTAAATGCTCCTTCCTAGTGTACTTCTTGCCGCATATTTGACAATGGTGCGGCGTTTCACCTATTTTTGTGGGGCAGAAAATAATATGTTTACAATCAATGATGCAACTGTTCTATATTATTATATTAATCCTCGATATCGTGATGTTGTTAGTGGTAAAGATGAGCATTGTAGGGACCGGTCCGCAATATAAAGTTGAATCATTAAATTGTTTCTTACTTTCTGCACCACTGGTACCAACCTTTTACTTGGTGCAGGCTTGGTTATTCCGAACAACTTATATATAGACGAGACGAGAATTAAAGGAAATTTGAAATAAATATTATAACCAGTCATTACTATGGAAGGACACGTTTTAGGACTAACAACATGAAGAAGAAAGTAGAAAAAGTAAACTACAATTAACATGCAATCTAATAGCATTCTGAAAGAATACACAAATATATCATAAATTCTTTTCGGATACATTCGTCTAATATTTATGAATAAAAGATGAAAATGTAATATCTCTGTATCTTGTATATTAATGTAAAAAAATAATACTTAAATTTCAATCAACTTCATATACCTTCGATAGCTCAGTTGGTAGAGCGGTGGACTGTAGTTGGGTAAAAACAATGGGAATCCATAGGTCGCTGGTTCAAATCCGGTTCGAAGGATTTTTTTTTAAATTTTGTTATTTAATTTTATTTTAGGCATTAACATTTATATCTTCAAATATTTTATTTTCAACTAATATTTTTTTTTCTATTTAAACGAAAAGGTATTTCATAATGTGAATAAGTGTACCATATAATATTCCTAGTATGATTATGTATAAATACATAAATTACAATAATTTTACTTTTCATTATTTGTATATTATGCTTAGTTCATTGTTTTTCATTGACAATAAGCTATGATTTATGAAATTGAGTGAAGTCTATATTTAGTCTCGTTTTATTTAATTAATATATTTAAAAAAAAAAATTAAACTAAGAAGTTTATTTTCTTTAAATGATTAAATGACAACAATGCTATAAGATAGTGACGTTATATAGAGTAAAATTTTCATATTGTTTATATTAAAATATAAACATAATAAAACATACCAGTGTGCCACATGACGTGGTTCATGAAGTGCTCCTTGCGCGTGAAGCTCTTCTTGCATATCTCGCAGCGGTGCGGCGTCTCGCCGGTGTGCTTGCGCACGTGGTTCACCATGTGCTCTTTGCGAGTGAATGTTTTTGCGCAAAATTGACATCTATTACGAATAAAAAGATGTCTGTTAATATATTAGTGGAGGGCCCGTTGACGCGTTGTCATAGCAACGTGTATGTCACTTTTATATATATGATCAAATGGCCAGGCCAGTCGTGACGCATAGCATAATTGTGGCTGTAAAACCGACTGGTTGTGGGTTCAATCCTTCTGAAAAAGTAGTAGTCTCATTTTACACTATTTTCCTAAAAATGAGTAAAAGATTTACTTCTCATTTACTAACCCAATATGTTATGTACATATATGTATTGTAAATATTGTCTGTTTTTTATATTTTTATTATCAGGTGTTAACACTTAGCTTTAGAACAGAAAGTTTTATTTAGTAAATTCACAAAAAAATACAAATTTCATTTATGCAGTAAAACAGACATCAATTTAGTGATTTATTCACCCAAAAAACACAAGCAATCCTAACAAAAAAATATAAATCAAAAAAAAATGGACACAAGTTATGTTTAGCACAAATTTAACGACCTACCTGTACGGAGTTTCCCCAGTATGACTCCGGACGTGGTTGTCGAGATGCTCCTTACGCGAGAAGGTCTTGTGGCAAGTGGAACACGCGTAGGGCTTGTCCTGCGCCAGTCTCTTTGCTTGACGCTCGGCAGGATCGCCGGCTGTGTGGAGAGTAAGAAGAGATATAATTAAAATGGAATTAAATTAAATATATATCGAACAGTGATATTATTATTTGATTCCCACTCAGGGGAATGAATCACCTTCATTCATAAGCAATGTCAATTCGATAGAAAAGATGACAGTGTCTTGTGACTAGATTCTCTCTGCTGTCTCTCTAGTATGCAGAATACAGTGTGAAGTAAAAAATAATCGTCCAAATATGTAGTTGACTTACCCAAGTGACATTTTCCATGTTTTGACAATTCCACCGGATTAGCAAATGCGGAGCCACAAACTTGACACGTAAAAGGTTTGCTTTCTCCGTGGTAACGTCTAAAAAAATTTCAAACATTAATATAAAAGGTTAAATTCTCTAAATTACATTATATTTTTTTACCAAAATTAATTATAATTTTTACTGCATACCCACACGTATTTTTAGTTTATAACAAAATAATAGTTTGTACTATTGTATATTTTCCCTACTAACAATTATAGATAAACCATATAAATAAATAAATAAACAAATTACCTATGAACAATAAGTTGATATCGGAATTGGAATATCTTCCCGCATATGTCGCAAGAGTGGTGTCCGGGAGACGACTCCGCTTCCGACATGGCGGCGCTGGTGCCAGCCTCCACTTCCACTTCAGTTATTACCTAGTTAAGATATCCACTAAATTAAATATTTTTGTGTAAATATTATCTAAATTAAATATATTCTTAAATGCATTCTTTTTTATAATTTTTTAGGTGGTCTTGGCGCAACGGCAGCGTCTGATTGAAAGCACAACAGGTGCGAGTTCGATTCCCAATCAGGGGGAATTAATTATTTTCATTTTCTCACTCTGGTACCAATACAAGGCCTGACTTTGGGTTGAACATCTCAACACCTCTTGACACGAACAAAATGTCTTAACACTAGATTCTGCTCTGCTATTTGCGGGATATAACATGAAGCTAAAAAAATGAATTTAAGCATTATTATTAACTAAACGTTTATAGACACTATTTTGTTGTGATTGATTGTTAAAGTATGCATAAATAAGACATAAAATTTAACTTAAAAAGTTCACCTTAGGCTGTTGTTGATTTTCAGTATTAAGTTTCCCAAACACTTCATGGTAGGCCAGAAGTTGCGAGAGATCTTCCACATTCACTTTATACATGGCGTGTTGGAGATCGTGTTCAGATGCCGCTGAAATCTTAACCACTGCTCCCTCCATGCCCATAGCTCCAACACTCTGTATAAATACGTAAAATATTAATATATATATATGGCAAATTCAGACCAGTCTTGGCACAGGGGTTTTATAATCTTAAACCTGACCTGGTTTTGGATATAAGTCTCACTCAAAGGAATTAATTATTTTGTTTATTCAATCACTATACAATATATAGAAGAAGGTGGGCAACAGTATTTTCACACTAGTTTGTCTAACTAATGAATATGTTAATAATGTACTCAAACTTTTTTTATATACACATTATATAACACACACATTTACATCACTTACATCAATTTTTTTTACTAATGAAGAGTTATAATAAGGAGTATGACATTTACCGACAATTTTTTTTTATTATGACAATACAAAAAAAAAATAATATAAAAAAATATAAACATTAACCTTCAGATCGATTCCCTTAATATCCTTAATCTCCGCCGGTATAGCAAATTGAGCGGACTCAATTTTGGCGACATTCTTCTCATCTTTCACCAGGAGCGGGTCGGCAGCGCTGGTCTCTATAGAAGTGGTGCCGTCCGGGTTCTGCGTCACCAGTATATTGGCGGGTTCGCCCGTCGCTTGTTCTATGCGCACGACGCTGTCGATTACCTGTTGACAAGATAATATTCATATTACTTGTTTAGAAAACGTATAAAAATTTGAACGTAGCGGGATTCTAACCCGTGCCTCCTGGAAACCGGCCAGGCGCTCTGACTACTAAGCCATATGTTCTCGTCAATCTACGTCAACATTCTTATAAGCTAATGCGCTTTGATAATCTCCCTACAGAGATGCTAACATAAATAAGTTGTAACAAGCGTAAAAGAATTTCGACGTAGCTTGTTTTCTAAATATATCAATCAACACTTTAAAAATATTAAAACAATATACCTGGTGATGTCCAACAATCTGTTGCAACTGGTGCACAGTGAGAGTGTGGTCTGTAGGCATTTTGATACCTTCATGAAGCTCTTCCTTCTCTACGAGCTTCCCGCCGCCGCCGGGCTCCACCACTGTTACTATGCCATCCTCGCTTACCGTCAGCTGAATCTGTTAAGTTTGCATATTGTTAAATATATTGTTACCTTAATTATTGAACCAGGTACCTCCCATTTGCGTGATTTTATATATTAAGGTGTTGATATATACTAACTTAATTATAAATAAATAGAAATAAGGTATTTCTTTTGATTATATAAAAGTTTATTCTAAAAACATTGTATGCATATGGTAAATACTTGCAGGAATATGAAAATATGGATTTAAAAATGAGATGAAATGTTCAAAAATAACTAATTAATAGTGTAAATAAAATAAAATAAAACTACTCAAGCATTACAACTATATAAAAATATATATCTTAATAATAGAAAACAGTAATAACAAAAGTAGTATCAGTACTTAATTTACTAATATATAAATTGAAACATATAAAGCACTACTATATAAAGCTTTTCCATAACAACACCAAATATAAGTATATTTAGTAATAATACTAACTTACCTCACTGACCTGTAGTATAATGGTAAAGCAGCGTGAATACAGAATAGCTTGTTTTAACATGTATTTGTGAATCTACATGAATACATTTGTACAATACAGTGAGGCTTTGTATTGTACAATACATATATTATTATTGCTCAATTTGTTGCGGCTGTGCATCTATAATAATATATAGTAAACATAAACAATATTACTTTGTATATTCATATCCACATGTACATATACATATATACTGTTTTAACTTAATTAAATCAACATAATATACATATATATTAAATAAAATAATATTAAAATATCATGTAAACTTTCCAAATCCTGGTCTGTAAATTAGCATTAAAAATAATAAATACATATTATTAAAAAGCCTATTTTCGTTTCGTGTTTCAATACACACCTGTTGGTTTGCGTGTTCGGGACGCGCGGCCGCCATCAGCTGCTGCTGCATGATATGCTGCTGCTGTGAGTGATGACCCTAAGTTTTGTGATAAATATAAAATAAGTAAACTAGTTTGCTTTTCCGTATATAAAATTAATGTAACTTAAAAGGTTATTAATATTAAATACTTCCATATAAAAAATTCAGTTTCACGCATTGTAGGATAGACAGAGAGAACCTAGTGCCAAGACACTCTTTTTTTCACTTTTAAAGCTTAATGCTGAACTTTGTCTGCCAAATAAAGAAAATGAAAGTAATTCATTCACCCAAGCAGGGAATTAACATGCAACCGTCACATTCCCATTCACACCATTTATTAAAAGTGATATGAAATAAACGATATTTTAACTATTCATAGTTTACATAGTGTACGACTAATAAATTATAACAGAAATCATTTGCAAGAATTTAAAATTATGTTGATAATTAATTATACATTTTTAGTTTCACATTTATTTAACAGCTTAAGAGTTTAAATTGATAAGTCTTTAATAATATTGTTGTTAAATTGAAGTTTATTCTTTGATTAATGTTATTGTCAGCCTGGAGTTAATTAATAATCTAGTATACATAGGATATCAAAAAACTAAACAAGCTCGAATTGGGCGTTTTTTGCAATATAAACGACCATTTCGAGAAAAATAAGTAATAGAATCAATTAAATCTATTTCGGTATTCTAGTTTAAGTTAGTACTTTGATAGTTCAAAGGTTAAAAAAATTCTTCCTATCAAGGAAACATAAGTTGTTCATAATTATATTATGCAAGGTCATATAGTATTATAAAAAAATACATTTGAAATTCATTCTACTTATTTTAGTAGAAATAAAAAAAAATACAAGAGGTGTAAGTTCACATTCACTATGTAAAAAAATAATATAATTTTTTGTTTTTATTTTGATTTCTCGCTCTGTTGTCGAGGCAAATCGCGACGTTGAGTTCCGGCAGTTTACACGCAATGCCTCCAGAATACGGCGGAAAGTGGTGAACGGAGTGTCTTAACACTAGGTTCCATCTGCATATTGTCTGTTTTTAGATGTGTATTGGATACACCGTCAAGCTGATTTATTTTTTTATGTAGATTTTTTAAGCTTCAAAATATGACCCTCATTTACAACAATGTCAAGACATTTGTTTGCTATATTTCACCCAATTTCAAGATTTCTACTTAGTCCTGGCAGAGCCAAGAAATGTATACAATTCAATATAATCATTTCCCTGAATAGAGATTGAACCCACAACCATCACTTTAGCAATCAGATATAGCCTCTATATATAATCTGTTTAATATGATATAAAAAATTAAGTTACAAGTAATTGAGAATGGACTAACATGTATCATGCAGATCAATCTACTAAAGACAATTTAAATTGACTACATGCAAAAATATGTTTATAAGAATACCTAGAATATAATAGAGAAAGTTATGCCAGTTATAAAAGTTGCCTTCGTTATGTAGAGACTTTTGGAACTACAGACAATCATGCACCTATAGATGGCCTATTAGTGATGCCAGATTTCTGTAGAATAACCCTACTAAGCCATAATAACCCTTATGAAAACTAAAAGTATATTAGTAAATATATTATAGTCTTGATCCCTTCACATGTTTACATTCCAACTAACACATTCCAATTACAATATTTTCTATCTGGCAACACTAGGCTTTGTACTACATAACAGTGACGTATAGCATTCCCGCTATGATTGTGTTATCACTTGATTTACCATATCGACGTTATGGTGTTGTACAAACTCGACCCGATTATTGGGTACCTGCTGGGTTTGAGCAACTGCCAACGGAGCACTGCTCGTCGCTGTTTCTTGTTGCTGCGTATGCCCCACCAGAGTCTCTGCAAGTGGAAAATATTCAAGCATTCAGAGTGAAATATTTACTTAAATAATTCTTATTAAATTATAATATTAAAAAACTTGAGGTCATTGTGGTGCAGTGTGGAAATGTCAGTTAATAGTTTAAGTTTTAAAACCACTCAGGGCTATGAAATGTTTTCTTTATTTGGATGTGGCCAGACTAACTATAATGTTCCAGACATTGTCTCCTACCAGAGTGGAAAGCGGAGAGGGGAGTGATTTAACACCACATTATCTCTGTTTACTCTGTTAAAAGAAAGAAAGACTAAGCTGCTTGGTAAAAAGAAGAGAATTAAATATAAAGCTTGCAAAACAAAATGAATTACAATATGTTAACTTACCATGTCCTTGTGTTGCTTGATTAGCAATAATTTGTGATACAGGTAATTGTTGACCGGCTGCAGAAACTGTAACTTGTGGTTGTCCAGCATGCCCTAATATAATATTAGGATCTCCATTCAAAATACTTGCATGTGCTTGGCCGAGATCCTGAAATACTTACATATTAGAAACAAATTTTGAAAAATAAATACAGAGGTAAAAATTTTAATACAAAAAACTATTTTTTTATTATATTCTATATAATAAAAAAATAACATTAATTATGCACAGTATTTTAAATACTGTACTATGACTTTTAATTATTGAACAATTGGTGTGGCTTTAATCAATGGAAGATTTTGCTTCTACTTGTGAATTATTTTAATAACCTGAAGAAAAGTTTAGCAGATTATTCCTATACACATATATATTTTTGTAAGTATTACCTGTACAGGTTTCCCATTTTCAAGTCTTGCACCAGTAGGTAAACCGTAGACAGAAACTTGAGGCAATGGACCGGGAAACAAATTAGTAAACACCCAGTATTTAGCCACGCTCGACAGGGCAACGTTTACCGCCGCTGAGTTGACTCTCAAATCGGTAGCAGATGTTGTAGGTGGTAAATTATTTGTTTGCGTCGGCTGTTGTTGCTGTGACGACTGAACCCTTTGGTTCTGAGACTGCAATTATCATATATAAAGTAATTTAGAAATAATCACAATATTACACATCCACACAAAAAACAACAAGCAATGCGAACCTCGGAATTGCCTGGAGCTTGGCCACCACCCGAATTAATACTATGGTGATCCGGATTCATTTTAAGTCCTTTAGATATTAAAACAATTCACCACTAATACAAAAATTACAACATAACAGTCTTTATAATTTTACGTATCGGCATTGTCATAATTTGACTGGCATCGAAATGGAGGCGCGGGGGACGCGACGGGCCGCCATTATGAAACTTAGCACACAAAAACATTTTCTACACGATACTTGTAAGAATGTTTCTATAAGCACTCTGGTTATCACATAAACGTAAACTATCGAAAACTGTTTATTACTAAACAACAGACTTCATGAATAATAATATTTAACAGTCGAAATCGTAATTACTTTACATTTTCCACATTTTTTTTACATATTCACCATGAACGAAGAATGAAAGTTTGTCATGAACAGTAATGCCAACATTAGGAATCTATTTCAACTGCGCAACTATTATTATTGGACATGTATAAGATAACTTGAATAATTTGAAGTATTATTTTATAATTGATTTTATTTAAATTAAGGAATGTTTAATGCGTAACAATGAAACAAAAAGTAATATAAATTAAAAAGTAACTTATTTGACAGCGACGAGCACGCGATTTCCTAGACATTCAATAGATGGCACTTACAACGAACTGTGTCGTAATATCAGTCTAGGTAACCTTAAAAATCTAAGTAGCAAAAACTTAAAAAGGGAAAGTTTTATGTATGAAAGTGCAAGTTCTTCATTATGTCACTTAAATAATAATTTAACAATATCAATAATATTAAATAGCTAACTCTGAACATTAGAACAATATGCAAGATTTATTAGATTGTTTTATAATGTCGTGAAAATATTTTTTACTATTATAGAATAAAATTAAAACGACATTTTCATTGAAATATTTTCTAGTATATAGTAACTTTCCTAAATTCAGGTTATTTTACTTTAACGTAATTTTACGCTTAAAATAACAGCCAAAGTTATCAATAACTATTTGAAATCTAAACAGAATAAATATCGAAAACTACATAAGTTTTCGTAGCTAAATTTTCTATCAAAGAAATGAAATTGCTTTTTAGAAAAATATTTATTTGCTATTAATACATTTAAGACTATATGTAATATAGAAAACTTAAGATTAAAAATAACGTAAATTTTATTGTTATATCCTGTAATTTCATTCTTATACGACATTGACATTACAACTTAAAAACATTTACTACAGTACGGCCGATGTGTTGTGGCCGCTTCTAAATTAGTCTTTCTGAACTATTAACTATATTAAATATATAAAAATAAATTCTTACGAACTTATTAAAAACTACTATCCCCTTGTTTTATAAATACATTTTTTTTATTTAAGCAGAGAGTGTTAATATTTTGTCACTGATATAAGTAATATTATACATTCATAATAATATTTCAATTAAATTGTGAGTAATTATATTTGGCATACTTAAAAACTATTTAATTTTACCAAAAACAGATGTAGTTTTAGATTTATTTTAAACTTTGAATGCTATATGCTATATTTCATATTTTTACTTACTAATTACGAAAATAACTGACTATTCTGGATAAGGAAAATATCAACATTGGACGATAACGGTTGCAGAACGAAAAAAGTGAAGCTTCGTATTCTAGTTACTATTTGGCTTTGCATTTTTGATTGTGGAATTGTATTCCTTCCATACCTGTTTCGACTGTATACAGTAAAAAAATGGGAATTGTAAAATATGGGTACTAAACATTGTTTTTTATATTTCTACATATTTCTATAGGACTATACTTATTGACTGCTCCTACATTTTTCTAGCATTTCATGTTTTTATTTAAAAAATAAAACTTTATTGGTAACACCACCCACCCACCATCAAATTAATATTTTTACTAATAATTCTTAATAAATGCACCAAATCAATCAAATACTACTACAGGACGTTCTATGACTAGGACTAGTTTAGGAAACAGTCGTTTGGGGAATGGTGAAAACGAAAACTTCATGAGGCTCTTAAATTAAAAATGGAGATTTTACTTTATTTAATAGTACAAATACAAAAAAACAAACAAAGTAATTACGACTGTTAGGTGTGCCTGATGTTTATTAATATTAATGTAATGCTTGAAAAGATATTAATATGTAATAGTAAATTCAATACATTTCCTTATTGTTTTGCTGTAATTAAAAAAAGATATTAATTACATTACAAATAGAAAAGTTACGTACATATAGTACCGCAAGGATTTACATTATCCAGATAAAATTACGGAAACGAAGTAGGAACTTGTATCCAACTATGTTTCACCAAGTTCCAACTTCCAATCCAACTCAGTACCGACTGTGAGGCTGTCCGGATTGCGCGCCTCCGTGTCTACATACCGCGTAAACTTTACAAACTTTAGAATTCATCACGAAAACATTTAAAAACTATAGTGAAAGTGATTTAGAAAGAAGAAACAGTCGCTATATTTATATTTACAATTGTAATCACGTATTAGAAGTTTTAATCAGCTGTTTTAAATATTTGCCGGTCTTCAATTCGCAGGTTGGTATTGGTTTATTGGTTTACTGAAAAATGTTTGCTTATTCATATACTTAATATGTTATTCAAATGTGTCAATGCTCTTTGGTTTGGACATTTGCCAATTTCTCTAGGATTTAACAACTTTTTATAACAATTGTGTTTGTTGTTCTTCCTCTAAAGAAATCGTGTGGTTTTTACCGCAAACTTATTTAAATATAGTTGGTATAAGTTTAATGGAATTGTAAGAAAGTGTTTTATTCATGTTAGAATAATTTAATAATTAATAATATATTTATTTCCATTACTAAATTAGTACAGAACTAGCTACTGGGAATATTTATCATAATTTGTATCAATATTATTATACTGTATGTAAACAAAGAAATATTATATTATATTAGTAAATATATTTCACAAATTACAATATAAAAAATATAAATATATTCATACTGTTTTAATAATTAATTTATACCTTTGATAAGGTTTCTGATTAACTTGGCACTCGCCCGCTGTTTTGTCGCTTGTCACTTCTATAGACATTAGACAATTACGTAAATTGTTTGCATTTACATATTATAGGTGAGTATGTTTATAAAATGCATGTTGTATTTGAACTAGTATACAAATAAAGCTTTTCTATTTGGTAAAGTAACATTTTAATATTAAATTAATTTTATTTCAATATTGCTTTATTGTATTGAAATCAATAATGAAGTTGAAATTTTAAATCATACCTAAAAAGTCTATATAATATGATATTTATATTAAAATATTTACATAAATAAATATGTATCTATACATAATTTGTTTATCTGTGCGATATTTGCCTGGTCCTCAAATCGAACGTGTTATATATATGGATTTTGCTTCATCTTAACATTCAATAATGAAAAAAATATAGTAATATAATTTTTATATAGTATTCTTAGACAAATAAACCTTTAATTATTATTATCACAGCCAAAAGGAATGCTAATTTACATTTTTCTCAATTGTTATTCACTTCTTTCGACATGATTATCTTAGAAAAGGATAGATACCATAAAATCAAGTCGCTAAAGATCTTACGTAGTTCGACATCGAATTGGATTACGAAACTTAATGTTGCGTTTAGTGACGCACTGAATGTTTAAATAGATAAACTTTTTTAGAAAACGTGAAAAAAAATTTAAACCTAGCCGGATTAGAACCAGTGTCTCTTGATAACGGTCCAAGGGTTCAAATCCCATTAAGTTTATTTTTTAAGTGTGTAATAATACTTTAAAAACGTCGAAAATATTTAAAGAAAATAATTATAAAGCTTAGCTCATATATAATATAGAATGGTTTCAGAATATATCCTTACATAATTCTATACTAATAAGTAATAGTTGCAGTACCACATATTATTTGACTTCTATATTACACAAAAGAAAGGCTACATTCTCTTCTAGATACGTTAAATAAAAAAAAAGTCGAATTGATAACCTCCTTTTCTTACAGAAGTCGGTTAAAAAAAAAACTCCAGCTGGAGTTTAAAAAAAAACAGGTTTGAAATGGTGCTGTAAATATGCACTGTTTATAAATAATTGCAATAGTTTGTACGCAATTGTTCGATAGGTACGATTGTTCTAATTTATCAGTTAGCTGTTATTCAATACTGATAATGAGTTTCCTAATATTTTATAATTTTGAAATAGCTTTTACGTTTCCCTTCAAAAACAATGCTGTTATATAAAAAAATGCCCATTTATTATATAGAAGTATAAATCAGCTTCACGCTGTATCCCGCACACAGCAGGGTAGGCAGGGAAGCTAGTGTTAAGACACTCCGTTCGCCACTTTCTGTCGAATTCTGGAGGCATTGTGGGTTGAGTGGCAGAATTCAACGCCGCGCTTTGATAAAGAAATGGAAATATAAACGTAAATAAATATTTCATTTTCTCGAGTGGGAATAGAACCCACAACCGTCGCGTTACAGTCACACGCTTGTGCCGATGCGCCATGACGGCCTCTTATACAATTTTTTTTAAAAATATTATTGAAATGATATTGTTATACAATTAAGTTAACAAGAAGATAGAAAAAAAGAAAACGTTTTTGACACTTTATGTTTGCTCTTGTGTCTGTTTAATTTATTTATCATTGCAATATTTTACCGCGGCGTATATTTTACACTGCTTTTTTTCGCATATGGCAAGGTAGATAGAGGGAACCTGGGAACCTAGTATCGAAATACTCCGTTCCCATTAAGAATTTTAATCAATTAATTTAAATTTTATATGCTTAAATATATTATAAACTTGCGCATTCAACTCATATAATAGATCAATTCTCAATGTAAACTGAGATGTTTGATTGAAATTCTAACTAGTATCCATAACAGATATTCCAAAGAAACTTATGGCACATCATTGTTCACGGTGTTCGCCAAACTTAGGACCAACTTCGTTATTGACTATTTGGTTATTAGCAGAGGGAAGTGAAGACTGCGGCAACTCTGCCTGCATTTCCATGACGTGTTAGATAATGTTTTAAATTAATTGTATAATTTAATTATGTTTAAAATTCAGAAAAAAAACATCTGTGTGTTCATTTATGTACGCAATAAGCTATACTTTTTTGATGTAACAACATAAAAATATTTCTAAAAATTATATCTCATAATCCATACTTATTTTATAAATTCGAAAGGGCCAAACAGCTAATTTAATTGTGATAAAATACTCATATAGAGATACTTGAGGGTCTCGGGATGAACATAGGATACTTTATTTTCTCATATTTGTAATATTTTCGATATATACCAATATATTAAAATACTTATTAATTTGACAAGCAATTTATTCCGCCATGTTAATAACAACCGTCGTTATGCGACCGTTGCTAAGCAACGACTTGCAAAGTTTGTTGTTAGAAAACGTCACCCCAAATGAGCGTGCTTAATGCATCTCTCTATTGAAAACTGAAAATAATTTCATAAAAATATTTAATAAATATTCGTATAGTTCAAGCGGGCGTAGCCGCGTTCGGGTCCACTAGTATAATTATAAAGCTTTTTATAATACATACCTATATTCTATTGTCTGAAGATAAATGTTATCTATTATCTTTACTATTAATTAAAGAGGTCTTACCTTATGAAGTCTCTTATTTGCAGAAGGTTCTGAGGTAAAGGTGAATCATTAAAATTCTGCTTATAAATGACTAAAGCCTGCATTTATATGACTAAATCGACGATTTACCTAACTCTGAGATATGGATGTGAGATTGATGAAAAGAATCGATGAAATAAAATTCGATTTTTATTTATTTATCGATTAATATTACTTTAAAAATCGCTTTAAAAAAAATAAGAAAATAATCTTAATTGGAACTTGAGAGCGATCTCTACCGTTTTTAGATTATAGTTTATGAAACGACATCTCAAGATCGATCTCAGAGTGGGAACGATTTTTAATACGGGCATCAGATTATCACGAATATTTCTTCTAAATTATACTTGTTACATATTTATTTCGACAAAAATGTAATTATGAATACGTTGACATTTTAAATATTTAATAGTTCTTGAGAAGGTTATAAATTAATAACTAGAAATAATTTTACAGAAACACAAATGTGAAGTGATGCCGTACATAGTGTTTACATACATACATAGTGTTTTTTTATGTTGATTTCATATTTTCCGTTATTCGTTGCGAAAATGGAGGGTTTCATTCATTGCTCTTACGGATACCCCACTTAGTATCGGATGACATGGTATAACGAGTACAAAAATTGATATGAGGTATAATTGTATGTTATAATGTTAATACGAGGTCAGTCGTGGAAAAGGGGCACAAACGTGCGACTGTGAACGCGACAGGTTGTGGGTTCGATTTCCAAACGAGAAAATGATATATTTAATTTTGTCATACAGATGCTCTGGTGTAGAGGCAATGCGCGGCGTTAAGTTCCCCTACTCAACCCGCAATGCCTTTAAAATATGGCGGAAAGTTGGGAAGGGAGTGCCATAACACTAGTTCCTAGGTTCTCTTTGCCTATTCTGCTATGTGCGGGATACAGCGTGAAGAGAAAAAAAAGTGTTAGTTTGTACATTAGTTATATGTAGTTAAACCTAAAAATCTGTTATTTGCAGTGTATTCAGATTGATAAATATATGCACACAGCATATTCTTATTCTTCACTCTCAGATTGTACTTTATATAACAGTTAAAAAATAATTATTAACTATAATTAAATCATAATTATTGTTCTAATTTGAACTTTTAATAGTACTGTAAAGGGAAGACATTAAAATTATTTGTCGTTTTTTTCTCGTGTTTTGGTGGACAATATAATATTTATATAACTGTTACCATAAAAATCAACTTAAAGTTATAAACTTTGAGCTAGGAACGACGTTTTCGTTAAATAAAAAATGTTAAATACCTAGATTATATAAGAAATTTAGAAAAGAACATGACGAGCGTTGTCAGGTTTTGGCGTTAATCTTATGGTCACGGTCAACCGCCTACTATTGACATAGTGGGTATTTGTTTTAAAAAATAATTCAATTTCATCATTGCCATAATATTGCTGTTACAATTTTTTATTGTTTTGATTGTTTATAACAATTTGTCGTTTATTAATAAAGTAATAGTAAATAAATGCTGAGGCCTGAGTAAACACGACTGGTTGTGGGTTCGATTCCCAATCGACGAAGTGAATTTTAATATATATTTTCATTTTTCGCAAAGCGCGGCGTTGAACTCTGCTACTCAACATGCAATGCCTAGAAAATTCAGTGGAAAGTGGGGAAAGGAGCACCTTAACAACAAAGTCTTTTCCGACAAAATCACAAGGAAAATCCATTATTTTATATTTTTAGTTTCACGCTGTATCCCGTAAAAAGCAGAGGGAAACTGACAGGAAACCGAATGTTAAGAATCCATTTTCATCAAATCATTTTAATTCCCCAATTTCCGCTGATCTCTGGAGATATTGCACGTTGAATTCAACTCACGACTCGCTTTTCTTCTTTAACAGAGCCCAAAAATGAAAATATTAAATATATCATTCTACGAATCGAAACCACAACCTGTCGTCTTTACGCTTACACGCTTATACCCCTGTACCACGACTGGCCTCTTCTCTTAAGAGGTTTCTTAAGTGTTTCAAATTTTCAAGACTCATCGAGCATATTCATTTTAATGACGTAATGTATTATCGATGATGCATTTATAAATTGCTTAATTGTAAACATTAATTGATTTGTATTACGTTGTAAAGTATTATTGTTTTTAATTAATATCGATTTGTATATTAAAAGGTTATGTATTGGCGTGTAATAAGTAATTAATGCGTTAGGATTGAAATCTTTGTAGAAATGGCATTTTTTGTATGTTGTATTATTTCCCTAAAACTAACAAAAACATATAATTTAGTTGTATAATATGTAAAGATAATAAAAATAATATAAGCATAAATAATCTTTTAAGTTTTAAAAGTTTTAAAATATAATAATTAAATAAAATATAAATAATCATACTAATATTTTAAGTGGTAATGTTAGTTTGTTCGTAACACTTTCACGACAAAACTACTCAACCGATTATCATGAAACTTTGTACACATATTCTTAGATATATTAGAAAGGATGTAGGATAATTTTTATTTTTAAAAAATGTTTTCATTTGGCTATAATGTAAAAATAAGTTTAAACGGCCGAAGACGCGTTTTAGTCTCTAGTAATTATTATAAACTAGTGGACCTGAACGCGGCTACGCCTGCTTGAACTATAAAAATATTTATTAAATATATTTATGAAATTATTTTCTTATTATTTTTGAAGCTCATTTTGGGTGACGTTTTCTAACAACAAACTTTGCAAATCGTCGTTTGCAAAAGCAACGGTCGCTTAGCGACGATTGTTATTAACATGGCGGAATAAATTGCATGTCAAATTAATAAGTATTTTAATACATTGGTATATATGGATAATATTACAAATATGAGAAAAAAAAGTATCCTATGTTCATCCCGAGACCGTCAAGTATCTCTATATGAGTATTTTATCACTTGCTTGCTTGCTTGCTTGCTTGCTTGATTGCGTAAAAGACAGACAGACAGACAGACAGAATTACTTTCGAATTTATAATATAGATATGGATACATTATGTCAAAAAGATGGAACTTCTATTCTACTTTCATATTACTATAACGAATTATTCAATTAACTGATTATATTAGTTAGAGTTACGTGCAATCTACTTCTGATTATTAACGGAAAAGAAACAGCGTTTCAAATGAATTGTCTACCGCCGCCGTAACTAATATTGTATGAGAAAACAATTAATTGGATATGTTTAATTAAGTTCTTTCTAAACTAAAATTTCTGAATTCTGTCGCGTTTATCGTAAATAGTTCAAATAAAAAATTAGGTCCAGGCCAGTCGTGGCCCAAGGGGACAAGTGCGCGGTAGGTTGTAGGTTCGATTGCTGCTCAAGAAAATGAAATATTATAATATTTTCATTTCTCCGCGACGGAGTCGAGGCAAAGCGTGGCGTTAAGTTTCGCCACTCAACACGTAATGCCTCTAGAATTCACTCGGAAAGTGAGGAGTGAAATGTCTTAACGCTGTGCCCCCTTTCCCTACCCTGGCACTTGGAGGATATAATATGAAGCTAAAAAAAGAATTTAAATTAAAATATTTTAATTATTCATTTGTGTCTAATAGTCTATCTATTTGTTCTAGGTCTATTCTATAGTTTCTGGGGTCCAAATATATAACAGGCTAGGCTGAGGGAACCTAGTTAGTAGGAATTTTCGAGATAATGCGTGTTGAGTGGTGGAACTCAGCACCGCGTTATCGTACTAGAGCAGTAGAGCAGTGAAATGAAAATATATGTTAATAAATAATAATCCATTGCCACGAATGAACATCGAACCCAACAACCGTCATGTTACAGTCACACGCTTATCACGCAATTTTATATGTTTTTTAGATTTTTTACTAGAATTTAAATGCGACATTTTTTTTTTATAGAATAATTGACATTGTTACCGCTTATGCAAATAAACAAGCATGTTTATAATACCGGAAAAAACACGATCCGTGCGCAGTAAGAGTTGGTTCACATTACACTGACACCTACGGATATTTCATATTATTTATATTAGAGTAAAGAGGTAATTTAGGTTCTCAGGTTCCCTCTGCCTACCCTGCTATATGCGGACCGCGTGAAGCTATAAATGAAGTGGGTGTAGATTCTATGTCTTATACGGAAATAGTACAATAAACTTTAAAATTAGACAGCAAATAAAAATAGCAATAGGAGAAATCAATGCTTTTATGGTGCAACCGTTACATAGGAGATGTGGAATGTATATGTCCTTCATAATAAGTCTTCAAATATGCTTTGGTTTTTTTTTTCTTGTTTCTGTTTTTTGTTTAAGTTAATTTATGTTTGTTTTTTTTTATTAAATAATTTATGTTTAATTTATGTTGTTTTGTATAGATATTATGTTATAATAAATAAAAAATATAATGGAAACGAGCCCCCTCATACAAATCAGACCCAGTATATAGCTATTTGTCAGTGCGGACACGGGGTCATTTCGAGACAATTGATTCATCGAGACGTGGCAAATGTCCTGCTGGTCGGTCGACCTATAACTTGTTCAGCTGTTCATACTATTTTACATACATACGTACCTAATGTACTCGTTTACATTCTTTTTTTTGTATCTGGTGATAAGACACTCCGTTCCCCACTTTTCGTCGAATTCTGGAGGCATTGCGTGTTGAGTAGTGGAACTAAACACCGTGCTTGCCACGACAACAAATGGTAATATTAAATATTTCATTTTCTCGAGTGGGAATCGAATCCACAACCTGTCGTATTTAAATTGAAATTTTGGGTTCTTATGCGAAAGAAGTAACCGGTTCAGTGCGAGTCGGGCTCGCCCACCGAGAATTCCGTACCTATTTCAGGATTGTAGCTCAAAGGGAATGACTATAATGTTCAAATAAAAAAACACTTTTTAATTAATTTTTCACAAAAGCGTGTACTTTAGTTTTTTAATTAATATTTATATAAATAAAAAATATCAATTTTATAAATTTCCACTTCCATAACTATTCGCGTTTAACGTGGTAAATACGATATTTGATGTTCATTTCTTTTTTTACTTACCTTCATAGAAGTGGATATATATTGAAAACGCAATGAAGTAACATGCTTATATCGAGGATAATGTTTTCGCGCAATTTGTAGACGAGATATGCACAGATAGAGTATAATGCAATATTTAAGAGGGACACTGTTTTCTCACACTCGTATCAGGGTTTTTTTTTACGATAATCATTCATTAATTAAAACTTAAATTTACCGCCTGTTATCTATCTAACGAAACTAATTAAAGATCTATATTATAAATATATCCTTCAGATTTAGTCAGTAGTTAATTATAATGTTTTTCTCATATAAAAAAATATAAATTTCGTACTTACTACGAGGAAGGCCGTCCGATATAGCGTGAAATTGAATAATTTTGGCTTTAGTAAAAAAATTTTATAACAAAAAATGCTTCTTCATGATTCTATAATACTTATAACATCATCTAACAACTTAAAACCATTGAAAAGTGAAAGTATCCTTCCTAGTATTTAATCCGCCGCGAACTCCTGACCTTGACTGATTTTAATACATACTTTTATATTACTTCACTGTTTCTTTGAAAGTTGTCGTCATCGTATGAATTTTTTTTTTTTACTTTTTTGAAAACATGTATAATAGATAATGTATAATTATATGTTTCTTTGTGTGATCCGAATGTTACAAGTATTTAAGTATAATATGTCCTATAGTTGTTTTATTTGATTTTAAAAAGTCGATTAAGTGCGAGTTTTACTCGCCCACCGAGGCTTCCGTGCCAATTTAATGATTGTTGACCTGAATATTTGATACTTCCAAGCGATCTCGTGATAGATCGTCTTGACAAATGCAAAACAAATATGGTCCTATAAGGGTTCTGTTACCTTTTGAGGTACGGAACCCTAAAAATAGCATTTAAGTGACCAATAAAGATTATTACTCAGTAGATAAGTAAAAAATAAAGTACTTGCACATTAATTTTTGTATTTAATTTTAAATGAGTAGCAACTAGAAATATTCACTGAGTGACTGACTAAAAGTCTCATTCTACGATCATTACTCTGACCGCTGCGCTGTGTTGATAATAATTTAATACAAAGTAAATTCGCACGCTAAGTTGCTATTCTAGTAGATAATAATTAGAAGCCAGTCGTGGACTATTCCCAAGGCGTAATTGTAAAGGTGAGGAGGTTGTGTGTTCGATTTCCATTTGAGGAAATGAAAACTTTAATATTTTCATGTCTTCACTCAAAGTATAGCGTTAATGCCGCTACTCAACACGTGATACTTCCAGAATTCGGCGAAAAATGGTACACGAAGTGTCTTAACATTAGGTTCCTTCTGTGTACTGTGTGCGGAAAACAGAGTGACGCTAAAAAAATATTAATAATAATTAACAATCGTATTTCAATCTAACATTTGCTAACTATACCAAAGTCCATGGCCTTAGGCGAAGCGTTAAGCGTATGAAACCATAGCATTACATAATTGTAATGAGATTTGTGTTCCTAGTACACGAGTACGAGTGCACATTGATGTATTGTCAGATACCGTTTGTTATTACCTCATTATTATTGCTATTTGTTAATTATATCTATTTCTCTCTCTCTCTATCTCTCTCTCTCCGGAGCATTATTAGTCCCATCTGATGGTGGGGTCTGCTTTCCTCGTCTTTTGTCTCCACTTCTAATGTTAATTATATCTATTTTATAATTATATTAATTTATTTATAGAAAAAACGAGAGATATGTATGTATATATAGTGATACAATATTCTGTTTGCATTGTTCTACTTTATTGTTATCATTGTCTTAATCTGTGGAATTACTTTCATTCGTTTGCTTGTGACTTTAATTCAAATAGTGCAAAGTGCAACAATAACGTTGTTTTTCTATTTGAGCTGATCAATATTCCATATCAAGGCAAATTGCGGCGTTAAGTTCCGCCATAATCCGCCGAATTCGGTGGACACTCGGGAGCGAAGTGTCTATTCGGGATACAGCGTGACGCTGATAAAAAGAATATCCACATAATTGCCAAAAACCTCCAATTTTAATGTTAGGCTATTTAACCTACTAAATGGTTGAAAAGTTTTGTAGAATAAATTCATAATGTTCCTATGGTACATTATCGTTTAAATGTCACGATGGGACGATTAAGAGAAATTTCTTGATAAGATTTTAATGTGAAATTTAATGTTTTAAAAAATGAAGAAGACAAACAAATAGACGTTTTTTGTTCTCATATATATTTATACATATTCTGAAATTGTTAAAGTACTAACTGTTTAATTAATTATTTTTAAATTGAGTTACACAGAATAAATTGAATTTACTTTCCGTTAGTTCTAACACATTGTTTTACATTTTGTATTGTTTTTATTCATTAATTGTTTTTTTAAATATGTTTTTTATGTATTATAAAACTCTTCATTTATATATGAGAACTGAATAACCTTGAAATAATACTTTCTTGCTATAAAAATAAAATAATAAAAAATAAAAAGTATTTTTATTATATAGTTAATTATAGGCTTCACATACATAGTTTTATTAAATGAATTGTTTAATGACTAAAAATAAAAAGCCGGCTAAGTTCGAGTCGGAGTCACCCAGCGAGGCTTCCGTACCAATTTCACGATTGTAGGTTAGCGGAAAGTACAATTTATAAAAGTTGCCAAACTTAAGTTTGCGGGCATATTTCCTATTTAACTTAACTTAACTTCACGTTATATCCCTAGCGGGGTAGTCAGAGAGAACAGAGCATCAAACGCTAGGGTCTCTACATACCTCTTTCGCCTCGTCCACAGTCATCAACCTTTTCATACGTGCCCTCCGGGGGGTCCTCATGCTTTTTACCTGACCTTCCTCCAGTATCTTTGATACTGTTTTTTCAAAGGTCAAGCGAGGTCTCCCCCTACCTCTCTTACCACTCACTTTTCCATCATAAATCTAATTTGATTTTTTCTTCTAATTTCATTTGATATTTATTTCAGCTTAATACCTCAACACAATCTCGAAATAATAGTCTCGATAGACGGACAACGCAGACTATAAGGGTTCCGTTTTTCCTTTTTGAGGTACGGAACCCTAAAAACCAGTCGCTATGACAATATTTTCCACACAATTTATTTAAAGACGAAGTGACGCCATATCCAAAAATGATTCATATTCGACTCGCATTCTGCATAGTCCACTCGATTGCCAAATCGATTAGTTTTGCTCACGCGTGAATTTATTAGCGCCATCAAGCTGTTGAGCTATTTACTCTTGGTGTTATGTTCTTAGGAGGTATGAGGAAGTATACTCATAATTAAGATCTAGGACTTATAAAGTACTCGTACGTTCACATAAATATGTAAGTAATAAAATATAAAAAGGCATTTATAATGAATTGAAATTAATAAAGAATAATGAGTAATTAACACTTATATATTACTAGTGGACCCGAACGCGGCTACGCCCGCTTGAACTATACGAGTATTTATTAAATATTTTTATGAAATTATTTTCAGTTTTCAATAGAGAGATGCGTTAAGCAAGCTTATTTTGGGTGACGTTTTCTAACAACAAACTTTGCAAATCGTTGCTTAGCAACGGTCGTTATTAACACGGACGGTTGTTATATACATGGCGGAATAAATTGCATGTCAAATTAATAAGTATTTTAATATATTGGTATATATCGAAAATATTACAAACATGAGAAAAAAGTATCCTATGTTCATCCCGAGACCCTCAAGGATCTCTATATGAGTATTTTATCACAATTGAATTAGCGGTTTGGCCCTGATTGCGTAAAAGACACACAGACAGACAGACAGAGTTACTTTCGAATTTATAATATAGGTATGGATCTTTACAAAGTATAAAACAAAACATATATTTTTTAGGTTCCCGTCGTATCCCGCACATAGTATAGTACCCAGACGGAACCTGGAAACCTAATGTTAACACTCTGTTCCCATTAAGACACTTCCGTTCCCCATGTTCATGGCGTGATGAATCATGGAATTGAACGCCGCATCATATTATACAGACATTTATTAGCCATTTATCTGTGATCTTTTCGAAACACTATTTATATACATATAATAACGATAGCCTGTATAAGAAATGATCTATTTATAATTAAATAATTTGGCAATGTACTTGATTAATATGAAATAATATTTTTTAAAATTATGATTTGAAAATATGTATGCGCAATTAAAAAGAAGGTTGGTTTCGATATTGCATATAATAATTATGTAGATCACGGCAAAGCTGTGTGAAGTGAAGGTTATGTTTTAAAATATTTCTTATATAGAATACTTATTATTAGAATAAATAAAATAAATCAGCTACACGCAGTATTCCGCGCAAAGCAGGGTAGGCAGAAGGAACCTGGGAACCTAGTGTTAAGAAATTGCCTTTTTAATCAAATCTGAGAATATTTTTCGCTGTATCATATTCTCGTGCCATATTCTTCTCTACCAGTAAATAAGGCCAAATTTTGACCAAGGAAGACACGACAGTCTTTAGGCTGAGTCAAACCAGCTGGACAACTTTCACAACTCATCCAACAGCGTAAGTGAACTATTACGACACAAACACTGACATTTTATGCTAAATTATTACAATACCAAATGTATTCGAGAAACCTTTAAATATATAAATGCAATTGTCAAAATTAAAATGACCTAATTGGAAATATTTTTTACAATATATATGAACAATATAGAATTGTTCATGAAAGTTATTTTTTTATCTAATTTAATGTTATTTAATACACTAAATATATGAAAAGTTACTAGCTAGATTAATTTTTCTGCCAAAATAGATTTAAATTGTACATAAAAGTTTTTTACAACTAGAAGGTCATTAAGATCTGCAAATTATTTTTTTTATATGTTTTAGTATTTTATGCATTCATATTAAATTTAATGAAATAATAGATATACCTTCTCTTGCATTAGATTAACATTTAACAGTAAACACTAACACTAAAAAGCTTAATTCGTAGAGTTTAACGACCTCTCTACGGTCTAGTTGTAACTACAAACTTTATATACGATTTAAGTCTATTTTCAAAGAAAAAATAAATTTAATCTGTAGATACTTCGTTTAAAAATTAATATAGTTTAGTCATTATAATAAGGATTTCTTATATGAGATTAAATTTCACTCCTATTTTATTAAAAACTTGCCAATCAACATTTAAGTTTCATCCGAATAAAATATTTAAAACGGTTCATTTAAATAAATGTGATCGACGCAACTAATTTAAATATTAATAAAATTATAGTCTTCGAATAAATTAAAGAGAGACGTATGCGATCTCTGTTCTTTTACTTCCGACGTATAAACTCTATATGTCTTTATCGTACGTTTTTGTAAACATCATAGTGTTTTACGAAGCATTGAAAGCGTCAAGAATTGTAAAAATAGTTTACGACTCGATTTTACGGCTTGTATTTGAGAATTTAATTTTTTTAGTCATAAAATTAGATGCTTACATTTGTTCTTGCAGAAACATTATGTATTTGGCCAGTATTATTTTCGTTCTTTTCTCTCCTTATAACAAAATTACTAATATATATTTTTTCTAAAGTATATATGTTTTACACGAGTTTCATATGCATAAAGTTTATTAAATGACCGTGGCAACAGTTTATTCAAATTTAAAGTTTATTTCTGAGAAGTGAAGTTTCCTGATAGGACGGTACAAGGCCCGCTATTATATGCTCCCCTTATCCTCATATAACGTCACATAATATAGTAACATATTGTTCATATATTATGTTCAAAGAAGATATTTCTAAGAATTAAAATTAAATATACTAGTAAATCAGATTCACGCTGTATCCCGCACATAGCAGAGGGAACCTAACGCTTAGACACTCCGTTCCCCACTTTTCGCCGAATTCCTTTTTAACAAATACATTAATGTAATAAAAATATTAAAGAAATATAATTACAAAACTAAAAACAATCTCCCATGATGATGAAAAACAATTAGATAAAATCTCAACGAAAGCTAGAATAATCAGTGTTTTACTCCATTAGCGTGATGGGTATATGAAGACAGGAATTCGCATGGCCAGCTGACGGTCTCTGGCGATAGGCCAACAAGGCCATCAATACTTTCTATGTTTTTCAAGATTCACACAAAACGAAAACGGAACCTATATGTACTGTGTAATTGTAAATCTATTCGGATTTTTTTAAAATTATTTTGTTTTCATGCATCTTCTCCATTCTCTCATCCACCCAGTCAGAGTGGGTAGACTGAACCTCACTCACCTCTTCATCGTCACCTCGTCACACATCAAATTTCTACGCTAAACTCCAACTTTTTGAACTCAATTATTGCACGTTATTTATTAACCATTTCAAGTTACGATTAGTATGTAATAAATTTAAGATAAATGTATAACTTTAAAAAGCTCAAAGTATTTTTTTTATAGTAATTTTGGGATACGTTCCTAATTTCTCTCATTCCCGCATTTCAAACATGTGATATTTTTATATATTTTTTATGATAAATCATTAGAGTATATAAAAAGGATCAATATTTTTTATCTCTAGAATTTGGGAATGTAGTGTCTTAACACTGGATTCCCTCTGTCCCCTGCTGTATGCGGGATACAGCGTGCTTCACGCTTATTCACGCGTGATTTATTTATTTTTTTAAATATTTTTCTAACATAAATTTTGCTTGCAAACAAGTGACATCATCCAATGATTATTTGCTGTAAACTGTAAAAAAGATATTCCTATTTTTTGACTGTTTCAGCTAAAGTTATACGAACATGCTTCCCAATAGCAGTAAAGTACAAAAAACGTAAAATATATACGAATACAATTAAAAAACACACAATTACGAAATCTGACTTACTTAACAAGTTCCTTTTTAATGTTTTTAATACAAATATTTATTAAACATTCAGTTTATTTTGCTATATGGTCACATGCTGTTTTCCAGGCAACCTTGCTAGCGCGACATTCGTTCTCGTAATAGCTCGCGCCTCGCACCCGCGTGGGCGCCCGATCTTTCTCTACGAGATCTTCAAAACAACTTGCCCGGCTCATTTTACAAAACTTCCCAATGGTTTCAAGTATTCTTGCATGGAAATGTACGTGAATTATCAGTTTATTACCTATGTGATTTAGTGATGTTTGGTGATAGTGTAGTGTTTTTTTTAGTGATGCGTTATATACAGTTTTTGGTTGTGTTGTTGTACAGGTAAAAACAGTTTTTTCGTTTTAAATTATCTAATAAAATGTTGATTTGGTTGTCCCGATTTTTTATATATTGTAAATGTAAATATTTTATTCGGATTAATATATATTATCTGTGACCACAATAAATGGTTTAAAACTTTGGATTTTAAAATGTATTTTCGATTATCAAAATACAGTATGATCCATAATGATGAGGAAGCCATGATCTTGACTGCAAAATGTTAAAAATGATGGACGATATCATATTTTCTTAGGTACACTATTAGTTAAAGAATAAAATTACCTTAAGAAACTCTATAGCTACTTAATAGGAAATCCAGTGGCATTGACTACAGATTAAAAATGTTTTAGGCTTATAATATTTAAGTAATGATTTCCTAGATATGTGATTGTAAATAGATTTTTTTATATTCACTTTTCGTATGAATAGAATCTCACACTCAGATTCGAACTTACAAACAAACAGGTATTTAAAGTAAATTCAGGATTTCAACTTCAACGTTCTCTTCGCCAATATTTTAATACATACATTTGCATTTATCTATACAATACATATAAATAGGCATATAAAATTATATTTGCATAAAACTTTTATTACTTATACGCTATTTACGAAAATATAAATTAGCAGCTTACGATTTGGTTACAACATTTATATGAACTCTCGAGCAATACATACTTAAATGCAGATTGTAATCACACGTTGAGAAACATACCTGTGTCTTTACGAGCTTTATTATATTAACCTGTATTTTAATGACTCTACATATACTATATGTATCGTATAGTTTATTTGTGTGTGTTTCTGCACATAGTAGGGTAGGCTATGGGAACCTGGGAACCTAGTGTTCATAACCGTACATATCCGTTCCCTACTTTCAGCCTAATTCTGGAGGCATTACAAGGCACTTAACAAAGTGGCGGAACTCTGCCTCGTTACCAGAGCAAGAAAATGAAAATATTAAATATTTCTTTTCTTCGAACGGGAATCGAACACACATCCTGTCGCGTTTATAATCGCACTCTTGTGCCCCTGCACAATGACGGGCCTGTATATTATAATAGTATATTAGTATATGTATAAAATGTCAAACATTCTACGTCTTATTCAGTTGGTATTTAAATTTACCAATACTTAGGGCACTACACAATCAGGTTTTAGTCTTCCTGGTTGAGGAGTTGTCAAATTGTCACAAACATTTTAGCATATTGCGTTTATAGTGTTATATAAATATGTTTTTGTTCTTTTTTGTCGTTGTTTAATGCATGTAATATGTATGTACCTACTTAAATTTTATTATTTATGAAGGCATGGATATCTTATTATAATTTATACTAAATTCTATTTTCTGTTATAACATAAATCTCTTATTATAATTTAGTTTAGTATAGTTCTAAATTATTTAATCAATTAGTTTAGTAGTATTCTTAATACTTTTTTACAATTTTCAATTAGTTAATTACTATAACAAATAAACAAAGCATTAAACTTCATTTGCCAGCTATAATTTACTAGTACTTATGTAAAACATGTGACGTTTATATTTTTTAAATAAGTATTATTTCAAAATATATGTCAATGACTTTTACTTGGTATTTGATATAGATTATAAATATTACAAACATGTATACAGACTAAAATATCTTTATGTAATAGCGTGTGAAATAATTTTTAAAATCTATATATATATAAAAAGGACTTGTCCTCACTGACTGAGGTAACACGCGCGCACAGCCGTAACCGCTGATGGTAGAAACGTTAAATTTGTACAAAAGTTTACTTTCGTAATCTGGACATCCACTAAGAAGGGATTTTGAAAAATTTTAACCCTAAAGGGGTGAAATAGGGGTTCAAAGTTTGTATGGAAAAAAATTTAAATCGGCACCGATTTTTATAAAATTTGAAATTTAGATTTTTAAAAGTATTTAATTGAACACGTGTTTCATCGTTTTCTAGAATTCTCCCCCTAAGGGTGCAAATAAGGGGTTGAAAGTTTGTATAGGTTTTTTTTAAATCGTCACCAATTTTTATAAAATTTGAAATTCAGACTCTTAAACGTATATAATTAAACACATGTTTCATGGTTTTCTAGAATTCACCCCCTAAGGGTGCAAATAAGGGGTTGAAAGTTTGTATGGGAAAATTCTTAAATCGCCACCGATTTTTATAAAATTTGATATTTAGACTCTTAAAAATATTTAATTGAACATATGTTTCATGGTTTTCTAGAATTCACCCCCTAAGGGTGCAAATAAGGGGTTGAAAGTTTGTATGGGAAAATTCTTAAATCGCCACCGATTTTTATAAAATTTGATATTTAGACTCTTAAAAATATTTAATTGAACATATGTTTCATGGTTTTCTAGAATTCACCCCCTAAGGGTGCAAATAAGGGGTTGAAAGTTTGTATGGAAAAATCTTTAAATCGCCACCGATTTTTATAAAATTTGAAATTTAGACTCTTAAAAATATATCATTGAACACATGTTTCATGGGTTATTAGAATTCACCCTCAAATACGCAAGCGAAGCTGCGCGCGTCCGCTAGTCATTATATAAAATTATTTAATCTATTTGCCATTATTAATATTATCAAAATTTCAGTTCAGTATTTGGTTTTTAAATTATGCCACCAACCAATTTTATGTGGGTAACCTGTGAACCTGGTGTTAAGATACTCTGTTCTCACTAAGACCTCACTTTCGTTATCCTGTTTCCCCGGAACTCTTGAGGCATTGAGCGTTGAGTGGAGAAGCTCAACCCCGCTGTTTACCAGAGCGAAGTGTATGAAATATTAAATATTTCACTCTCACGAGTGGACATCGAACCTACAACGGATGCATTTACAATTACACACTTGTGCCCCTGTGCCACAATGGTTCAATAATAATAACTTATACTACGATAGCTGTATTAAAATGTGATTGAAAAAGCGTTGCAGTTATTTTAAAATTAATTCTTATTTTCATTTTATTTTATTTAAGCTTAATTAAATTGATTTAATGTAACATTTGGTTTTTTCTATTTCTATATTATTTATGATGACCGCTAATTAACCTCTACCTTAAGGCTAAGTATAAAAAACAACATCTATTTCCTTTATCAACTTTGATTATTTATATACATAAAGTGGCCCTGTAAATTAAATCACAACTAGCTTTTAGATATAAGTAAACTTTTTCATTTTTTGTTTTATTTCTTATAAACTTCACGCTGTATAACAGGGTAGGCAGAGAAAACCTAGAGTTAAGACACTTCGTTCCCCAATTTTCGCTTAATTTTTGAGGCATTGCATGTTGTGTCGCTGAACTTAATAGCTCACTCCTTACCTCGCAAAAAAAGTTAAATATTAATAAATAATAATTTATGCCCCCGAGTGGGAATCAAATTCACAATCGTCGCGTTTACAGTCTCACCCTTATGCCACCGGGCGATTTTTTTTATTTTCAATATGAAAAGTAAAATGTTATTACCATACAAACTTCAAGCTGTACTTTATGGCGAATGCGGGTCTTTTAAACCTGTCTCCGACCTTGGCTGTTGAATGAGCGGGTGCAAACCGGTACTGAGAGCTGATGTAAACACTATGTTAATTGCTTATGACATTTCTGTGCTACATTATAGAAAATATAGAAACAAAAATGTTATAATTCAAAATCGAAAATAAAAAATAGTTCTAATCTAATATTTTAGATACAACATTCTACTTACATCACAAGTTTGTGTTGTTTGTTCGTGTATTGATTAGCATTGCATTTCTTCATTTAAATATTAAATGCAGACTAATAAAACTATTTTATATGTACAATAGATGAGCCTTAATATGTTGCAGTTAATTAAAAAAAAATATAGCCTACTACTCGTAGGTATATTATTGGCTTGGATTTTGTAATTTTTCTCCCGCATATAGCAGGATAGGCAGAGGGAATATATTATATATGTTAAGCTTAAATCACTCCGTTCCCCATTTTCCATCGATTTTTTAAAGCATTGCATGTAGAGTGACAGAACTCTACGCCACGCTTTCCCTTGTTACCAGAGCAAAGAAGTGAAAATATAAACAAATAACAATTCATTCTTCCGAGTACGGATCGAACCCACAATAGTCGCATTAAAGTCGCACGCCTGTGCCACTGCGCTACGACGGCCTAAGTAAGTAAGTCAATAGGTAAAAATAGAATAAAATTAATTGGCTCTCGTATAGCGATATATTATTATTGCCATCTAATTAAACATATGTAACGTATACCTACCTACTAATATGAGGATAATTAGTTTAAACAGTTGTTTTGCATAGCATTATTACGGTAATAATAAAATTTTAGTCGTACTATTGCTTATAAAACAATATTTTAATATTAATATTAAGTAAGTCATTGCGCATTTAAATTACATACACTAAACATTTCTTATAAAATATACTTTTTTATATTTTTGTATTAAGAAACTTTGTTCTCATTAAGACACCTCTGTAACACTTACCACTGAATTCTGGACGCATTGTGTGTTGAGTGGCGGATCTCAACACCGCACTTTGAACCCCTCTCTCTCTCTCTCGACACCAGAGCGAGAAAATGTAAATAAATATTTCACTTCCGGGAATCGAACCCACCACCTGTCGCGCTTACAGTCACACGCTTGTGCCCCTTTTCCTCGACTGGTCTAAATTCTTTTAAAATAATTTTTAAATATTAATATTCTTTTATTAATATAATTATTAGGTTATATTTACAAAATAAATATAGTTTATAGGTGGTCTGTTCTAGACATGCTGTATTGCATCGCCAAGGCTACTTTGAACTCCTCATAGTTGCACTAACTTATAGTTAGAAACTGAAAAGTGTATGCTTTTGAACAGTTACAGAAAAATGTTAATATTTAACCTGTCAGCTCTATTTTTAAAGTAAACTTTGATTTAAAAATAAATAGAGTAACCAGCAATTAAAAAAGTCGATTGAGTTTCATACCAAAAAATGTTATTATAAAAAGCTAATGACAGCCTTTTATTTCTAATTTGCTATTTAATTTAAAATAATATTCCGGGCCTCGTCAATTAAGGAGAAACTCTCTGTCAGTTGCGCAACTTTCTGTTTGATTTGACGTTTTTGCTCTAATGACCGATTCGGTTACCGCCCTCCCCCTTAATGGTGGTCGACGCTTGCTATTTATTAGTATTTATTGAAGTTTTAGTATCAGTTATTAATATTTATTATTATTATCTAATTTCATATCATGCCTGGTTTATGGAGTTCATAAAAATGTAATAATGTTTGTTAATGTTGTTGTCAACCCTCTTGATTACTTAACGATTGTACGTACTTCTATATGTTCTTCTATGAAGAATATAATATATGGGGATTTAATTATATACATTCTTCTAATATAACTATTCTCTTAATAATAGAAATAATATTTTTTTAGCCTTACGCTGTATTTTGTCCATATTAGGGTAGGCAGAGGGAACCTGGGAGTTGGTCCAGAGGATGTCCTGACTAATATCTGTCCGATATTTGTTTGTGGGCATACGGGTACGCGACCCCGGATCCTCGAGCCGCCACTCTTACATCCTCATCCAGTCCGTAAGAATGGTGTCC
>JAKRZM010000947.1:394813-412741 GCA_036379175.1 Heliconius cydno galanthus | reverse complement strand
CTAGCGGACGCGCGCAGCCCGCTAGCTTATTTAGGAGTGGATTCTAATAAACCATGAAACATGTGTTCAATGAAATATTTCAAATTTAGAGTTAGAGTCTAAATTTCAAATTTTATAAATATAGGTGACGATTTGAAAATTTTTCCATACAAACTTTCAACCCCTTATTTGCATCCTTAGGGGGAGAATTCTAGAAAACTATGAAACACGTATTCAATTAAATACTTTTAAAAATCTAAATTTCAAGTTTTATAAGAATCGGTGCCGATTTAACTTGTTTTTTATACAAACTTTAACCCCTATCTCACCCCCTTAGGGTTAAAATTTTACAAAATCCCTTCTTAGTGGATGTCAAAATTACGAAAGTAAACATCTGTCCAAATTTCACGTTTCTACGCACAGCGGTTAAGGCTGTGCGTGCGTCTTACCTCAGTCAGTGAGGACAAGTCCTTTTATATATATAGATTACCTTTTACTTTTCTGTTGTAAGGAGATAATAAAAAAAAAATCTGCTATAGTATGAAGTACGTAGTACATGTACTTTAATCTTCAGAAACTAAGAGCATAGCATATACTAGTCTAGTACTTTTAACTCTTATTGACACAAGTGTGTTAATGGACTTAGGCCTATTTCAATTGCTTAAACTACTCACAAACGGTCGCTATACACTAACGAGAACAGAAATTAGTATTGCAAGAATTATATGAATATAAATATTAAAATAAAGATTTTATAATTTAACTTCTTAATCTCTCTTAGTCCCAGCTTTTATTACCAATCCTACTCCTTTGCACTTTGCACGGTCTTCAGCATCCTATCGTCCTTCATCATCGTCGTCATCATCCTTCTTTGGGTATCCGGGGGGTCTAACTCCAGGGACCGACACAGCAAAGCAATTTCTTCCAACATACTTTTCAAACCGTAAACCTTCACGTAAATACGGTGGTTCTATAAATAAATTATAGATCGTGGAAATATATTTATTAATTACTATTGTAATTAACTACTATAACACAATCTGTTTTTAACATAATTATAACATAATTAATTTATAGAATAGTGTAATCAGGCAGGCAGGCTTCTTATTATCTTCTTTTATATCAAAAGTAATGAAATTCAAGTAAAGTATTATTTCTTAGCCACGAAGCGTGTAAACAGCGATTTCACGGTGACACAAACGTGTGTAATATTAGTGTTACAAGTGTATTTTGTTTTCCTCATGTTTATAGGTAATTTATTAAACAACTATTTAATTTTGTCATTAAATATGAGTGCTATATGATATAAACAAATATATGATGCTTCTTTATAAGATACTTATATTATTTTTCGAGTTAAATATTCCATTTCCAAGAATAGAAATTGAAGCTGTCGTTTTTATAGTCACTCGCTTGTGCCCCTATGCCACGACGGTCTTCTTCTCCTGGCATTAATCCCGGCGTACACCTGACGCCATGACGTTCTCTAGTTCATACTATTAGCCCAAGATCCTAGAGCCGCCAGACCTGCAACATTTTAGCAAAGCTGAAATTATGAGGTCTATTCCTCAATCTTTAGCAGATCATCAAAATATCAGCTTTGCTAAAGTGACATAGGTCTGGGGCTCTGGGATCTCAGTCTATATGTATTATAGTGTGCTTATCATTCAAAAGTAGCTCTCTTTACGTCAAATGACTTAATTAAATATTATATTTCACGAAATTCATACAAACATCCACCCAAAAACATTTATTGCCTAATAAAACGTTTGAATTAGCTTTTGTTTCATATTAACGACCCAACGTCACGGTTATGGTAAGTGACGTAAGCACCTAATCATTATTTAAATAAGCTATTTGCTATCTGATATGGTATTTAATCGTTTGTTTGTTTTAGCTTCTTCGTTTATTAACGGAAAGTACTGTGTTACTAGCTTATTACTCTTTTTATATACAAAATAAAAACAGGTCAAGTGCGAGTCGTGACGTACCAATTACAGGATTAATGGTCTATGGGAAGTACAGTTTATAAATGTGGATAAACTTAGTTTGCGGGCATGTGCACTCATTTTGTATGAAATTAACAAATATAAGTTTGATTTTTATCTATGAAATATCTTTTACTTGCGTTGAGTTAAAAGCTTGACTTTTTTCTGTGCTTCAAGAGACCATAGACTTGAATATTTGATATTAATTTTAACTCTATACCTTCATGCGATTCGAGATAAATATTCTTAAACAGACGGACAGACGGGCAACAAAGGGATCCTGTAAGGATTCCCTTTTTATCTTTTGAGGTACGGAACCATAAAAAAATACTATATGTAGAAATTAAAATAAAATATATACTAAATAAAACTGCAAGTGTTGTGTAATGTATATACACATATGTATATATGTGCAATTGTGCATTGTGCAATATTGACAGTTCTATATCCTTGACCTCTTTAAAATTATTATTTCTGATATATAAATATAATAAAAGTGCAAAAAATGGCACGAAGTGTGAAATACTTATTTAAATTTATATTTTCATATCTTCCTCCAGAATTCAGTGGCTAAATTGGAAACGGAGTGTTTTAACACTAAGTACCCTCTGCCTACCCTGCTGTGTGCGGGATACAGCGTCAAACTGATTTAATATTTTATTTTCAAAAAAATCTATTAATCTTATTATTATGTAATCAAAAATAATTAATATTTTATGCGATTATAATTATAAAATCGATATATTTCACCATTGTTTACGATCTTCTCGACGCGACGCGTGAAGTCCCGACTCGGACAGGGCGACGACACCTGTAGCCGTGCGTGCCAAATGCCGTATGATATATTTCACGTAATATTGTATTAATTCATTCCAATTATTATTAGAGTATCTATTTTTCAGTCAAAATTACGTACGTCTGTATTGTATGTTGAGTATTTTTAGTGTATTTAATAGAAATTGTTTATAGGAAGTTTTAGTTATTTATAGTTTAAACATATTTTTTTTTACCTTAAATTATGAGGCCAGCCGTAGCTCAGGAGCACAAAGTATGACTGTAAGCTCGACTGGTTGTGGGTTCGATCCCCACTTGAAGAAATGAAATATTTATTAAAATATATTCATTCATTTCTTCATTTCTTTGCTCTGGTGTCGAGGTAAAGCGACCGCAAGAGACCGACCGATGTTCCGCCATTTTAGCAGTGACTTTAGAGCCACTTATTTTGGATAACGCTTACCTGTTATATTTTATTTATGTTTGTAAAGACGATCATTGTATTTCAGAGCGTATTTTAAACTATTCGTGCAATTAAAACTGTAACGTTGTCAGGTTAAATGAGTCTTGACGTTCGAACCACTTCAAAAAATATAATTATATATTGTAGAAAGCTAATTCTTCCTTATTCAAGAATAATTACAAAGAATAATTGGCTAAAAATGTACATATTATTCTTCATATGCATATTATTCTTCATTCGGTATCCTACATTCGTAAAAATTTACCATGCATTAGTACAATATGAAATTTTGTTATCAGATCAGAAGCAATTTCCAAATTATTCTGTTTATAAATGTATCTCTCTAGGTCAACACCTCCGAATGCATTGGATAAAGGCCAATTGGGATATATTTGTTGCCATCTCATTGTTAGCATGTGTTAAGTAAATATTTTAAATATAACAAGAAATACTTCAAGTCCAATTCTAGTTTGCTTCCATTTCATTTAAAGTTGTTTTTAAGACGCATAGAATATAAATATGGTTGTAAATAAAACCCGCTTGTGAATACATTCTCACAGAAATTTATTTGTGAAAGGGTATATATAGTTCAGTATCTTTTATCAAATTACATAATTACATTAGTCATATACGTTAGTCCAGGCGTTGAGTTGTGCTACTCAACACGCAATGCCACCAGAATTCTTCAAAAAGTGAGGAACGGACTGTCTTAACACTAGGTTCCCTAGGCTGTGTGCGGGATACACGGTGAAGCAGAAAAAAATCCTTTCAATGAACTATTCCAACATTACACAAAACAATAATCAAAAGGGAACAGAACTCTGTTTATTCGATCGAAATAGGGAATAGCGAAGCACGTATCCCTTCCATCATCACGCTATTTCACGTCGGCTATCATATATCCGTCATATATCTGTATCTTTCAAATCTGGTTTCATTTGCGAGATATTTTAAACCTACATTGACAGATTTGCCTTCCTATTCCGCAAGCGTTTCACATTTCATTTGTTACGAGTATATCAGAATGTGCCCGATATGGGTGATAGTGATAAGCAATACAAATATTATAAATTATACTTAAGTTAAGTGGGATTATTATTTAATATCTTCTTGTTGAGTAAGTGGGGAGGAGGTTCCCTGTCTATCCTGCTGTATGCGGGATAGACAGAGGGAACCTAATATTAAGGCACGGGATATAACCTGAACCTGAGTCTTGTTGGGAGGGAGTTAGTTGCACTTTTAGCGTTACAGCTAGGTTCTCTCTGTCTAACCTACCATGTGCGGCGTGAAGCTAATTTTCTGTTTATTGACCAAAATACAATAACAACACAAGAATTACATAAATAAATTTAATTTCATAAACCAAATCGATTTAAAACGGTATCTTTCATTACAAAAGAATCCATAAGAATATTTTCATTCATTCCATTGAATTACAATTTGTCACATAATAATAAAATGTCGAAATATGTTATTATGAACATTCAACGCTTATTAGGCAGTGAGATAAATGGACGTACATTCGTCATGGACACGTACTGGTGTTTACGGATATCTGTACAGACAGAAATTTCGCTTAATAGTTATTAAGGCTTTACTTATATGAATAGTCACGTAGCGTAGGCGAAGAATAAAAGTGTTTATATTGTGTAATTCTAATACTTGATGTCAGTTTAAATCTAAATTGATTGAATATTTATATTAATACTAGCGGACGCGCGCAGCTCCGCCTGCTTATTTGCACCCTTAGGTGTGAATTTTAATAAACCATGAAACACGTGTTCAATGAAATATTTTTAAGAGTCTGAATTTCAAATTTTATAAAAATCAGTGGCGATTTAAAGATTTTTCCATACAAACTTTCAACCCCTTATTGGCACCCTTAGGGGGTAAATTCTAAAAAACCGTGAAACACGTGTTCAAATAGATACTTTTAAGAGTCTGAATTTACAATTTTATAAAAATCGGTGCTGATTTAAATATTTTCCCATACAAACTTTTAACCCCTATTTCATCTCTTTAGGGTTAAAATTTTTCAAAATCCCTTCTTAGTGGATGTCCAGATTATGAAAGTAAACATCTGTGCAAATTTCACGTTTCTACGCACAGCGGTTACGGCTGTGCGTGCGTCTTACCTCAGTCAGTGAGGACAAGTCCTTTTATATATATAGATGTACGCTTCGCCTTTTGTTCGCTTCGCTTGTCAGCCTTTACATGTAACACGGAACTCACCGCCGAGCTTCTTGGTGCCAGATCGAAGAAATGAAAATATTAATAAATAATAATTAGGTAATTCTCCCGAGTGGAAATCGAACCCACAACCGCCGTTTTGCACAGAGCTTATATAGTAGGTGACTTTGAGTAGGTACCTACACTATTACAAATGAAACCTCAATAATCAACAATGGTGGGATAAATATAATTATGCTAATAGAGCTATTTAGGGTCAAGTTCAACAGTTTTTTTTATTTTTTTCTAAATGGTAAGTCATATGATTCAAAATTAAATATTTACACTTCTTCGCTCTGCTGTGGAGGTAAAGTCCGGCGTTCATTTTCGCTCACTCGACAAGCAATGAGGAATGAAAAGTGGGGAGTGGAGTGGCTTAACACTAGGATCCCTCTGCCTATCTTGCTATATTGTAATGTAGCAAGAATGAAGTATGAAGCTGAAAAAAGTAATAATTCTAGATCATTAAATTATTTATAAAAAATATCTTTTACTCTCTTACCCAGGTATACTTTTTTTTCTAAGATTCGACAATCCTCAAATATATGAATAATAAATAACTATTATATTTCATAAATAATAAAAAAAAATTGTAAGTCTGTATGTAAGAAAATAAATCAGGCCATATTATAATAAGTTCTCATTTAAATTGCACTTAAAAAAAAAAAAAATAAGTTAAACGGTTTTATATTGCAGATAAATAAAATCGTGGGGCATGTCCACTTTAAATGAATTTTGGATGACCTTGGGATTACCTGTATCATATTCATTGAATAATGAAATGATAACTTTAAGATAATCTACGGACGTGCCCCACTGATTTTATTTATCTGCAATATAAAACCGTTTAACTTAATTTTTTTTTTTACTTTTTTTTTTGTATAGTGCACTGAATTCTACTTGACAAACCCTTTCATTTGATACCCATATTGATGGAATTGAAAAAAACTAAGTTGTCCGCCATCTTGTAGCGGCAGCCATCTTGGATTCACAATAATATCGAATATGGATAATTGTATTGTCACCAGAATCAAAGGCGTATACCAAATTTCAGATCAATCGTTTAACGGTAAGAGGGTTAAATTTCAATTACTAAATTTGACCCATACAAACAAACAGGGTGAGCTAAATAAAACCGTTTAAAAAAAAATATATAAGCTCATTTAATACAATATCATGAACGAGAAACGCATACGCTAACACCAACACTGTAGGCGCATCCTCTTTACGCTTTTCACTAGAACATGAGGAAGCGAAATAATTCTATGAATTTAAATTGGACGATCTCATTTCGGGTGTTTTCTCTAAATTCCCTCAGCGTGACATTGATAAAGATCACTACTTTATATGCTCTCTATGTGTCCGTGAAACTGGCTGTAATTGTTTGTTTGTATGCACTGCTTGCATGCCTTATTAAATGTATGACACGTAGCTGGCACGCTCGATTTAGTACAGTGACTCATGTATAAAAATGTTATTTTTATATAAAGTATTTTTTTTTTCTTGCTTCAAGGTGTATCCGGGACTTAGTAGTGTAAGGCTGAGGGAACTTGGGAACCTGATGTTAAGACACTCCGTTCTCTAGCTTTCAAACTTGACGTCACGCTTTTGCCTCTACATAAGAGGGAAAAGAATAATTCTTGAGTGGAAATCGAACTTAGAACCTATCGCATATGCCCTTCCGCCACGACTGACTTTAATTCAAATTATATTTTATAGGATTCAAATATTAAAGTAAAACGAAAGTAAAACGATTTTTTATTAGGTGTTAAACATTTAATGTAAAAATACTAGCCGCTAACAAGCGATTACAAAATAGAAAAAAATATAAAAAAAATTATCATATCACTAAACAAAGGTGTTAGTTTGTTAATGAATATGACTTTGATATGGCGGCAGGTCACCTGAATACCACCACCACCACCATTATGCAACTTCAATGTCAAATATTAGTGAGGTGAGATTTTTTTTATAATTTCACGATTGTTTACGTAATTTCGACTTCCAAAAGAGGCACTAAAATGAAACGCTAAAATAGATTTCTTGTTTAACGATGGCATTGGTAGGTGATAAATGAATATTAGTCACTTTTCAAAAAGTATTAAGCCAATAAATATATTATACTAGCGGCCCGCCCGCGGCTTCGCCTGCGTGAACTACGTTATTATTAATTTCTGTCTCCATGAGTACCTACGACCTTTAAGTGACGTGCATGTAAAATTTGAGGCATTTGTAATAACGAAGTTTAATACAAACTTTCAACCCCAAAAACAACCCCTTAGAAGTCGAATATTGCAAATCGATCGATTTCGTGATGAATGAATGACCTTTCGATTTTATATATATAGATTAGTTGGTCGTTTGGTACTGTAAACGCGACTCTAGTATCGTGGCAAAGCGGCTTTAAGTCGCGGCTTTGAGTTCAGCCACTCAACACGCAGTGCCTCCAGAATTCGGTGGAAAAAGGGGGACGAAGTGTCTTAACACTAGGTTCCCTCCGCTTACCTTACCGTGAAAGCGTGAAGCGTGATTGCTTGGTAATTTTTCTACTAGATTTTCGAATACTTCAATATAATTTTCATTATTTATGTAGCCGCTACCCTAAATCTCATAATCACTTGTCAATTAGAGCATCTAAAATCTACCTACCTACCTTGTTTTATATCTACATAGTTACAGTCTTACGTTTCAAATAATTTATATTAGATATTAACGATGTTCAAAATATTAATGATGTTCTGATATCAAGCACTTTGAATGAACCCACGAAAGGGAATGTCATTATTAGTTTATTTAATTATTGTTACTATTAATTTGAAGATATTGAGGACTTTATTATTATTAATAATTGCATTTTATCAAAATACAACGCTTTCAAAACTGTATGCATCTCCAAAAACTACCCTTAAAAACCTAAAGAAGCTATACCAATAGTTTATAAAAGTAATTTTTATTAAAAAATAATAATTAATTCTCCATAATACACCGACGACGTCAAATGCAAAACCATCTAATAAGAAATAAGTAATCTAGTTTTCAACTTTTCAAGTTTTCAAGTTGCAAGAGTCTTAATCAGCAAGTCAAGACCTCAAGAGTGAAATAAGCTGAGCTGAAAGAAACTCATTTCCGCCGTTTATTCAATACATTCATTCCATTTGAATTTCTTTTAAGTGTTTAAGAGCGGGAGTGCTTTAATTTCTCACATCGGCCTCACGTGAAAGACGTAGAAACGCTTTTAACTATAAAAGGACGTCTCTGATAAAAATCTTTTGTGAATGTTCATTTTGTAAAATGGGACAAATCCTATCATATCAGCTTCGCGTTCTATCCAGCACACAGCAGGGTAGGCAGAGGGAACCTAGTGTTAAGACACTCCGTTCTCCACTTTCCGCAGAATTCTGGAGGCTTTGCGTGGTGAGTGGCGAGACTCAACGCCGCTCTTTGTATCGACACCAGAGCAAATAAATGTAAATAGATAAATTCATTACACGAGTGGGGATTGAACCCACAACCGTCACGTTACAGTCACACCCTTGTGCCGCTGCGCCACGACGGCCTCTAAATCCTTTCCTACAAATATTACATGTGGAACTTTCTTAGGATGGTTGTTTGTTTCACTTTCGCACAAAAACTACTGAACGGATTTAGATAAAATTTTACAATAATGTACTTTAGATACATCAGAAATAAAACATAGGCTACAATTTAAGTAAAGATTTTATTTATTATTTTATTGTTAAGTATTTGGTTGCAATTCAAATTAAAATTCAAAATCTATATATATAAAATCGAAAGGTCGGTATTTTGCATGGACGTCACTTATAGGACGTAGGTACTCATTACAGACAGAAATTAATAATAACGTAGTTCACGCAGGCGAAGCCGCGGGCGGGCCGCTAGTAATATAATAAATTCAAACGATTTTTTATTTGTTATTAGAATATACTAAGAATACATATATGATAAATTTTGGATATTTAATTATAGTAAGCTTGGATATTATATGTATGGGCTTAAATAATATTATCGTTGTTTTATATGTACTTTTATATGAATATATAGCCCCAATCGTAGTTGATTGAGGACGGCAATTTAGTTATTAAGATATTGTAGGCAGGTAATTTCTGTCCTTCCGTCCGTCAAACGTAGTTATTATATGGAAATTATAATTTAATATACAAGATATATATGAGAAGATTGTAGTCTATTAAACCCATATTCATATTCACTCCATGTAGTAAAACAAAAGGTTATTTCATACATAATTTTAGTAAAAACTTGTTGACTCTGAGTCATTATTTATTACTACTATAAAAGTAAATGGCTGTCACATCATTCCGCTATAGATACTTAAACAACGCTTAAAAAACAATTTTCGTTATTAAAAATTATCACCGCTATTTAATGATATCGCTATCTTTTTTATTTTTGAAGCCTTCTCTCTGGTAAAAATGGAGATAGGAGTGCCTTAACACTAAGGTTCCCTCTGTCTACCCTGATGTGTGCGGGATAAAGCGTGAAGTAAAAAAATATATCTACAAATACTATCGTCTCGTCCGTCCCAGTAACAATTTATTCATTAGCCGTGTTCAACGCCGACAATTGTAGTTCCGCTTGTAAAACGATTTGGTTGTTACTTTAATTTAGCAATTATAATTTTAGTAATTATACATAACTGTGTTATATTAGACAAAAATACATGTTTTACTCCGTATTTGAATGTGTATAAATTATTTTATAAAAAAGGCTTTTTAAAATACTTATTACTTTATTAATTTCAAAAATAAAACTTCATTAGAAATATAATATGTAAATATAATATGTAAATTATTGTGAGGTATCTCATAATTCTAGATTGTTAATAGAAATATTTTCTAAAATATAATTCTTTCTTTTATTCTTAAATAATATCTGATAGGCGTGCTTTAAAAACAAAAAATATATACATTCATAATTTTACGTTGTGTATAATCTATTATAACTTTAATTTGCAATGCAAATAAATAGTTTAAGTACTTATAACATAAAATGTTAAATATTGGAATGTTTAATTTAAGCATTTAATTAATATGTATAAATCTAGCCTTGCTCTCGTTTATGTTATTAGCTTATTGGTTACAAGAATTTATAAAGTCAAAAGTTTCAAAGTTCTTAATTATTATAGAGAACTATTAATAATTATATCGGCACTATTATTTATTATCTTCTAATTTTGTACAAACATTTGTAATGTAGAAGAAGCTTGCACCCTCTTGAATTGTCGTTTCGGTTCTGTTCTCCTATTTTAAAAAAATAATAAAGCTCTGTAGTATATCGATGATAATTCTTCGATTATGAAATAGACAACACCTTTCTCAAGATTTAGGGTTCCTAAATATTTTGAACCACGCCATTCCACCAGTATTCGGTGGAAAGTGGGAAACGGAGTATGGTAACACTAAAACTCCTCTGCATGCGGGATATAGAGTAAAGCTGGAAAAAAACAATATATTTTTAAATTATTTGAGTTGATCTGTTATATAACAAACACATACTAAAACATTTACATAACTTATAACACAAAAAAATAATTCTTCGTTCTATAGACGAGCAATGATGAAAGCTCTAATATAAAACGTCAATATTTTATGGCGACCCTATACTGATTTTTAACCTTTACATTTTAAAATTAATCATTTTAAATGTTGTTTGCCAGTTTTGCGATACTGTTGACCCCAATGTGTTGTCCTCTACATTTACACAACTATGCATAAAGAACTCGTGATATATGAATAGACAGAGCCGAATAAATATAATAGAAATTAAAATGAAAATTGGTGTTCTCTATTACACATTTGAATCATCCATTGCAACGTAAAAATATAGTTAGTTGTGTTTATAGTCTCATAAGTTTCCAAAATGATTGCAAAATTAATAAACTAATATAAGTTATAACTAAGCTCATGATATTAATGAAATATTGACAAAAATATTTTTAAAAGGCACAGATTAAATAGAAAAAACCATGAGAACGATAATTGGCTCAAATGTTTAGTTTAAAACCCTGAAGATTATTAGATGAATAACATAATTATATTGTTAGTCTTAAAACCCAATATTATGACAAAAGTATTATTACTGTAATTTTTTTTATTTTAATACTAACTAACTGTATAGTTATTGACAGATGTTTTTTTAAACCTCTGTCAATAACCACAGATTAAATAAAAATATAATTTAATTTAAAACTAATCACATTCTAATACATTAAAAATATTAAAGCAATTTAGTTGATATATTTCTTTATATTATTTGCAAATGTAATATCTGTGCCATATAATTATTAGCACTGCATGAAAATACAGTAGCATAATTATACCTTTTACAAAACAAATTACAATTTCATGGTAACTGCCAGTGTCAGACGAGATTAAAGTAATTGGTCTTAAAAACCACACGAGTCGTCAAGGTTACATACCTCGGGAACTCTTCTACCTTTTTAAGTATTTATGATAGCAGGCTTGTAAAAAAATATTTCTAGAAAAAAATATTTTCGAGAAAATAAGTAGTCTCTGAAGTTTAAAATATATAGGTTGAGGCCAGTCGTGGCATAAAGGCACTGTGTGCGACTGTAAACGCGAAAAGTTGTAGGTTCGATTCCAACTCGTGGAATTGAACATTTTTAAATATTTTCATTTCCTCTCTCTGGCATCGAGGCAAAGCGAGGCGTTGACTTCCGCCACTCAGCACGCAATGCCTTTAGAATGCGGCATAAAGAATAAACGGAAGTGTCTCAATGGGAACAGAGTCTTATTATATATCTTAACACTACGTTCCCGGATTCCCCCTGTCTACCCTTTGCAGGATACAGCGTGAAGTTAAAAAACCAGCCAAGTCAATTAATAATCAATTAGTCAATTCTAAGGTTAAAGTTTTTTTATTTATATAGTTAAAGTTTTTTTATAGGGATTAAAATTATCTTTAATTTATGACAAATACCAATGAAAATCTGACGTATCTATAGCTATTCTTAGTGTGTTGCTATATAAAAATATTATTTACAAAATTATCATTTAAATCAAGGAAATTCTGCTTAGTATACTTTAGACAGTCACGTTGCGGAACAAGGTTGTACCAAGTTGTCTCTATTATTATGCAACACATTTGACTGTCAGTCAATTCTGTTTATTAAATAAATAATCATGTAGTTCAAGCGGGCGAAGCCGCGGGCGGGCCGCTGATAAGTATATAATAGGGAAAAATAAATCTGTAAAATGTTTCACATTAGTATTCCAAAACATTATTATTGTACTGAAAATGGACAATTCGACATATCACCCCTCTCGCATATTATAGAGGTTATTCTAAAACTAAGAAGAAATCGGAGAGCGGAGTGACGTAATTAAATTCTCCTCACTTTCTATGCAAAAAGTGCATAATTACATTGTTTTTGTTCAAATATAGAATGTATAACCTAAGTAGATAGCCAACCAATCAGGTTAAGTAAAGCGATGTTATTCAAATTGATTGCAGTGCTAATATAATGATGATGACGATGACATGTCCAGTAGTTAAGTTATAAGTAATTTAATGTTATATACATAAAGTTGGAATATCAATTTGTTTCAATATTTGTATATTTTATTTATATTAGTTGGCTGTGCCAATAGATTTTAAATTAAAATAGATACTTCAGTAGTTGTAGGAAATTTCCAAATGCTTGCTATGTTTATTTGTAATTACGTTGTTTTTCTATAAAAAATATTTGCAATTTTTAAAAGAAAGCTGACAGTAACTACAAATTAAAACAATAATTTTATTAGGATATCTAAGGCGAAAGATCAATTAATTGATGTGAAAGTGTAATAAATACTATAAATGGTGATAACTCAAAAAGGCAGAGGCCTAGTGTTTAGACACTGTTCCCCACTTTCCGCCTAATTTTTCGAGGGTTTGCGTGCTAAGTGGCGGAACTGAACGCCAGGCCTGCCTGCCAGAGCCAACAAATGAAAATATTAATAAATAATAATTAATTCCTTTAAATGGAGATCGAACCCACAATTGTCGTGTTACAGTCACGCATTGATGCTCTTACGAAATTACGTATATTTTTTTCAAAAAAAAATATTAGCAATTTGAAATGACATCTGACAGTCACTACAAATTCAACCAATAATTTTATTATTTCAAGCGGGCGTAGCCGCACTGGTCTCTAGTACTTAGTATGTTTTTCTAACAAATTACTTAGATTATATTACTGCTATATTCATATATACAATTATACATATAATATGTCTGCTGTTACATAGCACATACAGGTACACGGTTATTACAGAAAGTACCTACATTTAGCTAATGGAGACTGTGATCAAGATGTTATCTACAGAATAGCTATTATGCCATTGTTTATCTCATTCAATGACTAAAGCGATCATTGCGTGCTTCCAGTGCTTACTACTCAACTGGTCTTTCCTTGTATCTTTTTATTATTTGTTTCTTTTATTTCATAACATGTTTATCATATTTTATATTATGGCATTTTAAATTATTGGTTTCACGCTCTATCCCGCACACGCCACGCAGGGTAGGCAGAAAACCTAGTGTTAAGACACTCCGTTCCACACTTTCTGCCGTATTCTGGAGGCATTGCGTGTTGAGTGGCAGAATTCAACAGCGTGTTTTACCTCGACACCAGAGCGAAGAAATGGAAATATAAATTTAAATATTTTTTTAAAATTTTGTTTAAAATAATAGTTTGTTTTATTTCGATTACTTTATAAACACAAAAGTTATACCATTTTAAACATTTTTGTTCGACAAAATTGCTAGAAATCATGTAGTTCAAGCAGGCGAAGCCGCGAGCGGTTCCTAGTTTTTTTGATAAATTAGACATTATAAAATGAAATAAATGTGTAAATAATAATATATATATTACAGGAAGTCTACATACAAATGATAAAACCACAATGACGATTTATTTTCTTGATTATGAATGCTACAAATATGTATAAACAACATTTTATATTTAAGCTTAGGACATATTTTTATAACTCCTTCTTAGAGTTTATTGAGAAACGGAGCAATGGAGGCGAAGTTTTCACATTCAGGAATCAATTTGCCCTTGAATTTTATGCAGGATTCAGCACAAAGGGGTCCATCAAACCACGCGCCCAGCATCTTCTTGCATTGGGCACAATTTTCAAAACAAATTTCCATAGGATTATAGCCAACTGCAATGGCTGGATTGGCACTTCCATCTTCAATACAGCACATAAACACAAGGATTGAGAAGATTGTAAATAAAATTGCTTTTCCAAACATTTTGTTACTATTTTCTTGTGTAAATGATGAGAGAAAGGCTGGATGCTGTATGTGTTATCTCCAATGAATCTCAGCGATTTTATAGTAGATTCTGAAGAATATTGTTAATGAACCGTATATGAAAACCATAGGAGGTTCTATTTCTTCCATTACCGATATGTGTTCTAAATTTGATTATGTTAATGCTTTCGAAAGAATTGTACTGAATTAAGACAAATTAGATTTTATAGTAGCAAAAATTATTAGTATAGCTTAAATACTTTATTATATTTCACACCATACAAAAATATTTCTACACTCGAGGAAGTGAAGTATTTATTTACGTTTGTATTTCCATTTCTTCGCTCTGGTGTCGAGGTAAAGCGCGGCGTTGAGTTCTGCCACTCAACACGCATTGCCTCCAGCATTCAGCAGAAAGTGGAGAACGGAATATCTTAACACTAGGTTCCCTCTGCCTACCCTGCTGTGTGCGGGATACAGCGTAAAGCTGATTTTAACTAATTATCATATAGTACGGAATTTTAAAACAAAACATTTTAAACCCAGTTACAATGTATAAAACGTTTGAAATATGATTTTGAGGTATTGTTAATTGCAACGCTGATTTCAAAAAAATACGTAGAGTCGAATAAGGCCTATTTTTATTTTATTCTTCTATTATACATTGTCGTTTTCAATTTTGTGTCAATAGCACCCACTAATTAAGCTCAAGTCGCGAGCTTATATAAATTAACGAGGGTTGCGTACCGTGCTGCAAAATTGGATGATTGAAGTCTTTTTGTCTGGTGCTTTCGTACTCATGTGAGGTAGGAGTGGTAGCGGGTGCATAAATTTGAAGATGTGATTACTATCAGTTTTTTTTTTATTTTTTTGTTTAAATAAAAGCTGACGCAAAGCTTTTACTGGCATCAATATAATATATCTATACTTATAATAAAATCGTAAGAGGGTAGGTGTCTGTACTTGGAAGATATTTAAAAAAAAAGTTATTGAGAACCTTTATTAACGTAATAGAACCCCAAAATAATGATTTTTTATTTTTTTGTCTGTTTGTCTGTGCGTTTGTTATCGCTAATCTCAGAATTGAGTGAACCGATTTAGATGCGGTTTTCACTATTGGATTCTGGCAAGCTTCCGTAAACATATAGGGTTTATTTTATTACAATCGGTTCATAAAAAAAAAAGTTATTTCAATTTATATTATTTAGTTCGACAAATTTGCTTATTGCCGTAACAGTTATTTTATACAACTGTTTTACTGAATTAACTGAATCTTTAGTTTTCAATTTGTTTATTAATATTTCTATTTCAAGCGGGCGTAGCCCCGCACGGGCCCACTAGTTTACTTAAAAAGTTTTTTAAATTATCTTTAGCTATGCTTATAATAATGTAACGCATTGGTGTCTATACACGGACGATATATAAGAAAAAAAGTTGTTGGTGTCATTTGATAACATGTCTGTTTGTGTGTGCGTTTGTTCATATTAATCTCGGAAACGGTTGAAACGATTTTATTGTTATTTTTACTTTTGTATTTTAGTAAGCTTCCTTTAACATTTTGTGTTTGATTTATTTAAACTTGTTAATAAATAAAACATCCTTATGCCATTTTAATGAATATATACCTAAATAAATGTTAAATTTCAGCCATTTTTTTTTATTTTTAAAAAATATATATTTTACAAATATAAAAAAAAAACACAGAACCGAAACCAATAGTACAGACCTATAAAAAAATTAAATGTAAACTTTGAAATACTGTACTTTGAGCTTTCACATTGTTATCAAATTTAAACAAAATTCACATTTCCCCTACTTGCTTTTATGCGCTTTGAAAGAAGCAAAATAAAATTATATTTGTATTTCATTTCATATAAAGCAATTTATTTTTTATTTTTTGTTATGTGGCTTGTTTTCAGTCAGTTATTTCAGATTTTAAGATAAGTACTTAATTAGTACTAATTGAAACATTTTTTTAAAATGATGGAGAAAATAATTCAACAAATATTTTAAAGCATACAATTTAATAGATATAGTACATAATTTAAACAACCTGATAAAAATAAATAAAAAAATCAAAATTCCTCGAGTGGGGATTGAACCCATAACTGTCGCGTTACACACTCGTGCCACTGCGCTACGACTGGCCTCTAACATAATTTTTAATTATGAAAATAGAAATTTTCTTTACTGGAAACCACCTTTCTAATGTTGAAGATGGTAAAAATATGTTTATGAATCCTTTTTCTATTCAATTTAGTCATGTTTTTCAGCCTACTACTTAAGCCTGTAGAAGAAAAACACCTACGGGACTAATTTATCAAAGATCTTTTATAATCATAAGATCTTTTATATAAGCTTTTTATTATGAAAAATGTAAAAGAAACCAACAATTCTTACATAAGTTATTCGTAACTCATGTTATTTATTTTATCTATGCATTGACTTTAAAAAAACATTGCACTATTAAATTTAATTTTTTATTAAATATTTTAATTAACATTTTCTTATAAAAAAACAAAGAGCTTAAAATCTGGAGCGTAATAACTCGTTGTCTGATCTAGTTTAGATTAATATAAGTAGATAAGAAAAAAGATTCTAAGGAAAAGAAAAAGAAAACAAGATTAAATTATTAAAGATATTAGCCCTTGTATTAGTGGGGGCGTTATACTGTGCCTCTAAACATTATTTTTAATAGTTGAAGATTAACTTATATTTTTATAAATTTCTTTTTTCTTGAAAAGAAAATTATAATATAATTTTAAAAAAATCCTAATAGCACATTTTATTTAAAGTAAAGAAGTTTGTTAATAGGCGATGTAATAATACAGTATTTTTGGTGAAAAATATGGGAATAGTAAGTAATTTATTTTTTGCGTCACGCTGTACCCCGCACATAGCAGTGTAGGTAGAGGGAACATAGAGTCAAGACACTTCGTTACCCATTTTCCGCCAAATTAGGTACAACTTATTTTTTTATTTTAGGACACTTACAAATATTTATGACATCTTGCTGTTTCAATGTTGACATATACAATTAAAATTAAAACTATATAGTAATATTTAATTTTTTTTAACATGAAATTTCATCCATCTTTCTATAATATTTGTGTGACTAACACTTAAAACAACTTAAATAGATTAAGGTAATTATTTAAAGCTTAATAGTTATCGTAAAAATTATTAGTAATTTAT
>JAKRZM010000947.1:358876-394459 GCA_036379175.1 Heliconius cydno galanthus | reverse complement strand
AAACATATAGGGTTTATTTTATTACAATCGGTTCATAAAAAAAAAAGTTATTTCAATTTATATTATTTAGTTCGACAAATTTGCTTATTGCCGTAACAGTTATTTTATACAACTGTTTTACTGAATTAACTGAATCTTTAGTTGTCAATTTGTTTATTAATATTTCTATTTCAAGCGGGCGTAGCCCCGCACGGGCCCACTAGTTTACTTAAAAAGTTTTTTAAATTATCTTTAGCTATGCTTATAATAATGTAACGCATTGGTGTCTATACACGGACGATATATAAGAAAAAAAGTTGTTGGTGTCATTTGTTAACGTGTCTGTTTGTATGTGCGTTTGTTCATATTAATCTCAGAAACAGCTGAACCGATTTAATTGATAACAATTACTTCACTTTTGTATTTTGATAAGCTTCCTTTAACATTTTGTGTTTGATTTATTTAAACTTGTTAATAAATAAAAAACTTTATAGTATTTTAAAGAATATTTACCTAAATAACTGTCGAATTTCAGCCAATTTTTATATTTTAAAAAATATATATTGTAAAAATATTAAAAATAACATAGAACAGAAACAGAATAGTACAGACCTAAAAAATAATTAAATGTAAACTTTGAAATACTGTATTTTGAGCTTTCACATTGTTTTCAAATTTCACGTTTCCCCTACTTGCTTTTATACGCTTTCAAAGAAGCAAAATAAAATTATATTTTTATTTCATTTCATATAAAGCAATGTATTTTTTATTTCTTGTTATATGGCTTGTTTTCAGTCAGTTATTTCAGATTTTAAGATAAGTACTTAATTAGTACTATTTGAAACATTTTTTTAAAATGATGGAGAAAATAATACAACAAATATTTTAAAGCATATTCTACATATTATGTACAACTTAATAAATATAGTCCATAATTTAAAGAACCTGATAAAAATTAAAAAAAAATCAAAATTTCTCGAGTGGAGAATAACCGTCGCGTTACAGTCACACAATCGTGCCACTGCGCTACGACTGATCTCTGGCATATTTTTTTTTTATGAAAATAGAAATTTTCTTTAATGGAAAACCATCTTTCTAATGTTGAAGATGGTAAAAATATGTTTATGAATCCTGTTTCTATTCATTTTAGTCATGTTTTTCAGCCTACTACTTAAGCCTGTAGAAGAAAAACACCTACGAGACTAATTTATCAAAGATCTTTTATAATCATAAGATCTTTTATATAAGCTTTTTATTATGAAAAATGTAATAGAAATCAACAATTCTTACATAAGTTATTCGTAACACATGTTAGTTGTTTTATCTATGTATTGACTTTACGAAAAGATTGCACAATTAAATTTAAATTTTTAATTACATATTTTTAATTAACATTTTCTCATAATAAAACGGAGAGCTTAAAACCTGGAGCGTAATAACTCGTTGTCTGATCTAGTTTAGATTAATATAAGTAGATAAGAAAAAAGATTCTAAGGAAAAGAAAAAGAAAACAAGATTAAATTATTAAAGATATTAGCCCTTGTATTAGTGGGGGCGTTATACTGTGCTGCTAAACATTATTTTTAATAGTTGAAGATTAACTTATATTTTTATAAATTTCTTTTTTCTTGAAAAGAAAATTATAATATAATTTTAAAAAAATCCTTATAGTAGATTTTATTTAAAGTAAAGCAGTTTGTCAATAGACGATGTAATAATATAATATTTTTCGGTGAAAACTAAAATAACTTTTTTTAGCGTCACGCTGTACCCCGCACATAGCAGTGTAGGTAGAGGGAACATAGAGTCAAGACACTCTGTTATCCATTTTCCGCCGAATTAAGTAGGTACAATTTTTTATTTTTATTTTAAGACACAAATATTTATTATATATACCCAATATATGGTAATATTGAAATTATTTTTAACATTAAATTTCATCCATCTTTCTATAATATTTGTGTGACTAACACTTAAAACAACTTAAATAGATTAAGGTAATTATTTAAAGCTTAATAGTTATCGTAAAAATTATTAGTAATTTATATTAAACCTATTACTATGATATATAATTAGGTAATAAATTATTAAATTAGCAAAAATACATTATCTATTGAAATTTAATTAGTCTTTTATATAGATGTCTTGTAAACATTTTTTCTATATTTCTTAAAAAAATGTTTCCTACACTGATATGATATTAAATAACAGATAAGTTACTTTGAATAAAAATATTGTTTCGTACTTATTTTTTTTTACTAGAACCGTAGTAATTTATTCTCTACACATAGCAAGGTAGACATAGGGAACCTGGGAACCTATAGTTAAGATACTCCATTCTCATTAAGAGACTTCCGTACTCCACTTCACTTCCACTTCCGCCGAATTTAGGGGCATTGCGTGTTCGACACAGTTTTGCCTCGTTACCAGAGCGATGACATGAAAATATTAATTTATCCAATTCCTCAAGTGAGAATCGAACGTACAGCCGCCGCGTTTACGGCCACTCAATTGTGCCTTTGGGCTATAACGGTTAACACTATCTTGACAGAGTACGAAAAAACGCGACTAGATTCAAAAAATATTTCTACACAATTGAAAACTAGAAGATTCTTTAAACTCTTTAGATTTTAAATGAATATACTACTTATTAATTAATTGATGCTTGTTTCGATCTTTAAATTACGTGATGCGTTTCATAATTTCCTTGTTACGCGTATATTTAATTTTTTTTCTTCATTGTAACACAATTCACATGTTATGCGACTATGTTTATAATGTAGTGTGTGTGCTTAACATAAACTCTTTACTATTAATACAAAAGGGAAAAAGTTAATTTGGTTGAACGCGCTAATCTCAGGAACTACTGGTTTGATTTGAAAACTGTTTTTGGGTTAGATAGCCCATCTATCAAGGAAACCTATAGGCGTATCGATATTAAATGATTTTTTTGGAAGAACGGAAGAACTTCTGACAGCTTCTGTGAGCCTCTGTGGACGCGTAAATGTATTACAGAGTTGTTATACTTTAAATATTGTAAAAAAAAAGGATCGCCACAAATATAAATTTGTGGGATTTGAAACCACAACCATCGCAAAATGCCAAGCTCGTCTCAATTGTGCTTTTTGTTATTATTATTTTTTAATTTTAGTCTATTTATATTCCAATTTATTTTTCGAATAGTGTTCTAACATCATTTTTCAGCTTTTCGCTGTATCCCGCATGTAGCAGGATAGGCAGAGAGAACCTAATATTAAGAAATCGCTTCCCCACTTTCCGCCGAATTCTAAAAGTATTGCGTGTTGAACGGCGGAACTTAACACCGTGCTTTGGATGGACACCAGAGCGAAGAAATGAAAATATTCTTCTCGAGAGGGAATCGAACCCACAACCTGTTGACAGTCACACGCTTGTGGCCCTGCGCCACGAGTCACGACTGACCTAGCTGACATGTTTATATTTAAATTTCTATGTATGCAAAATTTCAACTACGCGTGTCGATTTCTGCTATATCAATGTTTTCATTTAGATTTGATGATGCAGACTCATTGATATTTGATATTTAATAGGTAATAGAATTATTATTAGGTCTTTTAGTAATTATAAGAATTTGACAAAGCAATATTTTTATAATTACATTTTATATTTTATTCACGCTAACGATAATGAGGCAAAGTGCGGCGCTCAGTTACGACAATTAACATGCCTCCGAAATTCGGGGAAAAATGGATAGCGGAAGTGTCTTAATGGGAACTGAGTGTTTTAACTAGATTTCGAAGTTCTCTCTGCCTAGCTTACTATATATAGGCCCCACCGTAAAGTTAAAAAAAAAAAATCATATATTTTTTCCGGCTTATACGAGCACAGCTGTAGTGGTTACTTCTCTTTGCGCAATCGGTTAACCCCACGGTCGTGAGTTAACGCTTGTGAACTCGGTAATAGTACGTAGTTACAGTGACATTAGTTGTTTCCTTGCTATTTAATAGCTATATGAACTGGTTTCATATAAAATGTCACGTTTTTGGCATTTGATTGAATGAATTATCTTATATCTCATTTATTTTTTAGATTGTTTTAAATTTATATCTTTTTTATCGGATTTTATTTTCTTTTTCCTTTAACGCGTTTAGTACTGATAATTTTTATGATTGCGGATTTAAGCAATTATAAGAATTATTATTTATATAAATTTTGATATACTTAACTTAGTATTTTTTTAAACAATATTCATTATTTTTTAGCTTTACACTGTACCCATACAGCATACAGCAGGATAGGTAGGGAACATAGTGTTAAAACACTCCGTTCCTTCCGATTTTATTATAATTTAATCAATTTAGTAATAAATAGAGGTGCATATATTGCTGTAAGCCAATTAACCTTCATATCTAATTTTGTGGTAGATATTTTGGATAAAATAGATAATAATAAGTGAATCTATCACTTTCATGAAACAAAACTGATAATAGAAGCTAATTTAAAATTAATTAATGAAAATGTATACAAACTTATAAAAAAAAAATAGAAAAATTACGGAACTCTAAACTTAGTAGGTTTCTACGTTGATATTTTGCAAACTAAAATTGTAAACATGAAATGCTTATGAATTATTCCACATCGTTTTGTGAATAAATATTTAAATTAGAGCAGCTGCTAATGTTAAAAGAATTGTTGATTTTGTCAACTTTGCCTAATTATTTTTTATCTGTGGGCAACTATTTTCATATAATTTATTTATAACAGATTTAATATTAAACTTACTTAATAATAATAAAAATAAATAACTGAAATGTAAAAAATTACTGGTTATTTAATTTTGCCTAATTTCTATTTTTGATTTTGGACAACAATTTCTATCTATTCTATTTATATCGGATTCAATATTAAATAAGCATATTGTGTTAATCATAAATAAGTAAGCCAAGTTAGGAATATACACGTGTAAGTTTGTAACATTGTAATTTTAACTTAACAGCGTCAGCGGGTGGGCGCGGGCACGGTGGCGGCGGCGCGCGCGCGGCGGTAAGCGCTCGCCGACGCCGGACCATGCGCCGGGGCCGGCCTCCGCTGGCAGTAGTGGCAGTGCGACCGCGCCGCGCCGCGAGACCGCGCGCACCATGCTCAACATGAAGCTTAAGGAGCGCCTGGCGCTGGCCCTCAGCGCCTTCCTCGTCTTCTTCACCCTCATGCTCGTCGTCGACCTCCAGATGGACTACGGCATATCCGGCCACAGGATACCCCTGCATGGAAGGGTCAAGATAGGCGACGACGCGGATAAAGGGAGATCCGCGTATATAGAATTTCGGAAACGTTTCCTACAGAAAAGGTGAGAGTGATGTGTTTTGTTTGTGTTTTGTTGTTTAGTGGATTTGCGAGGTATGTAATTTTTTTTTCTAAACTACAGATAACAAAAATAATAATGTTTTGTTTAATAATCGGTAAAATAATAATAAATGTCAAATTATTAAAATATTATTTCATTATTTCTGTTTATTAGTGACACCGTATCACCGCGTTATCACATGTAGAATAGTTTGACAGCGTCTTGTGTGATAAGAGAATATGTATGTTTTCTCGTTAAGTAAACAAGACATCCTTATAAACTGTTATTGCTTTAAATGTTAATAAATAATTTATAATAATATATATGTGGTACATAAATATAAAGTAGTTACTTTTACGGTTTATTTTTTAATATAATATCATTTTAGAAAAAAATGTAATAAAAGACTTAAATATTACATTATCTGTGCCGCATAACTAATGTCTAAATTAAAAAAAACATTTATATATTCTAGTAACTCTAGTTGCATTCTATATATGAATTTGAATCTTTCAAAGTTTTTGTTATTTCGTCATGGCTCGATACTTCGATAACTTTTCCACTTATCTCGACTTTCTATGATACAGTCTATTAAAATTAAGCTAAAATGAGACATTTTTATTAGCGAAACAAAAAAAAGAAATTAATACTATTCTGAAAATTTCACTATTAAATGTAGCGTCTCCATTTTTTTTATTATGAAAGTGTCATTTAATGGTAATAACAAATACAATTATAAAGTAAAATTTTGTTTGTACATTTACAAAAGCTAACCTTGTCGACATCACACTGCATAATTCATAGCTAAATGTTACAAGAGGCTCGACAGGGATAGAATTTTTTTCTTATAAATCTTCATTTCCATTAATATGAAGAAAATATTATTTAATTCATATTCTTTCACTCAACACGCAGTGGAGGAATACGGAGGTAAATAGAGAACGGAGTGCCTTAACCCTAGGCCCTCTGCCTACCCTGCTGTTTGCTAAATACAGACTGACGCTAAACAAATTAAGAAAATTTGACATTAACATTGCTTAGAAGAATAATAATATTTTTAAAAATAGTTCGCGTTTGATATAGGTTAATTATTACATTGTTATAGAAACTCATATATCTAATTAGACAAGAAAATTAAGAAAATTCTTCTTTTTGATTTTTTTTAAAAACCTTCCTGCTTTTACATACAATTTTGGCGTAAGAAATTAAAATTATCGAAAAATATCTAAATAAGATAAAGATTTTTATCTGTCTTCGCCTTATATATTGTTATCGTTATTTGTATATCAGCCACTGAACAAAGATTAACCGATAAATATAAAAACACTACTAACATTTTAATTACTGTATTGACTTAGGTACTAATTACATTATTAACTTATGTTTTTATTATATCATGTTTAATTCTACCAGTTAAACAAAAGAAAATTAAAAGAAAAAAAATGAGTTTCACGTTCTATCCCGCACACAGCAGGGTAGGCAGAGGGAACCTAGTGTTAAGACCGTTCCGTTCCCCACATTCTGCCGAATTCTGTAGGCCGATGTCTGTTGAGTGGCAGAACTCAACGCCGCGCTTTCCCTCGACACCAGAGCGAAGAAATGGAAATATAAACGTAAATAAATATTTCACTTCCTCGAGTGGGTATCGAACCCCCAACCGTCGCGTTACAGTAAAATGCGCGATTATAAAGAAAACAAAAATTAAAAGAAAAACAATTAAAATAAGTTAAGTAAAACAAAACTGCCTTTAACCACAGTCAAAATAATCTAAATGGAATAATTTGGCCAATTGAATAAATAATAATTTAAATATAACTTTTAATACTCATATACTAACTATTTTGTTAATAAATCGAATGATTATTGGAATTTCTATTATAAGTAATCAATAATACGCAAAGTTAGAAGTTTTTTTTAATTTGTATGTATTATAATAGAAAATCGTCAAATTCTAGTCAATCAATATAATACCGTACGATCGATTCGATTAAACTACTAGGGCTATAAAATATGCATTCCGCTATAAAAGTTACGGCTTACAAAAATTGAAAAAAAATTGTAATTTTTATTTGATTTACAAAAGTCATATATTCAACAAGGCCGTCGCGATACAGAGGCACACAATCACGACGGTGGTGGGGTTCGATTCCCACTCAGGGGATTGAAATCTTATAAACAATATTTTTCTCAAAGCACGGCGTTATGTTCCGTCGTTCAACACGCAACAAAAAAGTCTAAAAAAATATAATTATATTCAATAATTTTACACGGCAAAAGAAATTTCGGCCCTTCTAAATTACTGGGACGCTTATCACTATCTACTATCTACTTATTTATCAAAAATTATCACATAGATATTTTTATCAGAACATTTTGTAAATATCTACTATATATTGCATTACGCCTGTACACTGATAACTATATATGATATATTTGGAAATTTACTACCTTTTTGCCTTTATAAAGTTGTTTTAGGCCAGTCGTGGCATAGTGGCACAAGCATGTCATTGTAAATGCGACAGGGTGTAGGTTCAATTTCCACTCGAGTAAATGAAATATTTAATATTTTAATTTTCACTCTGGTCTCGTGGAAAATGGGGAAGGAATCGTTTTAGCACTAGGTTCCTTCTGCCTATCCTGTTGTATGCGGGATAACGTGAAACTAAAAAAAAATTGTTTTATTAAGCTAGATATCTATTGAGAAACGTCATTTGAATATTCATAAAATATTAATTTGCTTTGAAAAAAAAAGTATTGAAATAATTTTCATAGTAATTTCATACCTTTAATAACTCGTATAATGAATAAAGTAAACTAGATATCAAAAGTACAATAGAAATTAAAATTCTTTACAAATACAATAGGTATATTTAATTTGTACCACGATGGTCTGCCTGTAAACGCGGTTGTTGCGGGTTCGATCTCTACTCAGGTAAAAACAATGTTATATCCTCTGTGATGCGATATAATGCAGTGTTGAGTTACGCACACTCAAAACGTAGTGCTGGAATTCGGAAGGAAACCCCACTCTTCGCTGAATTTGTGACCCGTTACGTGTTAGGTGGCGCAACTCTACGCCGCGCTTTTTTGCCTCGTTACCAGAGATAGGCTATGGAAATTAATATTTTCATATTTATTATATTTAATTTCCCCGACTAGGAATCAACATAAGATTATATCACTTGATTTAGTAATCCTATAAATATTTTGGGATTAATTTTATACTTTTTCATATTCATAATATAGAAACTCCTATTGAATATTCTCTATTCTCTCCTAATGAATTACAATGAAACTTTGTACTTAAGTAAAAATACAGTATTTAGTAAAAGAATGCATTCATTAACAGCTTTTGTTTATAATTGGTTACGTTAATTTCAAAAAGTCTCTAATTATGCTAATTATTTATGTTACTAAAATACTTATTAAATCTATAGGATATACTTAATTTATTATAACGAACGTTTCGATTTTAAGACAATTAGATATCAGCCAACAGTATTTTTAACTCTCTTTTATTACTGATTCTATGCATGTTTGTAAACGAAAAAATTTGAAACTTCGCGTCGGATTAATTTGAAATTTCGCATTTTTATCATGGACCGATGATGATGTAATAGTATGAATAAAAAAATCAGTCAAGTGCGAGTTGTCAACCGAGGATCAACGGGAATTGCAATTTGTTGTAAATAATTAAGTTAAAAAAACTAAGAATTAAGCTGTAATGCATAGTGTCATTAGATTGCTTAAAAAGCTCATCGTTTTTTTTAATTGAAATTAAATAAAAACTTTTTACTTAAAAAAATCACAAAAGTTTGTATTTTTTGAACTATTACTTATTATTTTTGTTTGTATAATAGACCTTCACAATAACAAATAACTAAGGTGAACGAATACTTCTCAAACAAGCCCTATGTGTAACCATAAACAATTCAACAAATTTACAAGTAAATATTTATAATTTCTTCAATAGATACTCAAGTAAAAGTTCACTAACTGCCATATTATAAAAGAAATTAACATAACCATTTGTTTTAAAACAATATATTAATTAATTTGTCACTTCGGCTGTGCAAATATGTAAAATGGACGAAATATGAGTTCGCCACTCATTCCTTTTACTCTATAGAACAATGGTGTGTACAATCGAAACGTCATGTCTTTACAATAGGCGAACAAACAAAATCTCAAGAATTAATGCCTACACCATACTAAGGCTGCCTTTATTGTTTGTGTTAATGAAATTCTAGAAGCTTTTGTAAACGATTTTTTGCCGTTTTTTTTTGCTTTAAAAAAATATTTGCAAAAAATATTCGCTTGAGGCTAGTTTGAGGTTCCGTCAAGCAGAGCAACAAGCGTGAGACTGTAAATACGAGAGGTTGTGAGTTCAATTCCAGCTCGAGGAAATGAAACATTCTGGTGTCTGGTGTCTGGTAATGACTCAAAAAATTCAGCGGGAATGGGGAACGGAGTATCTTAACACTTTGTCCTTCTGCCTACCCTGCTATATGCGGGATACAGCGTGAAGCTGATATAATTTAATTTTAATGTATACTTTATAAATATAATAAGGTTTTGCACATTAGGTAACACACCGTATATGAAAATATGTAGTAAAAATTTGCATTTCCACGGTAAGCAGATCTTATTAAGACATTGCTGCTTTGTGAATGCCGGAAGTTTAACACGGGTTAACGTCTTTTTAAATACATTTATTTAATTTAACCTTTTCGTTTTTAAATAAAAAATGGTTATTTTAATTATACTATAGTAGAAGATTTAGACTTATTATAGTAAAATGAGATTTTTATGAGGCCACTTGTGGCGCAGGGGCGCAGGCGTGGCATAAACGCAACAGGTAGTGCGTTCAATTCCCACTCGAGGAAATTATATAATTTTATATTTTCATCTCTCCGCTCTGGTGTATATCTGGTGGTAGTGTGGAGGGTAAGCGCGGCGTTAAAAGCAGAGTGTGTGTTAATACTAGGCTCCCTCCCTCGGCCTACCCTACTAAAAAAAGATTCTTATTCATATTGATGTTTATAACAATGCGAAAATTAACATTTTAAAATCTAATTGGAATTAACAAAACAATTGAGTTGAAAAGGCTTAGACGTTTATTTCTATGTGAATAATATTTTGAGAAACTAATTGGCTTAAATCCATTCAAGTCTTCCTTAAGACTTTAAAGAGTGCTTTATTCTATCTAGCTATTATTAATCAATGATTTTTCGAATAAATAATATGCCCTAAACAATTTGAATTTATAGTAAATCTTTAATTAAGTAGCTTAAGTTAAGATATAATTTGTTTATATATTTGTTTTTTTTTATTTTATTGGTAACTTAATTCTTTGACATATGTCATTAAAATAAAAAATCTAGTAAACCTAAGTCTAGCATAGGCTTTCTATTTTAACAATTATATTAAAATTATCTTTTATTTACAGTAATGGCAGCAATAGTTCAAAAGAATATGAACAGTCAGCACCAAGTGAGACTAGTGGAGGCGACGTGGAGCCACGAACTCCCTCGACACCTGCAGACCGCTTCGAGGATCTTCAAAGAATATTAGTACTCCAACTTCAAGGCAAGGCTGACGATAATCCAGTTGTTGTACCACCTCATAGGGACTTAAATGTTTTGAGACCAGAGAACCCAACTATTGGTGAAATGGAGGATTTAGAACCTAGGTAAGAACAAATTTGTATTTTTGTTTATATTAATTTATTATATGTTTTTAAAATGTATTAATTTTGTTTTGAATATGAAATAAAAATACATTTGCTCGATTAGGTGACGCTGCTATACTCGTATTACATTAGGTATATTAATTTATTATGATATTTTAATAAAGTAATAACCATTTACATTGTACTTTAAATATTAAAGAAAACACAGATTAACATAAGAACCTAACTAAGAAATATTAATTAAAATTGTTCCGCGAAAAACGACTCCAAAAGGACATTACAAGGAAAATTTCGGAAAGTTGCCGACAGCTGACATCCACAAGTACAATTTATGGAGCACCGAAAGTCGCCGAATTAAATTGTTAGTTACTCCGTTATTGCTGCAATTAAACTTTGATAAAACGTATATTGCAGTTAAATATTCGACCATTTTGTTTCACATCGTAGTACTACACTTGCAAATGGCTGTCTCTTACAGTCGTTTCCAATAATTATTTCTAATCTTCATTAAATTTCATATTTTACTTAAAATAAAATTATTTTTTAAACAACCTATGAAATTTCAAGTTAAACTTAAAATATACGGTATTCATCATAATAGAATAGTAGACTGTTCCTACATCCTAAAAGCCGTCGCCTTTCATCCCCAACGTATATCCCGGGCTGAGCTCTGAAGTATGCATCAAAACTAAACAGGTCGCCCAATGGTTGACGTAATTTCACCAAAGTAAATATTAGACCAAATCTCATAGGAGCACGACGAATGAAATGAAAAATATCACATACTCGTTTCTCTCTTAACTCTTTATTTCTCTAAGTTGTAAAGGTTTTCGATAGTAATATAAAAAAGGTTATAATATCATACTTGTAGGATATACTGATTCTATAATGTAGCAGACAGGGCGACCTTTTTTATCTTGTAAAGCGAATTTCACCAGCTTTGCCAGGAATCTTATTTAAAATCCAGTTACGGAGATAGGCGCGGGTCTTTGACAATAAAACTAAATGGAATGAATGCATGAGGGCTTCCTCAAACGCCGCGAAGATATGACGAGACCTTATAGCTAAATTCATGTATCACAAAAAGGGTTGCTTTGATATATGAATAATTTTTGCCATATTCTTGGCTCATCTAGGAGAATGTGTAAAAAAGAGAGTATATTCTTTAAGGTATTTTCTTTACTGCAAATTAAAGTGGCTTGTTTGTTGAACTTAAAAAAAAATGGGTGGATATTTGGCTGAATAAAATAAATATAATCCAACATTATGGATTATAATTCTTCATAATTGTCAGACATTGGCACTATATACTAAATGCAGTAGTGATTTGTATTGTGCCAAAACAAATTTATCACTCTATATCCTGAAAAAAAAATGAAAACTATTACCTGCCGGGTAAAAGTTGCCAGGGCAATATATCAAGTTAGCCATTCAGAATTCTAAACGTCCATTTGTACTAAATCGAGTCGGGCGTTTTGAATTCCCATTCGACACGAGCACAATTCACACCGAAAGAGAGTCAATAAATTTTATAGCATACGGCTTGATTTCTAAATGTAGGTTATCAGGGCATACCACAAATCGAGGACGTAACACGTAGGCTCCTTAGTATTCAGTTCTGTCCTGCGTTGTGTCGCCTGGAGTCTCTGCTCCTCAGCAACCAGCTCACGTCCACTTATGTGTTCCACGCAGCCAAAACCAACACGCCGCCGGAAAATCTTCCATGTAAATCTCGACATTAACGAGCAGGTTAAAGAATGTGTGCTGGAAATTTAAAGTGCCTCTATTGATATTCCAATGTCCCGTTGTGCCAGATGTTCTGAAAATCTCTATCAAAAGCGAAAAAACACAAATGTTTATATCGCTCTTTTAAACTATTAAGAATTGTAGTTTTAATGATGTTTTTTTTTTTCAGAATTAAAAATAAAAGTTATTTATGCATATTTTAAACTTGTATGTAATTGAAAACTACCCCTCATTAGTGGTTCAAAATAGCAATAAAAGATACTTGCAATTTTTCACTTTCGATACCTTATCTAGGTACCAACAATTTCTTTGAAATATCTTTGCAAACTCGCTAGTCTACATTATTAGGATCATGTTAGATATGTATGTGCTAAATCAAAGTTCAAATGGTGTAAGGTTAGCATTGCAATAAAGATAAACTGTACTCAAATAAATGCTTATACATATTAAACAATGTGCATCCAAGGCGTCATTAATTAGAATAAGTTGATACAAGGAAAAATTTATACAAAAATGTCAACTACAATATTAATATTAGCTATATATTATTTCTTCGCTATGGCATCAAGACAAAAGCCCGGCGTTCAGTACCGCCACTTAACACGCAAAGCCTCGAAAAATTCGGCGGAAAATGGGGAAGAGAGTGTTTTAACACTAACTTCCCTGTGCCTACTCTGCTGTGCGCGGGATGCGGGATACAGCGTGAAGCTGATTTTTAATATATTATTCCATTTTTGAGTCTCACTTTTTATTTGCAGTGTAAATGCATCAAATTTGGAAAAGTTTCAATTGAAAATAGCACAGCATGAATTATACGAAGACGGAGAGTCGCTAGTCGGGGCTGTACTCCAGGATATGTCTACATCTCCTATACTACATGTCGGTACGTATAATGTTACTTTCTTTTAAATAAATGTATGCATTTTTCAGTAACTGATTTAATTTGAAATTTAATTTTAATTTAATTTAATAAATTGAAAGTTAAGCCGTAGTATTTCATTATATTTACAATTAAATACCAGACTTGCAAATAGCTATGTAGTAATAATAACTAGTTCATTTTAATAGTCTAGAAACTGAAGTTATGGCAATGCCTACACTAAGTTTAATCTAAAATAACGACATATAGTGTATGAAAAATATATGTTGAGGCCGGCGTGACACAGTGCCACAAGCGTGTTACTGTAGACGTGACGGTTACGAGTTCAGTTCTCACCCCGAAAATTATTTATTGAAAATTAATACCTCGAGTAGTGATAAGTGGCGAATGAAGTGTCTTACTTAACACTACTTACCTCTGCTACCCTGCTATTTGCGGGATACAGCGTGAACTTAAAAAAAAACACATGAATAACTAGATTTTCATACAATTTCTAATACAAATCGAATCTAGGACCAGGACCAGATGCAACCAGTTATTCATATTTTCATATAATAATTAGTAACCATGCGTGTTTTATTCAAATGGTACAAATAGTTAATACCAATAAATTAATGAACCATAAAATAGTGCAATATTAGTTATTTTCAAGTATAACTAGATCTTTCATTTGAATATATTTTCTGAGTTGCAAAATTTAACAATCGCCACCAAACAAGTGTAACAAGTTAGAACTAGTCTATAAATTGTATACTAATCGCAAGTGCTCTGAATACCAAACCCACTAATATGATTAAACTAAAATTGCATATAAATTTTATATTTTATCGTATTCTTCTACCTTTTCTCGTATGATATCTTTTCTCATTTCGTAAGGCCTTCGTGGCGCAGGGGAACGGACTGACTATAAACGCGACGGTTGTGAGTTCAATTCCCACTCGGGGGTATGAATTATAATCTATTAACATTTTCAGTGCTTCGCTTTAGTACCAGGACAAAGCGCGGCGTTGAATTCCGCCTCTCAACACACAATACTTGTTCTGAAACTAAAAATTTTGTGGAAAACTGAGTGTCTTAATAATAGAGTCCATTTGTCTACCCTGCGGGATAAAGCGGGAAAAAATATTTTTATTCTAATTACTAATTAGTGACTTCACCCGCTTGAACTACACGATTATTTGTGTACTTATCAGAATTACATTAGAGTACAAATAACATTATTATTTTAAAGATAATATCTACACTAAGACTTAAAGTTCAAGTCAATTCAATAAAATAATTATTTTCTATTCTTGACAAAAATCAGGAAAATATTTTTTATTGATATAATGTTCTTATTTATGATCCAATTTAAATAATTTAAATTAAACACTAAATGTTAAAAGTCTGCTAAAATATAACAGAGAAATACATTTACATCAGTTTTGCCATTTCTGAGATTAACGTGAACAAACGCACAGACAAAAATTATAAAAAAAATATATTATTTAACATACTATTACATTAATAAATATCAGCAGTAATATAGTTACTTTTACATCATCCATATACAGATAATTGTATAACAAACAGTATACGCCTGTATCTACAATAATAATAATTAAATATAAAAAATTTCAACACTTTTAATAACCATATGCTTAACAAACACTAAGAAATTAATAAGAAAATTAGCAAACCAAGGCCATATTTGTTTTAGATTTATTTAAACTAGAGTTGCCCTTGAATTGTTAGTGTTACAATACTAAGTAAATACGAAACGTAATAATATATTCGATAGTAATTTCAACAATCATCTGAGGTCGGTTGTGAGTTCGATCCCCATTCAAAGGAAATGAATTATTATTTATTAATGTTTTTATTTCTTCGCTCTGGCACCAAGGCAAAAGCGTGGAGAGTGAATGCGTGGAGTTACGCGACTCAATACGCAATGCTTCGAAAAATTCGGCGAAAACAGAGTGTTTTATCACTACGGTCCCCTTGCCTACCCTATTGTGTGCGGGATACAGCGTGAAGCTATACAAAGATTGAGAATTTCTTCATTAAATATACAATATGGTATGTATATTAAATGAAGTCGGGTTCTAAAATCAGTATAGGGTTAGGTCGGACAATGGTTCCAACAATCGCCCTTTACTTTCAATTGGACTTTAATATTTAAAGCGCTTAAATGGATTCCATTGTTAAAACCTCTATAGTTCATACCTATTTTTAGATATATAGTAATTATTACTTAATTCCATTGCCATCGATTGGGTTCATAGACAACTTTCAAGAATAGCCTTACTTGTGAATTCTCATTTATTTTGAGGTCGTACTTCAATTTCAATTAATTCATGTGGTCACAACAATAATAATTCGAAAAGATATTAGAAAAACCTTTAAATGTATAATGTAGTAAATGTATAATAGAAGGACATAAGCACAGGTATTTAAGGCAGAGGGAACCTAGTGTTAAGAAACTCCGATCCCCATTTACCGCCGAATTCTGGAGGCATTGCGTGTTGAGTTATGGAACTCAGCGCCGCGCTTTGCTTAGAAACCGGATCGAAGAAATGAAAATGTAAATTTAAATAAAATATTTTTTAAAATAATATATAATTCATTTCCCCGAGTGGGGATCGAACCCACACCCAGTTGCGTTTACCGTCATACACTTGTGCCCCTGCTCTATGACTCGCCTAAATACCTTGATAAGATATCAAAATATTATTTTTATTATGTTTATGATATAAATAGACTACTTGTTCTAATTTAATACTTTTTGGGACATGTTTAATTAACGTTTCAATTATTATTTATCAACGTATCTACATTAGATTTTATCAAATGGAACACAGAAATATTTTATTGTTAAATCTTGTTTTTTTTAACTGTATCTCGCAGATAGCAGGGTAAACAGAGAGAACTTGGGAAATAAGTGTTAAGACACTCCTTCCCGTTACGACACTTCTGTTCCCCATTTTCTGTTGAATTCTGATGAGATGGCGTATTTAACTCAGTGCGTAGCCTCGTTATAGCCCAAGATCCCAGGGCTCCCATACCTACGTCGTTTAAGCAAAGCCGGGATTTCAGTCTATTATCAGGGCTAGGAAACGAAAATTTAAATATTTCATTTCGTCAAGTGTGAATCGAACCCACAACCTCTCGCGTTAACTGTAGCACGCTTGTGCCCTTCGCCACGACTGGTTTGTTATTTATATTTTTTTATTTGGAATTTATAATTTAGTAGTGTTTACTAATTATTTAGTTAAATACAGATAATTTGAACATTTTAAAATTCTACAGAGCAAAAAGAAGGTGGAACGCAGCTTAAGCTTATCATCGACTATCCTAATGGCGTCCAAGCACTGTTTAAACCAATGAGGTAAGTTCAACTTAAAAATAGAAAAAAAAAATGATATTTTATGTATTTTTTTCAAACAAATATGTATTTAGATTCCGATTAAAAAAAGGTATATTTTCCTTATAGGGTGACATTTTATTCACACTATATATGTACCTATATTCAAATAATAATCACGTGTTAAATTAATTCAAATTAAAAATAAATCCAAGTAAAGAAAACATCGTTTCCGAGTATAATAATGGCAAAAATGAATATTTTATTCTCAGTTTTATCCCGCTGTATCCCGGAAATAGCAGAGTAGGCAGACGGAACCTGGTATTAAGACAGTCCGTTGCCCCCTTTTCGCCGAATTCTGCTGATATTGAGCATTGAGCGTCTTCTCAAATGAATATAATAAAATAAAATATTTAATATATATTATTTTCTCGAGTGGGAATCGAACGCACAACCTTTCGCGTTTACTGGCGCACGCTTGTTCCCCTGCGTTTTATAATTATATACTTCCCAAGTCATAGTAACTTCGTCATCATAGTACTATAATTAAATTACGTACTTTTCTGTTTGATTTCTATTGAAACTTGTAACTTAAGGCTAGTATTTAGATGGTTAAATTCTCATAAACAAATATTTGTACAGGCCTCTGTGATTGTTTCCGGAAGTTCACAATAGGCATCCCTATTTCTGCAAAATATATAGTACGGTCAACAAATCGTGGCCGCTGAAGTTAGCTTTAGACGGCTGCGCAGATTTTAGGTTATTTTCTTACTTTCGATTATTTTCTTCCCGAGTGAATAATAGACAAAAGTTTATAAAACTTAATTTCAGTGTGGCCATTACTTGTTGACCGTACTATATATAATACTAGAGTAAACATTACGTGCCATAAAACTATATAATTTATATTCAATAGTTATCATAATATATCTTTGTATTTTGTGAAGATTATGCTTATCGATATAATCTGTATTTATAGTACATAAATACTGCCGCCTAATTACATCCTGTAATTTAATACTTTATATACATGTATGTAAATTAACTTACATAGTTTACTATAAAATAAATAAGTGCAATTCATGTACTCGTAAATCTATGGCATGACTCCAGAATTCGGTCAAAAATGAGAAACGGAAGTGGCTAAATTGGAACTGAGCGTATTAACACTCTCTCACCATACCTTACGTACCCAGGTTCCCTTTCCCTATAAAGCTATGTGCAGGATACAGCGGGAAACTTAAAAAAAATAAACTCTTAAACTATTTGATTGTACATCTTTATAAAATACATAGTCAAGTGCGGTAGTTTCCCTTCTTTGTCGATTAAGAACACTTACTTACCTCTTGTCACCCACAATGTACTACAAGTTTGAATAAGTAGAATAGTTTCGAGTGCACGTTATCAAGTTTTGTCACCTCGTCGGGAACCTTACGTGTTGGTTCCATTCACGAAAGTTCGAGAAAATTCTTTCACATGATCGGCTTAGAGACTTGCCCACTGTTCGGAACTACAAGTGTTATTGTAGTAGGTAAGTGGGGAGTTTTCTAAGTTTTGCAGCTTTTCTAAACTTCTTGCCCTAATATTATTGAATTCTATTCAAACTTTACTTGGGAATTATAATCTTATTAAGTTATAAAAAAAGATATTATAATTTTATGTTATTTCTATTTATCTTTATAAAAAGATATAAAAAATAAAGACTGTCCTGGCACAGGGCACAGGGCGTGACTGTATGTGACAGTTGTGGGTTCGATCCTCACTAGGGGGAATAAATTATTATTTATTAATATTTTCATTTCTTCGCTTTGGCACCATGGTAACAGCCCGGCGTTAAGTTCCGGCCCTCAACACGCAATGCCTCGAAAATTCCAGCGGAAAGCGGCTAACAGACTATCATAACACTAGGTTCCCTCTGCCTCCACTGCTATACGCGGGATACAGCGTGAAGTTGATTTTTTTTAAAGTAAAATATCATTTCACTGTCAGTTAACGGCATTAACAAAATGATGTTGACATCACTCTGAGGGGACATCTCGTCTTTTACAAATGGCTCTCGTATTAAATATCAAGGCCTTTTAACACTTCAAAATGAATTTGAATTTATTATTACAATTATTTTGTTTCATTATTTGTAGTATATTTTTATTAATTTTATTAACACAGGGCACAGGCCTGTGACTGTAAACCCCTGTTGCGTTTGGGTTGGGTTATTATAATTATAAGAACAATTCTTTCAGACCTAAATGCCGTAAAAACTATCAGCATAGACGGACAAGTTGTTGCTAGCGACATTTTTTATCTATATTTTTTAATAGTTTTTATTAGTTGAATAGTTTCATTTACTTTGCAAAAACGTAAATATTCGTACCAAAAAGATGGGCGCCATAGTTCTTTCTACGGATACGGACGGCGTTGTCAAATCAAACAAGCAGAGGGCGAAGAGAGAGAGAGATTGTTTATTGAAATGTAATTTTCCATATTTTCTTAATTAATAAAAAAATATCCGCAATAATTGTCACCTCTCATTATATTAAGGAAACATGTTGTAATTAATACCTTATAGTAGATCGATATTTGTAAACATTTACTTAATTAGATAATTTAGTTGTTTTAAAAGGGTTATTTAAATTAATAAATAAATATTAGTATTTAGAAAATAGATTTTGCAAAGACTCAATATTATAGATTCATTATTTTACTTGAAAAATAAGGATGATTTCTTCTGCCCTATGATCTTTAAATAGTTTTCTGCGTGTACTTAATATGATTAAAATCATCATTTAACAGGTGAACAATTAGAATAAACATTGATTTTAAGATTGACCTTCTATTATATAATATTTTACTTTAAAACATAAGGCAGACCGCGCATTTCATCGTCTATTCTCATAGTCAAACGGAACCGGAATAAAATATTTCAAACGCTGGCAACCCCTGTTTGCGGCAGGAATTTTCCAGGCAACCCTGTTTTATAGTGTTCAGAAAAAAATAAGCTTTAATTTGATATATAATTCATTAAAAAAACACATGAGTGCAAATTATTAACATTTAGTGACATGTTTAAACCAGGCAACCCTAGACTTGCGGCAGACTGAGAGCTGGCAACCCTTAATTTTCCAATTCCTTATGCGATTATCTTTCAAATGATGTGCGATTCATATAAAAAACGTATGGGTGCAATTTTCTCCAAAAACGAGTTACGAAAAAATGTAATTAAAGGTGATTGCGGCAGGATTCTTCCAGGCAACCCAGGTGTAATCTTTTCTACTAATCATGTATTATTCATTAATATAGGTTTAATTAAGAAAACTCGTTTATGCAGGATTCAACGGTCGGATCCCAGTCTATCATTTCTTTGTACTGGTGTCGAATCAAAACGCGACGTAGAGTTCCACCACTGAACACGCATACCCACTAGAATTTGGCAGAAAGTGGGGAGCAGAGTGTCTTAACACTAGGCCCTCTGCCTGCCCTGCTACATGCGAGATACAGCGTGAAGCTGAAAAAAAAAACAATGACTACGAATTCACTAACTATAAAACAGGATAGAAACGTGATTTCCCTTTTCCAGTCTACACCTAGATAATAAAATGGAACCAGCAAGATTTATAAGAAAAATTATATACTCAAGGGGTTATCCCTGTGACATATCAAGGGGCTGGTGATAGCCGCTATCCGCTTAGGGACGATAAATTGAGATAGTCGATAGCAACCCTAACGGTGATAGGTTCACAGGTAGAGAATTTTATCCTATTTTATATATACATAGAAATACATAGATAAATTTAACAAAAGTTATTTATTGTAATTGAAATTGGAAAACTAGAGCAAATAACATTTTAATTAAGACAGAAATAGGAATTAATCGTAATGTAAGTTGAACTTGTGAGGCTAAGGTCATTGGGAATAAACCTATTGATTAGATAGCAATGTTTCGTATCGGCAAATCCTAGATACTGTTCTTTATAGCGATTTATTAATTGTTGTACATTGTCAGACATAAATACGAATAAACATGAATAATATTGCATGTACGTAGAATAATAGACATGTTATCCATACCTATATTATAATTCGAAAGTAACTCTGTCTGTCTGTCTGTCTGTCTGCCTGTCTTTTACGCAATCAGGGCCAAACTGCTTATTTAATTGTGAAAAAATACTCATATAGAGATACTTGAGGGTCTCGGGATGAACATAGGATACTTTTTTTTTCTCATATTTGTAATATTTTCGATATATATCAATATATTAAAATACTTATTAATTTGACATGCAATTTATTCTGCCATGTTAATAACAACCGCTATGTCGCTAAGCGACCGTTGCTAAGCGATTTGCAAAGTTTGTTGTTAGAAAACGTCACCCAAAATGAGTTTGCTTAACGCATCTCTTTATTGAAAGCTGAAAATAATTTCATAAATATATTTAATAAATATTCGTATAGTTCAAGCGGGCGTAGCCGCCTTCTGGTCCACTAGTATATAATATATAAATTAAACAAATAGTAAAATTAAGTAATATATACGAGTATAATAGGAACAAAAATAATAAGATACAAAAGTTAAACACACAGTTTAAAGTTTATATCATAAACATGAATAATATTGCACGTATCTACATACTCGTAGAATAACAGATAACCTACGTCGATCTGATGCAGCAGAGCGCAATAAATCGGAGGACATCCAGAGCCATACATTACCTGAATCGCTGCTATCTAACCAGCTTCACGATTTAAACGATTTAAGCGTCTTTTATAACGTTTTGCTTCCGACATATTGATATAGTAGATATACCTACTAAGGGCTATGGCACATGGCTTAATGCGGAAAGATTATGTTGCCTTTATATATAATAAGAGACTGGTTTGAAAATTTTTTCTATCTTGCATATGGCAAGGTAGGCACAGGGATCTTAGTGTTTAGACACTTTGTTTCGCACTTATCGCCGAATTTTTCATGGTGTTACGCGTTAAGTGGTGGCTTTTGCTCAACGCCGGGCTTTTGCCTTGTTATCAGAGCTAAGAAATGAAAATTTTAATAAATAATAATTCATTCCTCCTAGCAGTAATCGAACCCACAATCGTCGTCTTTAGAGGCTTATGTCACTGCACCATGACGACATCTAATTATGTGAACGTTATAAAGGATACAATTTAAATTAATTTAGAATTTTATGATGTAGTTGGAATATGTCTAAATTATATTATTGTTTTAAGGCGGAAATTTATGAAATAATTTATGGATATAAAGCGTATATTTATGTATTCCAATTTATAAGAGTAAGTTATTTCGACGAATTATTTTGAAATTCTAATTATTTTTAATATACTATAATGCATAGGTACCTTTTAATTTTATATCCACATATTCGATTACCAATTACTAGTAATTTGTACAATTACAATTCTAATTAAGAACCTCACGGATTAGGTCAAAAATTAACTATAATAAGAAAATTGATATGATAACATTTTCTTAGAAGGCTTTTATATAATTACCTATTTAAAGCCATCAGCAGTAGATCAAGAAGTACTTTTATAAGATACTTTATATGGCTTAATCAAATAACCGACAAGAGAAGACGTGCTTTATCTCATATCAAACTCTTGTCTCCTTATCATTTCTTGCACTAAGAGAAAAAAGCCTTGAGTTATCTCCAAGTTTCATTAAGCCAAGTGAAGATTTTAGATTAACTAAAGCACCTACTTTATAATTTTTCTTAATGAGATACATAGATAAGAAAAAAAAAGCTTTTTTTACAAAACCAAAAGTTAGTTAATTTATGTAGAAATGTTACTAAATGGATGGAAATAGAGAACATATTGTTCTTTTTATTAATTTCTAAGATTTTGTCATTTAATAAACATTACATCACACAATAAAAACTACTATTTTTCATTATTCTTAACACTTTAAAACCATTTCTTAATGAAATATAAAACTTAAAACGTTCATACTTTTAAAATCAAAACTAATATTGTAAAAATATCTTAGCATTTCGTAATATTACAAAGACGTACTAGCATAAGCAAAAGGGAAACAACGGTAAGTAAAACATAATACTTCTTGTCGACAGATTCGCGCGGGATGTCCAAACATTGCCGAACCACTTCTACTTCTCGGACTATGAGAGGCACAACGCCGAGATTGCGGCTTTTCATCTGGATAGGTGAGATTAACAGGATATTATATCTTAAGTAATTATATATTTTTTTGATGATATGACACTTTTTGAGAATTTTGAGGTCATAAATTTTTATCAAGTTATGTTGGAACCACAGGTGACCGAAGGCGCGGCTTCAAATCCCGCTACATTATTTTTTTTATACGTTTCTAAAAAGGTAGTGTAGAAAATAACACTTTAAATATATTAAAAACTGCTATATATTGTTAATGCTAAATAAACCTAAGGATTTTCTTAAATTGAAGAGCATTCGGCTTTTGGATAATATTTAAAATAATTTGCATTAAAAATGGTTCGATTTTTGGTGTAGGTAGTTCTAGGAATCCAGAAACGGTTAAAATAATTTTAGTGTCTTTACCGTAATGTTTATCAAAACTTTTACGCCTGTTGACTTAGTAAAGATTACTAAAATGATAAAATAATATATATAAAGTAATACGAAAAATAGACATTATATATTCAATTATTATCAGTACAAAATCTACTTTAATCTTAAAAAATAAATTAAAAATTTAATTTATTCGTTGTTATTGTCAAACTTCATTTAATATGACAGTATATAATAGATAACAATTAACATTTAATTAATTGGTAATATTCATATGTAATAGCACACTACACTAGCAACGAACGGGAAGGCAATTATAAACCATGTAAAACTAATTAGGGTTGTCACATGGGATAATTATGCGTGCGTACGGTTAACCGATTTTACTTGTAAAAGAAAAGCAATTTGTTGGGTAAAGAGCACAGCTTTTTCAATATAATAATAGTGTTTTACAATGTGTGTGCTTGAATTGAACCATTATTTTTTTACGTAATAGAATGTTTTATTAATAAGATGCTTAGGCCAGTCGTGACCCAGAGGTACAGAGGTTCGATTTCCGCTCAAGCTCTAAATATTTTCATTTCTCCGCTCTGGTATCGAAGAAAAGCGCGGCGTTAGGTTCCGCCACTCAACACGCAATGCCTACGGAAAATGAGAAACGACATTTATTTACAAAATTCACTTGAAACATGAGTCGTACATTTATATTATTAAGTAAACAACTTTATTTCAAATAAATAATTGCACAGTGAATGTCCCACATATGACTTGTCTAACAATAAATAAGGAATACGATAGTGACTCACAGCTAAATGCGTACCATCTAATTCCCTACAATCATAGTTCTTGAGCAATACGGATGTAAAAATTGATACAAGTAACTTTTGATCCAGGATGTGGCATTTCCGTCGAGGAATGCTGGCTGTGGGACGTGTACTTGCAATTGTACTAATAAATGTGTTCTAAAATATATTTCTTTGATGATCTTTATTGATTATTTGTATGAAAAGCTTAAAAAGACAGAAATATTTGTCTTTCGTCTTGCTATACATATTTGTTTTTTATTGACATTAATTAGCCTTTTACGCAGCATAGATACTAATAAATAATAATTTAGCAAATGCGATGGTAAAATGGGTGTATTTTGGATATAAAAAATAGAAAATATACTTAACATGCTTCTGTCTTAGTTACTAGCACTTAGGTATAGGAAAAAGAATATAAATTGGATTAAATAAGATGAACTTGCATATTATATTTTAGTATGTAGAAATAATTTTTATTTAAATGCACTAAGACAATAGCTGTCTTGGAAAGAACTTAAAATTTAAACAAAAAAAAAAAAATTACGCACTTAAACCTACAAGAATACTATATTCAATAAACACATATTCTGAACCAGGATCCTCGGCTTCCGTCGAGCGATGCCAGTCGTGGGCCGAGTCCTCAATATGACAACAGAAATATACGATGTCACAGAAGGTGACATTCTGAAGACATTCTTCGTATCTCCGGCAAACAATTTCTGTTTCCACGGGAAATGTTCATATTACTGTGATACTGGACACGCTATTTGTGGCAACCCTGACATGTTGGAGGGCAGCTTCGCCGGCTTCCTGCCGAGCGCAGATTTGGCAGAACGAAAGGTGAGTTTTATTAGGCTTATATTTATAAGATTTAATTTTAAATCTATAAGATAAGTAATAAAATAATATAATTTAGAGGCCACAATAATTTAGGGGGCACAAGCTTACGCTTACGCTCTGCAGGTTTTGAGTTCGATTCCCACTTGAGGAAAATAAAAAAATAATATTTTTATTTTTCGCTCTGGTCACGACGTTAATTTCCCCAACTCAATACGCAATGCCTTCAGATTTCTATGGAAAGTGGGGAGCAGAGTGTCTTAACACTAGGATCTCTCTGCTACATGCGAGATACAGCGTAAAGCTAAAAAAAAATATTACTTCAAAAATTCGTAATCAGTGTTCACAAATTAACATTACGTTCACGGCACATTACTGTTTCATTGGAAAAAAAATTAGTTATGTTTAATTTAATTATTACTTGTTTTAGTAATTAAGTTGCGATTTAATATTTCTTGGTTTGTTAATTAATTATAAAGCTTAATCGTTAACTAATTTACTTCACGCTAGTAATATGAGTTGATTTAACACACCAGATGTTTCCAATCTACGAGCATAAGGATGCTTGCTATGATTCTTTATTGCAGCACTGTTTCAATTATTTGAAACTTAGAGAGAACCTGGGATCCTAAAACACTCCGTTCCCATTAAGACACTTCCGTTGCCCACTTTCCGCCGAATTCTATAGGCATTTGGAAAATGAAAATATCGTCTAGTGGCAATCGAACCTACATGTAAACTAAATATGAATCTAAATTTCTGTGTTTTTTAATGTAATAACATAATGATGGTATTTCGTCATTTATAGCTACTAGCTAAAAGATTAATATCTTTAAATTAAAAAGATACGATACCCACCTCGTATGTATTTCTTTTGCATTTGTGCTATATATTAATATTTTTGTAGGTTTGGAGACATCCATGGAGAAGATCGTACCATAAACGAAGAAAAGCACAATGGGAACTACAATCCGATTATTGTGATACAGTAAGTAACTAATTTTAAACTAAGTTAGTCAATATTATTCATATTTATTAATTCACATTAAAACGTCATCTGACTGTAAGCCCAATAGTTGTAGATTCGATCCCGACTCGCCGAAATTAATTATTGTCATTTCCGAGGTCTGGTAAAAAGAATTCTGTTATTTAATACATATTGTTTCGAATTTGGGCGGCAGAAAAACGGAAGTGTTTCAACTCTAACTTCTTTCTGCTTACAATAATAAATACTGGATAAAGGGTAAAGCTAAAAAAGTGTGTTTTTTTTTAATATATTTATTTTTCAATATCAGGTTCGCTCGACACCCCCATACGACTCTGGGCGGCGACTGCTGGACTTAATGGACATGTCCATATTCGATTTCCTAACTGGCAACATGGATAGACATCACTATGAAACGTTCAAGTTTGTATTACTCCTACTACTTTTTTTATAATAGAAAGAGATAATCCGAGGCGATAAACAAGATGGTTGCGAGTTCGACTCCCATTCGAGAGGATGAAGTATTTAATATTCCATTTTCTTTTCTCTGTTAAGGTCATTACGTAATAACGTCAAAACTTTTATCTGAATCATTCTTTTTTTTTCTGAGAAATCTCGAAGTGTAATCATATTACTGTTGACGTTTTTATATATAACATTTACCTATAAATATATACTTATTTATTGGATTATGGCATAATAAATTTTGATATCAGTGTCACATGACTCAAATTTATATGACGATTTAATTAGAATTTTCTCTATTTTTTACCTAATTTTTCCTTGTTTTATTGTAGAATGTTCGGCAACGACACATTCACGCTGCACTTGGACCAAGGCCGCGCGTTCGGGAAGGCCTTCCATGATGAGCTCAGTATCCTCGCGCCGCTGCTGCAGTGCTGCCTCGTCAGACACACCACTCTCCTAGCTTTGCTCAAGTAAGAGAATACATGTCATTTTAAAAAGGTCTAAAATTCTATAACTAAAACAAACAGTATTTTTGGAATGTTTTGGATTTTCATAGCATTTTTTTAATATCTTTTTCTAGTAATTATTTATAACACGTTAAAAATAGATCTTACAAATTTTGGCATTTACATATTAGGCACACCGCAAAGATTTAGCGGTTTTTAAATGCAGGTTAAGCCGGGATAGGCGGTTTAAAACTTAAGAATAACTTACCTGACCACCAATTATAAAATTAGACTAGGAAATTTCAACTATATTATAAGTATTTACTATTATTATAAATAACCTATATATTTATCTTCTAGACACCACAACGGCGTTCCTCTCTCAAAAGTTCTAAGAGAATCAATGAAAGCGGACCCGGTCTCACCTATTCTCTGGGAACCTCACCTCGCCGCGCTCGACCGCCGCATCGTCATCGTTCTGGACGCCCTACGAAAATGCATAGACAAATTAGAGAACCCCATACAGAATGAAATCAACGATTTTGTATGACAGGTTATTCGTAAATTTATATTATACATACATATTGTGATATTTAGTATGGGGTCGGTCTCGATGTTCCTAGGGATGGATGGCTCTCACGTTTCTTGGTTAATTTTAATATACGGTTCCTTCTTAAAGCGTTGCTGCTTTTTAATTGAAATATAATAATGTTTAATATCTATAGTTTTCTTATATCGTTATTCAAGAAGAAATTGAAATATGCAATAGAAGCTGCTTAAAAAAGTTACGTAACAATTTTAATTATTTTTGACAGAAAATATTTAGATAGCTACTTACTGTTTAAAGAGAAAGACACAATAAACCTTCAAAATAATTCGTGAGTTGACGTTGTATGTGATAATGAATGTAAAGGGGTGTTGCAATTTAACGTTAGTCGAACGGATCGGCGTTGTCCTGAACTTGAGATTTAAAAGGATTTTCTTCTATAAATATTAAATTTAATTTTTAGCATTATATTTTAATATATCTAAATGCTGAAATCTTCTGTTTATGCTGAAAGTTATTAACATAAATATTTTTTGTGTGTTCTCTATACGAATTATTTATAATAAAGAAAAAAGTAAAAGGAAAATGGTTGAAATTGCAACAGAATTCTATTAGATAAAATAAGAAAATATGTTTTCCGTTTGATTAAAATTTTACAATATGATATTTCAACTGAAAATACATTAAATTGTGAAGTAATATATAGATAAAATACACCCGCATCATCCAATATAATTTCATACCCTACATTTTCTGTCCACATCTAGATTAAATATATTTCTAGGAACCTATGATGACAATATTATAAATGTATAAAATGAATAACGAAATAGGAAATTAAATTCAGCAAATCTCTTAGAAATCGAAGGTCGGGAATCGGAATCCAGGCATGTTGCATAGATTAACATACGTAAAAGTTGGTAAACAGGCAGTCTTTGGTTCAAAAAGACTATTAGAATTAAGATTTTGTGCCAAAGAACGTCCAAATGAAAAATCTTGAAGTTGAGAATACCATTCCACTGAATCATATAGCCATGTTGAATGCCAAAAATTGAGGGGAAAAGGTTGAAAAATTGTACAAAAATCTAATAATCTACAGTAATTTTAATTTGTATGTATATTTTGAAAGTGGGGAACTTAGTGTTTTAACACTATGTTCCCTCTGCCTAACCTGCTGTGTGCGGGATACAGCGTGAAGCTGATTTTTTAACTCAAGTCTGACACGTGTTCGCGTGACTTTGTACATAAATAATAATGCAATTTTTTTTTAGTTTTTAAGAGTAATTATTTTAAGTTTTCGTTGTGAATCTGTTACCATAGCTCGAAGCTCAATGAGACATATCAAGCAACGCGGCTTCTGCCGGTGATATTTATTAATATATATACTGTTGTATTTTATTATTTGAGATTTTATTTTGTTAAATCTGACGTCGGACTGCACGCACATTTCTTTAATGAATTTTAAAAATATATCTATGAAATATATGGACAAAAATACAATTGGCACAATAACTAATTTTATTACTATTTGTTCATATATATAAGGAACTATTCCTTATTCTTGTGCATACACTCTGACGGTCTGTTAGAATTTATAACATATAATTATACTTCTAATATCTTTACTTTTATATTTTTCTATTTTCTTAAATATACTTATATATATCTAGAGCATATCAAAATGTCTGCCAGTTTACGCTCACAATGCTTTTATATGTAATCGTCTCGTAAAAAAAATATTTTTTATTTTATTTATATTAAATATATTTGATAACTAATAAATCTGATATGTTATAAATAATTTTTAAAATAACAATTCGTCAGTCTAAATGAGTTAGGATCTTCATCAATTACAGTACGGTCAACGAGTTGTGATCGCTCTAAAATTTACTATAGATGGTATATTTCATTTATTTCGCATAATTTTTTTACCGAGTGAACAATGCGCGCGTTCAGAAAACTTCACGACGGCCATGTCTCGTTGACCGTATTTTAAGTAATATCAGTTTTTGACGTTGCTTCCGCTCCTTATTTTTTAATATTGACTATTGGATTTTTTTTTCTTTTATTCTTGTACTATCATGACTGTTTCTTCTTTCATTGTAAGCGTATATAATAGCTTCAAAGCAATTAAATATGAAATATAAACAATAAAATGTTAAAATTTTATACTTATAAAATGTATTATAATAAATAATTTGCATAAATACTACTTAAATTTATTTAAGATTGTATCGTAGAGACGGCGGGGTCAGTTAGAGGCTTGTGTGCAATTGAAAGACTTGCCAAAGATGTACCTACATTGTTTATGTATCGACGCCGGTGTAACGCGTCTGTTGATTGTTGATAAACTATGGAAATGTATTTGTGTTTTATTTTTTCTTATCACCTATATTATTTATATATCTATAGAAAAAAAATATAAATTATAAAATAATTGAGGCCAGTTATGGCGCAGTGCACTAGCGTATAAATGCGATAAGCTGTGGGTTCGATTACCACTCGAGTAAATGAAATATTTAATATTTCTTCTTTGACTTCTGCCACTCAATGAGCAATGTCTTCAGAATTCGACGGAAAATGGAAAACGGAAGTGTCTTAATAGAAAGACACTCGGTCTTCATCCTATGTTGCCAGGTTCCCCCTGCCTACTCTGGTATATGCGGAATACAGTGTGATGCTAAAAAAATATTAACAACCGGTCATTAAAATTTGAATTGTGTTTTTAAATTTATTTTTGACTTATTTAATTAAAGTACTATATTTCTTTTTTACATACATTATATATGTGTAATAGCTACTTCAATAACCTGCTAACGTTCATATAGGCCCAGCCTCATAACGACATCGCCCATAAAGAGACGACATGTTGCTGAAAAACATGCGTGAAAATATTATATGAAATTGATGTGATAGATTTTTTTAAAAATTAGCTTTACGTTGTATTCCGCACACAGCAAAGTAGGCGGAAGGAATTAAGTGTTAAGACACTCCTTTCTTCATTTTCCACCGAATTTTTCGAGGCGTTGTGTGTTGATTGGCAGAACTCTACACAAGGCTTTTTGCTTTGGTGCCAGAGCGAAGAGATGAAAATATTAATACAGATATGTTGAAGCGTTATAAAACAATCATATGTGGTAATCAAAATGTCAAATATGTCAAGAAAAATTAAAATTACTTCATTCCCTCGAATGGGGATCGAACCCACAACCGTCGCGGAATACAGTCATACCATTGTGCCCCTGCGCAACGGCGGCCTCGTCGATTTTTTTAAATGGAAAGAAAATTATAATTTTATGATATATTTTAATAATATTAAAGAATAATATGACGATTGTGGGTTCGATTTCCACTCTAAAAATGAATTTATTTTATTTCTTAGATCAAGAGAAAGCGCGACGTTGAATNTTGAGGCCAGTTATGGCGCAGTGCACTAGCGTATAAATGCGATAAGCTGTGGGTTCGATTACCACTCGAGTAAATGAAATATTTAATATTTCTTCTTTGACTTCTGCCACTCAATGAGCAATGTCTTCAGAATTCGACGGAAAATGGAAAACGGAAGTGTCTTAATAGAAAGACACTCGGTCTTCATCCTATGTTGCCAGGTTCCCCCTGCCTACTCTGGTATATGCGGAATACAGTGTGATGCTAAAAAAATATTAACAACCGGTCATTAAAATTTGAATTGTGTTTTTAAATTTATTTTTGACTTATTTAATTAAAGTACTATATTTCTTTTTTACATACATTATATATGTGTAATAGCTACTTCAATAACCTGCTAACGTTCATATAGGCCTAGCCTCATAACGACATCGCCCATAAAAAGGCGACATGTTGCTGAAAAACATGCGTGAAAATATTATATGAAATTGTAGTGATAGATTTTTAAAAAAAATTGCTTCACGTTGTATTCCGCACACAGCAAAGTAGGCGGAAGGAATTAAGTGTTAAGACACTCCGTTCTTCATTTTCCATTTCGTTGCGTATTGAGTGGCGAAACTCTATACAAGGCTTTTTGCCTTGGTGCCATAGCGAAGAGATGGAAATATTAATAAAAATTACTTCATTCCCTCGACGGTTTATTTAAATGGGAAGAAAATTATAATTTTATGACATATTTGAATAATATTAAAGAATAATATGACGATTGTGGGTTCGATTTCCACTCTAAAAATGAATTTATTTTATATCTTAGATCAAGTAAAAGCGCGACGTTGAATTACGTCAAATGGGTTGACACTAGCCCTGCAATAAAGAAATACATATATTTAACAAATCTAAACCTATACCTTACTTCATCTAAATTAATGGTTGAAAACGAACAACATTTTTCTAAACAAAAAAAAACTATATTTATTACAAAAAAAAATACAAATCGAATTACATAGCAAAAGGTTCGCGGGTCAGTGATCGTTGACGTAATAACAAAGGTCACATAAAGCTGAAGAAACACAAAGATATGGGCGGCCGCTATAAAACGCGAATATGAATGGCAAAAGAATTTGCCATAACATTTTACGGGCTTTTTGTTGCATATTAATAAAGGGAATTCTTGTTTTCTTTTTGTTTTTTATTAAATTTTTACTCCCAATAGTTTTTAGCTGTCGAAAAGTGAAGAGAAACATGACACTGGTATCGCATCATGCATGAACCAGTTACCAGGCTCGACGACTGAAAATTTACTTTTTTTTTAGCTTTCGCACATAGCAGGGTAAGCAAGGGGAACATAGAAACCTAGTGTTAAGACATTCCGTTCCCCATTTCCAACCAAATTCTGAAAAGGGTAAGAAATAAATTTATTATGTATTTCCTTCACCCGAGTGGGAATCGAATCTACAATCGGCGCGATCTCAATGGTCGTATATAAAATAACTTATCAGCTATGTGGTAGGTATTTGTATATTCGAAAATAAAATTTATGAAATATATTTGAGATTTGTTCAGGATATTTTATCTTTACGTTTGAAACTGAAACATTGTATATTCAAATGATCACGTCAATTCCCGATTCGTCTGTCTTTTGAATCACAAATACTCTTGCTGTCTTATGTTTACCGTTTAAGGTAAATTTTACCATTTTATTTAAAATTATCATATTTATTATTACATTTATTACTAGCGACCCTTTCTCGTTTTCGTCCGCATGAACTCCATAATTATTTGTTTATCTGAATTACTTTCGTGTTCTAATAACATTATCGGTTTAAAGACAGTTTCTATACAATGAATACTAAAGTTTCAGTCAATTTAAAAAAAATAATTTTTTTTAAAACAAAAACAAATTTTATTTTTTTTTGATTCTAAGAAATTAAACAATGTATCTAACCTTTTATATCTATTATTTAATATCAAAAACGAAAATTAAATTAATATCATATTCCTAACTCAACCCTTCCCTCTTAATGGAACTTAATAGAAACATTAATAAGAAACAAACTTGAACAGTCAAAATTATAGTAAATTAATTGCAATTCCATTTCAAGCGAGCATGTTTTAATAAACCCGTTTTTGGCATAATTTAGCAAATCGGATTTTCTAATTAAGCACAAACATTAACGTCTCAAGAATTTTCTTTGTACAAAAGAGCTATATTAAAGGAATATTTTAATAATTGAAGGGCTACATCCAGATTTGGCAAAGAGAAACGTGAAACGCGACCGACAGTTGTTTTCAGTTACTCACAATTTGCTAGCAATTGTTAGAAAATGGTAATTATAAACATTTTACAGAACAATTCTATCGTGAACGCCACATTTTTGATATCGTCGTTTGAAACTCATTTGGAAGTCCGATTTAGTACGAAATTAAGTTATTTTAATATTAGTTTTTTTGTTTTTATGCTTAAAATTAAACTCTTTGTGTATGATTTCCTATAATTATATTGGCTAGGACCTAGACTTAAGGCTAGTCATGTCACAGGGCTACAAGCACGTGACTGTAAACAGAACAGATTGTAGATTCAATCCCTACCTACTTGAGGAAATAAAATATTTAAAAAAATCATTTCATTTCAGTAAAACACGGCGTTGAGTTCTGCCATTCAACATGTAAAACCTCCGGAATTTAGTGTAAAATATTCAAAATACATTGACATATTTAAAGAACGTACACTAGTTGTCCATACAACATGGCTATAGAGTGATTTATTGGAATGGCACTAGGCGGCGTTAGACTATTGTTTTTAGGCAATTTATCGCCGGTAGGAGTCACTGGCACTACAATTCACTCGACAACGGCTTTTGACGACAATGCTTGGTACGAGGTATTGTTCACCCCATATGGTGTTCCAATATTACAAATGAGGTATCCGCTGCCAATGATTTAGTAAACAATGGATCACACCTGGACTAAATACTTGCTTTAGTTTAGGTTAATATTTATATATACAGGAGGAATTGAAACTTATGGAAGATAAATATTTCTAAGTGAAATATCATTGTCAGCTTCGCGCTGTATCCCGCACAAAGCTGAGGGAACTTAGTGTTAAGACACTCCGTTCCCCACTTTCCGTCGATTTCTGGAGACATTGCGTGTTGAGTGGCGGAACTTAACGCCGCGTTTTTCGCCTGGACACCAGAGAGAAATGGAAATATAAATTTAAATAAATATATCATCTCCTCGAGTGGGGATCGAACCCACAACTTTGTGGCCCTCCACGACTGGCCTCTATATCATTGTATTTAGTGTTATTATAATACGAAAGTGAGAACACACGTAGGGTTTTAACTCTAGGTTCCCTTTGTCGACTCTGCTATATACGAAATACAGCGTGAAGCTGAAAAAAAAAACTTATTTTAGCACGCATCAAACACGGAAAAAGAACTAAGATTTTAGAAACTAACCTAGCATATTTTACACAGAATATGCTAAACCAATTATGTTGAAAGCATAGCACATTCCATTGATAAAGTCTAAACCAATATATATCAATTATGTACTTACTACCAATATGCATATAGCTGATAGACTGAAGATGAAGAGCCGGGATACCTGTTTGCCTTTGATTGGCAAATGGTGTTGATTGTGCACTGTTAGCGTGCGTGCATCGACTCTGGCAATTCAATTAGTTGATAAAAGATGATAGGTATTGTATATAGATATAGACTAAATTACTGTGAAATCAGTCGAGGTACAATGCGGCGTTAAGTTCCGCCACTCAACACCAGAATTCGCTAGAAAATGAGGAATGGAAGTGTAAGTTAAGTACCCCATGCTTTTGTGTGGGATATAGCGTGAAGCACAAAAAAAAAAGATGATAAAAACACTATGTAGTGGATGACTATGATGAATCCATGGATTTCTAATAGGGATAGATTTTATACAGGTTCGAATAGATTGCAGTTATATTCTTGTTTTCCTTTTTATGTCTAATTCTCTCTTTCTCTCTCTTTTTGATTTCTTACGTAAAAAAACGTCTAAAAGATGATTTTTTTTTTGGAAAAACTGTCATAAACAATATTATCACATAATATGCTCCATGAGAGGAAAAGAGGGTACTTAAATAAGTATCTACTTTTAAATTGCCCCTAACATAGTTTAAATCCCTCATAATTTTCTCTAGTGATATAATCTATAAGAGTGTATTTGATTTTTATGCTAAAAGATATTCCTTTTTATAATAATATAAAATAACAAGAACGTCTTAAATTGTATATTTCTTATATCAATACTAAAAATCGACAAAACCATCATTCCCATGAGACGTAGACAAGAATGACCACTATTTAATAATTCAAAGTATATCCTGAAACTTAGAATAATTGAATCGTGAGGTAGATTTTGGGAGCAAATTAGTCTAATTGCTGGTGTCCGTCCATCTGTCAGGCCGTCTGATAATAGCTATTTCAAATACCTTAAAATATATTTAATTATTAGCTAATATTATTAAATAAATTGTAAAATATATATATATATATATCTATATTTGTTTTATATAATTATGTAAAATTTAATTGTAAAAGCAAAACTTAGGAAAAGCCTGAGATTTTAGGTATTTTTTTTTCAGC
>JAKRZM010000947.1:344531-356444 GCA_036379175.1 Heliconius cydno galanthus | reverse complement strand
ACGAATACGCGCATCCCACCGACTTGGTCGACCGCGTCCACAGCTTCATTTAACGTTGACAGTCTAGGTTCTAGTATAGTTTTTTGTAAGCCATCGACAAGGTTCCCTTGGTAAGAGATACGGATGATCATGCAAAGCCAGATCCAACACACAAAGAGACTGTTAACAAGCCAGTATCGTGACAAGTATGTGGTGTCCTGTCCCATAAATATTCCAAGCAACCTGAATGCTACGTCGTTTTTGGAGTTATCTTGCAGAAGTGCATATTTTTTAACAGTGTTTATCGTTACAAGCATAATAAGAAATGAGACAATTATGAACGGTGTCAATATATTAAAAAAGGGAAGTATTACTTTGGCCCATTCATAGATTTCTCGTCTTGTGGGCATGCACCAAACGATATACATTGAGTCGTGAGCATAAGAAATTTGAGAATATAAGTATCTGTTGACTTGCATGATGAGGGCCGGCACCATTAGGTCCGCTCTGTTGTAGTAGAGGTCACTAAAACCCATTGTTCCATTGATGGTGCCGCTAAATCCTCCGTGGTCCCTGCAAGACACTATGTTGGCAGTGGAATTTAAAACATTTAATAACAACATTAATAGGTTCCCTTCCATACCGGTAATGGAGGTGACAGTATCATTTTCAAATTTTAATATAACGTAAGGCTTATGCTCGAGAAGAGTAATTCTTATTGGACACTTATAAAAGTTGGTGTATTTTCTCATAAAGAATTGTTCTGAATCTGTGTTTAAGTACATTGGAGTATAGTCACCGCATACACCATCTCTATAGGGTTTGAAAGTTGAAACAATTACTTCGTTGCTTGAATTGTTACTTATTATCAATATATTACTTACGTCCTTTTCCCATGCTATTTTAGTATACATCGTTAGATTTGTGTATTCCTCGCTAAGAACTAGAATAACATTTATAGGAACTGTTCTAACATAGTTCACTTTTTCAAGGAAATAATCAAATTCATATGGATTCATAGCAAAAAATATTGTTTGGTCGCATGTGATTTTTTTATGAAAATTACTATCATTAAAATTTGCGTGATTTTCTATTGAAACAGTAAGAACTGTACCCCTGAAGTTCTGGAGAAATTTATTGACATCGCTGACGTCACAACTCCACCATACAACGGCAGTTTTGTAGTGATAAGTAAACACTTTATTAGCGACAGATACTGCTTTGTCAATTGTAAAAGTGCATTCTAATATATTTATAAAATTATAAATAACTAAAATAGACACTAAGATGCGCATTTTTTTAGATTTTTTTAAACTCGTGTCGTCGATATGTATTTATTGTGGTATGTGTTAGAATGAACTGATTTTCTATAGAAGTTTGTATTAATCATTATCATATGATTAATGGTGAAATCCATTTTGGTTGTAAGACATCATTGTTAATACTAATATTATTAGTAGCTTTCATGTTTTTTGTAATAAATATTAATTTTATAAACCTATCTATTTATATCTATTAACTTTACGATATATATAACAACGTTACGTTAAAAATTATACCCTACATAGTAAAAACTGCATTGTGGTGTCCAAATTTTGAGTCAATAAATTTCATTAAAGAACTTAACGTACTCTTACCAAATCCTTATTATTATTTCAAAATTATAATTATACGATCACTTTCTAGTTAATTTCTAAATGAATATTCATAAGTAAAAGATAAATTTATCGAACAGAACCGATAAAGTAAACAGACATATTTCTTAACTTAGCTAAAACTATTTGACTTGCTTTACATTACTTTGCTGACCCCTACAATTTCGAATAAACAAATAGAAGAGGCAACATTTCATCCACTAATGATAGTCCAATATTCATCCATATACAGTGCATATATAGTTATGTAATTTAGTATTACCTTTAATTTCACTTCTGAGTTTGTTCAACGTAATAATTCTTATTTAACTTAACTTTAGTAACGCGTGTAACTCTGTGGTTTTTAATGTGTTACTCCTCCTTTCCATACTTAACATCTCTCCGTCTGCCACTGTATAGTTACGGAGTTTCTTATCTTCGGTGTCGCAAGCAAAGACTAAGCCGTGGAGTTCAACTCTGACTGGGCTGATTTGGTAACTGGTGTACCTCAAGACGGTGTACTCTCTCCTCTGCTCTTTTCCATTCTTATAAGTGAAATTACCAAAATCTTATCTTCTGAATACCATCTCTACGCTGATGATTTACAGTTATATGGACACGCCACTCTTGAAGACTTAAATTAAGACAGTAAGACATTTCGTTCCCATTAAGACACTTCCGGTTCTCGTATCGTAATTTCCGTAATTTCTGGTGTAGAGGTAAAGTGCTGCGCTGAAATCCGCCACTCAACACATAATGCTCAACACTGAAATTTTGATGAATTCGGCGAGAAATGGGGAACAGGGGATCTTAACACTAGTTTCTCTTCCCTTACCATGCTATATACTGGTGCCGGAGTCGTTGCCAGCATGGGTATTTTATTTATTTATTTTTTACATGTCTTGCAGTAAATAATTAATATAGAAAAAAAGATTTACGACGAGTAAAAAAGCATTAAAAATAAATTAATTTTATTAAAACAGATCAAAAATTGGAGGTCATTATACAAAAATGCAAAGTGATTCTTACGACTATCTTAAATATAGAAAAATCTCTGTGCGTATGTATATTATATAAAAAAAATATTTAAAAAAATCATATTTTTTCAGCATACACTCGTATTTCCAATAACAACTGCTATAAATTCAAATATTATAAAAAGAAATCTTTTAGAAATGTTAAAAACAAAACATATATTTTTTTAAATTTTACACATATTTTATATATTAATAAATTAACAACAAACTAATATACTTGGAATCCATACAAAAATTAAATTTGAATAACTTTAAATATTGGACGAAATGGAAATAGTATTTTAAAATTAATTACAAGCAAGCAAGTTTGCTATACTAGAGATGCCATAGGGTGTATTTTCTTATTTAAATATAAATATAGATTATTCTTAATTCCTATACACTTAAAGCTGGTACACCATACAAAATGTTTAACATTGCCAAGCATTATATACTTACTCCTATTATAAAATTATTATGAAATGTTTTTATTAAGGTTTTATAACAGAAAATTAACAGCAATAACAACAAAAGTCTTTTAATAAAAATCTAAATTACTTTTCTTTCGTTAAATATCCCTTATTTTCTTTAATTTAAAATCATATTAGAGTATCAAAATAGAACGAAACAGTATTTCTTGTTCTTGAACAATATGTTAAAGCACTCTCGCAGATTATTAAAATTTTATTATTCATCCATTTTTAATTTGAAGTGTTACATTTTTGTAAAATTTTTAAAAAGATCCTATATTATTTTAAAATATAAAAAGTTGTTTATAATATTACAGATTAATTTTGAACGTAAGCAATTATATTCTGTCTTGTCTATTGTACTTATTCTATATATAGAGATGTCAAAAATGTCAAAAAGTTTACAAATATACTTTATATAAAAAAATATTTTGTTTTTAATTTGCAGTTTAGTATAAGAACTGTTTAAATATTTTACTTACTTGAAAGATATTTTACAATAATAAATATAATTATAAATAATCACCAATTCTGTAGGATTATATAACAGAACTATAAAGTAAACACATAGAATTAATATAGTCTTGAAATTTAACAGAATTATTAACAGAACTAAGAGTTTACTTATAACTTGAAATATGAACAAGAACCCATTTAAAATATAGATTGGTAGAGCATTCGGAGGCTTATATGTCATATGTCTAAAATGGACGTTCTTTCATTTGTTTTAACCGCCGCGTTGTGTCAACACCGCGTCTATCAACAGTATGGCTCCATTGATGATAGACAAAGAAGCCTTTGCCAAGTTCTTGTCCCTGAAATCGGACTTCGAAGAATGCTGGAAGCTGCAAATATAAAAATATATTAGAATATATTGCTTTTTTTTAAATATATTTATTAATTATTAATTATTTATATATATTTATTAATTATTTTATTTTAATTTCTTCCCTCTGGTAACGAGACGAATTAGGCGGAAAGTAGGGAACGGAAGATTCTTGATGGGAACGGAGTATCCCAAAACTGGATTCCCAAGTTCCATCTGTCTATCCTGCTAAGTGCGGGATACAGCGGGAACTATAAAAAAAGGTATTTTTAATATTCTTACTTGTCGATCAGAACAGCTCCGCTGGCTGTAAATAGAGCAACTCCTACCAGAGAGTAGAAAATGTCGATGCGCTTGTGAGTAGGTGTCTGCATTATATATCCTGGAATAAGAAAATATTTTTAAATAAAAACTATTTTGTTTACATCACGTTCTGTAGGGTTTAGCACATATCTCTCTCTCTGCTCTCCTTCACTTTCTACTTATAATTTCCCGAAATTAGACGAAATATGAACCACGAAATGTCTTAACACTGAATATATTATTAAAAGAGTAAGCATAAATGAAATTTTACCTGCGGCGGCACCAGCGAATAGGATGAGGTAGCCGATGAAGGTGCCAGTGACCAGCATGTCGATGTTCTTATCTCCATTGTAGCTGTGGTAGTGGATCGCCACACACGAGCATGTGAGAGCCTGAAATTGATAAAATAATTATAAGTTATTAAGTACTAATAATAAACAAAATTAACATATTAAATTAGAAATTGCTTAAAAATAGACACACTAAGGTTTAGAGTGTAAAAGTTGCTTGAGGCATTGCGTGTGGATGACAGAACTGAACGCCTAGCTTTGCCTCGTTATTAGAGCGTGGAAATTAAAGTACGAAATAATTAATTTACTCGAGCGAGAATCGAACCCTCAAGCTGTCGCGTTTATGGTGGCTCCCGGCACCACGAACTCGGACCTCAAACCTTCCTTAACTTTTAGAATAATAAGCAGATATTAACTTAAATAACGTAATTAAAAAAATAAAAGACTTGATGTTCAATAAATAAATGACAGACTCTGACATAATTTCGCAGTATTAGCTGATGTACATAGGCGTGGTGACGTAACTAAATATAAGCTTGAAGGTCCTCCAGCATGATGTCATTACACGGCTAAGTTTGAAATGCAGGTCGCGATTATACGAGGTTATCGTGGTGGTGGACCTTGCCACATTGATACTATTACATTGTAGAGGAATATGTAGAATAGCCAACTAGAATCAATAATTTCAAGTATATGTTTGTTGCATTTTTTTTTATTTAAAAATCTTAGCCAAAATAATACTTCAAAAATATTATTATTTTAATTAGCATATATACACGTAATCGGCGAGTGGAAAGTATACCTAAATATTTAAATAATGTTAGGCGTGTAATTCTTGTTATACTTCATATATAGTTAAAATATCTTCTAATTCTGTATTTTCATTAAACTAAAGGTACAAATTGAATATGCTTATATGCTATTATGCACATGTACAATTTATTTTCAACGAAATTGATCTTTATCAATAGAAGCAGCACACGCAGGTTTTTAACCTAGTGTCAAGACACTCCGTTCCCCATTAATTTTTCCCACTTTCCGCTGAATTCTCAACACATTGTGTGTTGAGTAACATTCTATGTATTGTATTTTCAATGAATGAGTGCGCTTTAGGTATTCTACTTTATTTCCTTTGTTTAGTCATATTAATTGTTTACAATTGTAATAAGTATGGGGGGAGTGGGGGACACTGGTTTCACGTTGTTGTGAATCACGTTAAGAATAATTTGAATTGAAAATAATCAAAATAATCAATTAGGTCATACTATATTTAAGTTTGGTATTTGCATAATATTTTTATTATTTTCTCAATATTTATATGCTCTACGTATTGGAGGCGGAACTAAACGCCGCACTGTCTCAATTTGTTTTTAGAGCGGGAATATGAAATGGAAAATTACAAGTATGAAAAATTATTAATTAATTAATGATTCCTGTCTCCGAGAATCCACAACAGTCACATTTACATTCAGACGCTGTTTCTCTGCGCCACGAGGCCCTTTATAAAGCGATAGTACTTAGTATGTTGCTTAAATGTTTTATTTTTAATTATACACCAAATACTATAACTGTAATTATACACTAACTAGCGGACCCGGACGCGGCTACGCCTGCTTGAAATATAAGAATATAATTTCTATAGAAATATAATTTCAATCTAGATGAAATGCTAAAAGTGACTATTATATTTATTTTCATAAGGATGAATATCAAAATGACGCGGTAACGAACGCGGTCGCGTAGCGACGACGGTTGTTATTAACATGGCAGAATAAATTGCATGTCAAATTAGAAAGTATTTTAATTTATTAGTATATATGTGTAATGTAATGTTATATAGCCTATAGCACTTCTGAAGAATGCAGCTTTCATACAAAACAAAAACAAAGTAAATCGATCCAGTAGATCCAGAGATCTTAGCGTTCAAATAAACAAACAAACAAACAAACAAACTCTTCCGCTTTATTATATTAGTATAGATTATACACCAAATACTATAACTGTAATTATACACTAATATACAACATTAAAATGTATACCACAAATAACAGGGTAGACAGAGGGAACCTAGTGTTAAGAGTTAAAACACTCCGTTCCCCATTGTCCGCCGAATTCTGGAGGCACTACAATATTCAAACTCCTCAAATGGAAATCGAACCAGTCGCATTGACAGCCACACACACGCTTGGGCCCTGCACCACATCTGGCCTCACTAATTTACATAAATAGTGATATTTAGATAATAAAATGAAGGTCACGTGGACGCAAGCTTCCGATGGCCATGATGCAAAGATCTTTGTATGGTAAGTACAGGTACCTACTAGTACCAAGTTTTATTTATATTATAGATGTTTTATTTAAATTAGATCTTTCCTGGAAAGAAAATAATATTATACATGTTTAATAATATCTCTATTAGTTTTAAATTACCATATTAAAAAGGGGTTTTTTTTTATTTTACGCTGTATCCCCCACATAGCATGGTAGGGCAGATGGATCATAGGAACCCAGTGTTAAGACACTCCGTTTCCATTAAGACATTTCCGTTCGCGTCTTTCCGCGGAATTGTGCAGGTACTGCCTGAGTGGCGGAACTTAACGTCGCGCTTTGCCTCTTTACCGGAGCGAGGAAATAAAATTTAAAAAAAATAATTTTTTCGAGTGCGGTTGGACCACAACCTTTCGTGCTTACAGTTGCACGCTTGTGCCCCGCGCCTGGCCTCTTTTAAACATCTTGTTTTGTAATATAATGATTACCTAACAAATTAAAATAAAAGTAGGTAATTAGGTTAGAGTCATAAAAATATCATTAAAAAAATATATTTTTCTTATACCTACATATTATGTTTATGAAAGTTATCTAAGATATGTATTTAATAGAAAAACATTATTTTAAAATAATCATTCTTTATGTTTACTAATGATATGTGTGACCAAGTTTTTTTTATAAGTGTAATCTAATTACTAAATTCCATTGCTACAACAAGTCTTTAAAGTTACCGCCTTGATGCCACACCCAAGATAATCCTCACGTTACAAGCTTATATAAATCGATTTTTTTTAACGTCACCTGTATCCCTAATGCAGGGTAGGCAGAGGGAACCTAGTGTTAACCTTTGCCTATTTTCAGCGCATTTCTGGAGGCATTGCGTGTTGAGTGGCAAACTCACCGCCACGCTTTGCCTCGACACCAGAGTGAAGAAATGGAATTATTAAATATTTCATTTTCCTCGAGCGGGAATTGAATCCACTACCTGTCGCGTTTAAATTCATACTATGTGGCCTCTACACGAGTGATTTCTACAAAATACATTTATAGTATTTTGTAAAAATATATTGTAATTTATGCGATAAATATAGAATTGATTGTTTAACTTTAATGTTCTGTAAAACAATACATTTTCTTTTTAAAACACTTTTATTAGGTCAATCTGTGGCTAACCAAGTAACTATGTAATAGATTCTAAGAATTTGAATTACACACACTTCTAATTATTGTATAAGCATGAAACTTGACGATCATATGTAGATTAGATGACAATACAATATTATGGTAGCATCGAGCTGCTGTGATGATGGAATTGGAAGGTGACTTATGGTACCTTGGACTGCCTACTAGTTAACATATCGAGTTTGTGCTCATTGCATTCGTCTTATTGATGTGTTCTTTTGAAAAATAATGTTTTTAGTTTTTTAAACTATTAAAATGCTTCATTGTGAATAACAGTACATTTTAGTATATAAAAAGGGATTAATTTTTTTTTATATTAGGTCCTTTTTGATGTATTCATTAATTAAATATTTAAGTAAATATAATAAAATAGACAATTATTTGAGAGAAACGTAAAAATACAGGAAAATTTTACGACCCAATTTCGTCCACAAATAGCCTCGATGATATCACGGATAAGAGTGAGTCGCTTGTGAAATCCGAGAATAAATAAAGTACTTACTAATCTTTGTTATATTGACAGATTTTCCTTGAAACATTAAAACTCTATTAATGACAAACATTAAGTGTTATATATCGTTACAATTATTATCTATATATGTACTACTTGTATATCCATAATATTTTTTTAAAAAAAGTAGTATAAATAATGCAAAACTTTGAAACTTTTCCTAATATAAACTTAATATTATCAGTTACAGTACATTTGTCAAGGCGAGACCGCCTAGAAGTTAGGCTGTCTGGCTGGCGGAAAGAAAATAAACAAAAGAAATAAAAAATCCTACAATCCAGTCTGCTCAGCCTTCTATAACTAACTTCAGGATGGTTATGACTCGTCGAATATATTGTAACTCAAAGTCAGTTTAGTTCTAGAAAATAAATTTCACAGCCGTAAATAAAAATTATTATTTAATTTAGTACCAGTAATTATGGTACTTTAAGGTCTGACTTTAAGGCTTTAAATAATGAAAAAAACCGGTTAAATATAAATCGGACTCGCCCACCGAGGCTCTCGTAACACTTTCAGGATTGTAGGTTAAGGTTAAGTATAACTTATAAAAGTTTTACTTCCTATTAACAAATATAAGCTTGAAATTATTTCTATCTTTGAAATAGATACCTTTTCAGATTTTTTTTGTGTCATATGATGATGTGTCATTTGTGTCATATGATAACTGTAGGTCCACGGAAAGTATCCTATAGATTATTTTTACTTTACGCGGCGAATTTCATACAAAATGCAACAAAATTGGTACATAAATGGCCATGTTTTTGATTGCCTTTACTTATAAATTAGATTATTCCTGTGTTTCAAAGGACCATGAATCCTGGTCCTAAATATTTGGTATTGATTTTAGCTTGATATCTCCACGCGATCTCGAGATAAATGGTCTAGACAGACGGACAGACGGTCAATAAAGTGATCTTATAAGGGTTCCGTTTGTACCTTTCGAGGTACAAACGGAACCCTTATGGGATCACTTTACCCTTTTGAGACACTTTTCTCTACATTATGAAACTAATATAATTTACTACAATTTAAAAGTAAATAATGTTAGCTCTGCTAGTGTTTAGTAGCGTGTAGCTTTTTAAAACTTTAAAATTTACTTAAATTTTGTACCGCACGCTAGTGTTTCGATCAGAAACGTCTACTTAAGAAATATATAAATATTTTAATTGAAACAATTATAATCACCAATAAGAAAACAATGACCCATGATATGAGTCACTTGCGTGAGGCTTTAATAAAGAATTATATACAAGTGCTAGAAAATTCTCACAATTACAATAACTAAGTACATTTTTCTTTTTTTTTCAGCTTCACGCTATATTCCACAAGTAGCAGGATAAATGGAGCCTAGTGTTAAGACACTACTGGCCACTTTCCGCCGAATTCTAGAGGCATTGTGTGGTTGAATGGCGGAACTTAACGCCGCGGCTTGCCTCGACACCAGCGCCAAGAAACGAAAATATTTAATATTTCCTTTCTCCGAGTGAGAATCGAACCTATTACCTCTCGCGTTTACAGTCACACGCTTGACCACAAAAACATACAATAATGTAAACATAAACAATTCTATACATTTAATATCATAATACTAATAATAATAACATAATAACAGCACAAGCAACACAACACAAACCTCAACAAAAAAGTATATAGGAATATACTCTCTTATAAATAAATAATTTGAAACAATTCCTTGTTATATCAATAAAATAAATACAAATTACTTACAAGTTCCAAAAATTTGATGATAGAAAGCCTGCTTACTGCCATTTTTAAGTTTTTGGTGTAGAAATTTACACTGTCGACGTAGAAGCGTTAGCGCGTACACTGGCCACTGCTGTACTAGTGTAGTATACGATACATACGCCCCACGCCCGACGTTGAATGGCCGATGACATCATATGTAGTGTGACCATTTTTATCGCATTTATGCAGGACAAAGTTTGATTTTGAGAAATTGAATATGTATTTATGATTCAATTGTTTTTAAAATGCTTAATAAAAGTACAATAAATTAATGTCATAGTCTATTATTGTAATTATTTATCTAAAGTTTGGAGCTTAAATTTTAGACTGTAAACGCGACTAGTTGTAGATTCGATCTCCACTCCAGGAAATCAAATATATATTTAAATTTATATTTTCATTTCTTCGCTCTGGTTTCGAGGCAAAGCGCGGCGTTGAACTCCATCACTCAACACGCAAAAGCTCCAGAATTCGATGGAAAACAAAAAACGGAGTGTTCTAACATTAGGCTCCCTTTGGCTACTTTGCTGTGTGCGGGATACAGCTTGAAGCTGATAAAAAAGTTTAAAATAATATTTTGGTCTATTTAGGTTTAGTTATTCGTGTTGCAGAGAAATGTGTTTACTTTATTCCATATTTGTAATATGTGCATTTTTTGTGTAATTTTTAATCCATTTTGACTAATCTAAAATTAATAATTAAGTGTGTATGTCCAACACTTAATTAAATTAAGTAATTTGTGTATCAGTCGATCGGGTAATCAGAAAGATCGCTTTCTTTCCAGCCAAAGAGAAAACGATAGCGATTTCTCTAAAATATAATTTATCGACTGCGTAAACAAGATTGACCTTGAACTAGAAGAGACTGTCGCACAAGCACAATCTGATGGTCACACTACGGGAAGCAGTTACCCCTATATACGTCCATGACATCACCAACCTGCGAATCGAGGAACTCTCGGTTTATGTTATACTTAAAAAAATCTGAAAAAAAAAATCTGATAACAAATCTTTGTTTTCTTTTCTTTTGGCGTCACGCTATATTCCGTAGACAGCAGAGAAAGCAGAGTAAACCTAGTGTTAAAACACTCCCTTCTTCATTTTCCGCCGAATTCTAAGGCATTGTGTGTTCAATGGCGCAACTTAACGCCGCACTTTGTCTCTCCAAAGCGAAGAAAATGTAAATATTAAATATTTCATTTCCTCGAGCGGGAATCGAATTCACAACCAGTCGCATTTACCTTATTTATCAAATTATAAACCTATATCATATAAAGAAAAAAAAATAATAAGGTCTACTTAAAATTTAAAACTATATAAGTAATTAAAACGATAATAATCTCATTTACATTTTTTCTAAAGAAATTCGAAAAAAATATTATATAGTAAGAATTCCACAATTACGTTGTCAGACAGAAATAAATATGACTAAGCACTTCAGTAAACAATGTTAAATGTTAATACATATTCAAAAATGATAACATGCTAGTATGTTTTTGCCTTTTATTAAATACCATTAAATTCATGTGTTTATAGAATTAGATCACTTCCGGTTGATGAATAAATAAATAAAATATTTAAATTACTCAGTACTCGTCATTTCAAATGCTTGATAACATTTTATTATAAAGAAATTTATTATAAAACAACATTGCCAATATAACATATCTTTTCTTTTGTTAAAAATAT
>JAKRZM010000947.1:235915-344491 GCA_036379175.1 Heliconius cydno galanthus | reverse complement strand
GTACCATAAAGTACTACAATGAAAATCAAACTGAATTTAGAATAAGTAAAAATGAAATAAAATATAATAAGTAGGTATCATAAGATATTGTTATTTTTATTGTCATTTTTAATGAATATTACAAGAATTTAAAGTGATTTAAGTTTTTTTTGACATTATATAATTTTTAACATGTTAACTTTCTTTATTTGTTTATCTTACTAGCTGACCCGGTTGTCCGAATAGCAGAATACATATTAAAAAAAAAAGAATCGACTGTTAGGCGATACGAAGTTCGCGGGTCTGCTAGTACTTAATAAAAGTACAATAAATTAATGTAATAGTTTATTTTCTATTATTGTAATTATTTATCTGAAGTTAGATAGCAGGTGAGTCGTGAGATAGGGGCACAAGTGTGTAAACGCGATTAGTTGTGGGTACGATCCCCATTTGAGGAAATGATTATATTTTCATTTCTTCACTCTGGTGTCAGGCAAAGCGCGGCGTTGAGCTCCTTCACTCAACACGCAATGGCTTTAGTATTCGATGGAAAATGAGGAACGGAATATTCTAACATTAGGCTCCCTTTGGCTACTTTGCTGTGTGCGTGTGTGTATACAGCGTGAACCTTATATATTATATTTTGATCTATTTAGGTTTAGTTATTCGTATTGCAAAGAAATGTGTTTATTTTACTCCATATTTGTAATATGTGCATTTTTTGTTTAATTTTTAATCCATTTAGACTAATCTAAAATTAATAATTAAATGTGTATGCCCAACATTTAATTAAATTAAGTAATTTATGTATCAGTCGATCGGGTAATCAGAAAGATCGCTTTCTTTTCCAAGCCCACAAAAGAGAAAACGATAGCGATTTCTCTAAAACATAATTTATCGACTGCGTAAACAAGATTGACCTTGAACTAGAAGAGACTGTCGCACAAGCACAATCTGATGGTCACACTACGGGAAGCAGTTACCCCTATATACGTCCATGACATCACCAACCTGCGAATCGAGGAACTCTCGGTTTATGTTATACTTAAAAAAATCTGAAAAAAAAATCTGATTACAAATCTTTGTTTTCTTTTCTTTTGGCGTCACGCTGTATTCCGCACACGGCAGAGAAGGCAGAGGAAATTTAGTGTTCACTCTCTTCTCCATTTTCCTTCGAATTCTAAGGCATTGTGTGTTGATTGGCGCAACTCAACGTCGCACTTTGTCTCGACACCAGAGCGAAGAAAATGAAAATATTAAATATTTCATTACTTCGAGCGGTCGCGTTTACAATCACACTTAGTGCTCCTGTGGCACGACTGGCCTCATTATCAAACCTATATTATATAAAGAAAATAAATATAATAAGGTCTATTTAATATTTAAAACTGAACTCCAAGTAATTAAACTAAATAAAACGATAATAATCTCTTATACATTTTTTCTAAAGAAATTCGAAAAAAATATTATATAGTAAGAATTCCACAATTACGTTGTCAGACAGAAATAAATATGACTAAGCACTTCAGTAAACAATGTTAAATGTTAATACATATTCAAAAATGATAACATGCTAGTATGTTTTTGCCTTTTATTAAATACCATTAAATTCATGTGTTTATAGAATTAGATCACTTCCGGTTGATGAATAAATAAATAAAATATTTAAATTACTCAGTACTCGTCATTTCAAATGCTTGATAACATTTTATTATAAAGAAATTTATTATAAAACAACATTGCCAATATAACATATCTTTTCTTTTGTTAAAAATATCATTTTTTTTAGCTTCAGGCTGCATTCCGTATGCCGATAAACAAAACTAGGCGTTGAACATTGCTCGTTTAGTGGCGGATACCAACACCGCGCTTTGCCTCGACACCAGAGCGAAGAAATGAAAATTTTAAATGTGGGAATCGAACCCACGACCTGTCAAGTTAACAGACACGCTTTTGCCTCTGCGCCACGATGGGACTTAAAAATATTACTTATATTTGAAATATTAATGAAAGAAAATCTAGTAGAATTAATCGGATATAAATATATAAAATATTTTAAGATATTTATTTGTATGGTACGGTATTTGTATTTCTAGTGTTTATCATATATATCTATTCTTATTTTATCCTCTTATTAACAAGCGGAGAATTTGGAATTATGTCACAGTCTTACGTAATTCACTAAATGGTTTGTCCTTTGTTTTTATCGGACATGTACAACCCACAAACTAAGATGTTACTTTTAATTAACACACAATTAACATGGTATTCGTAGTATGAACGTTATAATGACGAATTACTTACAAATCCACGACTAAAATCTATTAAAAAAATATAAAAAAAATAAAGATATAAATTATAATAAGATTTTAAATATGAAATTAATAAAAATAATTAACAACTTACGAATTATTATTTCCATTTAAATTTAAAAAATATGTCAATACAAAAGTCTATAGAATGTAGACTGTTGACTTTCTTAAGGAAAGAAAAAATATTTAAAAAATGTTTATTTTTAATATAATATTTCTAAAGCACTTCCCTCTTATGGCATTTTCATACAACTATCTAGTGCTACCACAGCCTCTTATGTTACAATTAGTACTACGTTGTAAACATAGATGGCGTTGCAATGTTAATGAGATAGATTTTTTTGTCTCTCTCTTTTTGTCTCTCTCTTCTCTTTATCTCAAGTACTTAACGTTTTAGGAGAAAAATGTAAATTTTGTCCACGTACTTAAGTAAATTAGAGATTGCTTCTTATAGTATACCAATTAATAGTCATTTAATAAAAATAAAAAAAGCGTTAGTAAATAAATTTTAATTTATCTTTTTCTTTTCTTTCTTTAAATCTTTTATCTGGAAATATATTCTCATAGATATTGTTTTCCTCACCTCACCTTCGATTATTCCTAACGAATTATTGAAATGAATCATATAAAGCTTTAGGCCTTGCGGTTTATTAGAGATTGCGGTTAACGAATTGATATTCTAAGAACACCACATTCGTCAGAAGTAGGTAATAAATTAATCATGGCTGAACGAGCTTCCTACGTAGAACTACTTTAGAACATATATAATATAACATATAAACATAAGTAAATACATATAAATTTCTTCAACTACCATAGACTAATTTGTATGACAGGTAGGTAAATACACAGAAAAATTGGGCTCTCATAAATTAGAATAATTAAGACACAAATAAAAATATAAAGCAAGACATCTCTCCTGATGTCTTCTATGTTGTAGGTTTCCAGGAATTTCTTTTTTATTATCAATTATCAAGTTTAAATATTTGTTAAGTGTAATGTGGAACCTATTTTTTTGTAAATTACCATATAATATAATTTTTACCAGATGTAATTATTACAGAAATTAAATGAACAAAATAGTATACCTATATAAATTATATTCATAATACATATAATATTTACGAAAAAGTTATGAAATCCAAATTAATAAACAGACATTTTGAATGCAAAACCAAAAAACTACATATTACATCGTTTAGAAGACTTAGATCGTACACTATCTTCATCTCTGTGAACAGAACAAAGGGCTAGTAAGGCATCTATTAGAAATATAGCAGTAGCGGCCAGGGCACAAACGGCACTAGCACGAGCGTTTTCTTTCCGGGGACAATCTGGTACATCGCGCCAGTGGCTCAAAGTGAGGGTACCGCAGGCACCAAACAATGCAGCCCCGGTCGCCGACCACCAGGCGTCCACGTACGCGTCCGCCGCCGCCGATACTGTCTCACCTTGGAAATGGACACTTTCTTAGGACGATTCCAATTTTATGAACCAGTTTTTTCAATGCTAATAAGATGTTAAAGTTAATTGTGTACGAAAATATTATTATTTTTGTTGGTATTGTTAACCTTGTTAATAATGTGGATGCAATTTCTAAAGATTACTAGTGAGGACTGGTTTTCTTTACCAATTATACTTTTAAACAGTTACTGATATAAATATATTTTATATAGAGGTCGTCTTGGCGCAGAGGTCCAAGAGTGTGGCTGTATCGCGACAGTTGTGGGTTCGATCTGCACTCGATGGAATAAATTATTATTTCCTAATAATTTCATTTGTTCGCTCTGGCACCAAGGCAAAAGACCGATGTAGAGTTCCACCACTCAACGTGCTATGCCTGGAAAGATTCAGCGGAAACTGGGAAACGACGTGTCTCAACACTAGGTTCCTTCTGCCTACCCTGCGATATGCTTGATAATTTTGATTAAATTTTTACATAGTAAGTATACAGGGTGGAAGAGGCAGCGCTTCTTTTACTGAAACTGCATATAGGGTAAAATATTTCAAACCCAGAATTAAAAAAAATAATCAAGGTACCTCAACGGTTTGGATGTAGGGTTTTTTTTTCATTTCACGATTTTTATCCATACCTGTATTTCGTGTCATGCACACGTACGTATGCGACGTTGCCGCTTTGACAGGTAAGTGTGTGCGTGCCTATGTTATACTTTACAAATGGCGTTTTATTTTAAAACGATAATTTTATTATTTATTTTGTTTGAAAAAAAAACTTTTTCATTTTTGAGAATTATTTTTTTTCCGAATTATATTAGGCTTTTATAGAGTAGTTAAAACTGTGGTTTCATTTAAAGTGGCGCTGACAATTCCATTGTATAATATTTTTAGTCAATGTACATTTTATTAAAAACAAAAAGGCATTTACTTTCCATAATTTTAATAAAACAAATATTTTCATAAATAGACAATTAAAAGAAACATTGCATTTATACTTTAGCAGGTATGACACACCTTATATATCTACTAGTTGACACTAGTTTCATCATCAAATTGCTCACTATCCATGTACGCGAGGCTCAGATCGAAGAACATCACCACAGCGTTCAGGATAGCTAAGGATCCCACTATGAGTGCGGCAGTGTGGTCTCCTGTATGACGGTATAGAGAAGGTTTTGTTCTAGCTGATATTATTAAGCCGCCGCTAACTGCGTTTAAACCAACGCCGATTATTCCGAAATATATATCTTGAACAAGATCTAAAGGTGCGAGTAGCATTTCACCTAAAAATAATATTTTTTACTTAAAAAAATAATAAACTAAATCAGCTTTAGGCTCCAATCTCAGGGTATGCAGAGGAATCAGTGATAAGACACTACGTTCCCCATTTTCCGCCGAATTCTGGAGGCATTACCAACGCCGCGTTTACCTCGACACCAGAGAGAAAAAATGAAAATATAAATTCAATTATTTCAGTACCTCGAGTGGGGATCGAACTCACGACCAGTCGTGTTTACAATCACACACTTGTGCCCATACGCCTTCTCAGTCTGGCCTCTTCTTTATTTACTTATGTTTTGCTTCTTGTTTATATATTGCACTATTTCTTATTAGCAAGTATAGTATTGTAGAAGATAAAAAACTCGATAATATACTCTATAATACTTTACTCGACTATAACAGGTACAAGTCACAACACTTCTGAAGTATAAATGCAAATTTAGATAAAAGTAACTTATATATCAGTCAAATAAAAGTAAATTTTAAATAATATATTTTCCATTATTAACCTACGTTTCACGCAGAATCCCGCACATAGCAGGATAGGCAGAGGGAATCTAGAAACCTAATGTTAAGACACTCCATTCCAAGAAACTTCCGTTCCTCATTTTCTGCTAAGTTTTGGAGCCATTGCGTGTAAGGCGGAGGAAGTCAACGCCACACTTTACCTCGTTACCAGGGCAAACAAATGAAAATATTAAGTATTTAATTTCTTCCAGTGGGAATCGAACCCACTACTTGTTGCGTTGCATCGCAAATTTGTGCCTCAGAGCCACAACTGGTTTCATATGTACGAAAATAACTAAAAAAACCTAGCATAAAATATTCCATACATCACTTTTAGTGGTTACACTCGTATTTACAGACATCGAGTTAAACGTCTCGTACAAAATGTATAACATAAAAGAAACTCTTTCTTTAATACCATCAGGGGACCAAATTACCTACTATTTCATTCAGGCCTTTCTTTCGTTTGAGACTAACCTTTGACGATTAAAACATTCTGTAAATATTTTCCTTACTAAATGTATATTTGAGGAAGTAACAATAGTCTTGAAGGTCGGTTGAATATTGTTATTTTCATATTTTTTTTAGCTTCACGCTGTATCCCGCACGTATCATGATACGCAGAGGGTATCTGGGAACCTAGCGTTAAGCACTTGTTCCCACTCGAAGTACTGCTAATACTTCCGTTCTCCACTTTCCGTTGAATTTTAGAGGCATTGCGTGTTGAGTGATATGGTAAAATATTAAATATGTCATCTCCTCGAGTAGGAATCAACCCCACAATCTATCTTGTTTACAGTCGCACGCTTATGTCGCTGCGCCATGACCGGCCTCCATATTTTGATAATACCAATACAAATTAAGATAAAATTTAGTTTTGATTTACCTATAATTTCTCCTGAGAGCACCACGACGTACCCGACAAAGGTTCCCGAGCACAACATCAACGTAGGAATATCTGTTAAATCGTAGCTATAATGATGGAGGGTCAGGCATGCAACTGCTAATGTCTAGAATACATAACATTATTAATAAATATTAGAAAATTCAAAATAATAAATCACCTTTATGTTGTATCCCACAAGGTAGGCAGAGGGAATTTAGTGGTAAGACACTTCGTTCCTCACGTTCCGCCGAATGCTGGAGTCAGAGTGAGTGGCGAAACTCAACGATGTGCTTTGCCTCGACACTAGACAGAGTGAAGAAATGAAAATACAACGCGAGGATGCGGCATAAAACGGGAAGCTGATTGAAATTGCATATTGATTTGATTGCTGTAGTATCAACAAGGTATGTTCATAGATATCCTTGAAAAAACTCACCAGCTCTAATAATTTGATTATGCACGTCGGTATTAACATATTTATATGTAACCTGATAATAAATAATCCAATAATTTATATCTGTATCATTTGACATCTAGATTTGACAAACAGTATAGGTTATATATGTATAATATACTGTGAATGACGTATATATACTTTTTCAAAATTACTTTCAGTTATTTCTTTTAAAAGTAAATTTGGCATTCACTATTATTTATTTAAATGAAATTAAAAATTGTTAAAAAATACATACCTCGTTCCTTGGACTGCTAAAACATTTTTTTAATTGATTGGCTGAATGCAATTATATCATAGGTTAAATATCAATTGTTGATTTGAAAAAAGAAAAACGAGATTTATGTATTTATTTAAATGACTTGTAATTTTAAATACAATATTAACTCAAAAATATTCCAACATAAATGATTTTATATTAAAACTCGGATGGGAAACATGAATGCAGTATACTATAGCTGCTGCAATTTTAACAATTATTCTTTTCATAGAGTATTCGTATCTAGATGAACAATGTAAAATTTTCTACTTCAATTCATAACATTTAAAGGAAAAGTAAATTAATCGAGTTCCCATTTTCATTTGTTTATTTATTCTATAGTGATATATAATTTTTAACAAAAATCTAATGTTTTCCCTTCCCTTAAACCGTAATTCATATATTTTATTCATTGCTGTGTCGAGACTACAGTGATGAAAAATTACATTTTTAATCTTTCAATTTCCAGGTAGATTAAATTGGTGACAAAGAGTAGTTATGGAGGGCACCGCTCTTATACAATTTGCATGATAAACGATTTTTTTAAATAATTGTATTTTTTTATGTTTATCTTATAGCACAGTATTCATTTCAGTCACTGTAAGCGCGGCGGGTAGTGGGTTCGATTCGCACTGGGGAAAATTAAATATATTCATTACTGATGTTTAAAAATAAATGAATGATGGGCTTACTCCACTACTCACCAGCCAGTACAGTCCGTAGTTCCGTTGAGGTATAATAGACGTATATTATATGTGACAAGTTTTCAACTTGCCTCAAATATCTTCCCAAAAATTAAAACTCGCTTTCGAACTAAAGGAGCTACAGTGCCGCAGACAGACAGGCCAAACTTTTAACTTTTAACACTGGTGGCTAAGTTTCTTTTTATCAGCTTTCAGAATAGTTCCTAGTTCGATTTATTTCCTCTTATACACTAGAGACACGACAGTGTAGAGCGAATAAAATATGTTAATTTTTTCCCCTACGTAGAGCGGGGTTGTTCGAAACAATCAAATCCCCAAGAAAACTTCCTCATGTGTTTCGAAAATAGGATTTTTATTTAATCTTAATATTAAGTTCTAGAGCAAATGAACAAAGTTATTTTATTATTATTATTATTCTAAATAGATAAACCCAATAACCAAAATAAGGCTTATTTTAATTTACTTAGACTTATTTTGTATCCCGCATATAGTAGGATATCGAGAGAACCTAGTGTTAAAATATTTAAGACGGTCCATTCTCCTATCTAAGTGAGGGAACTCAGCCGAACTCAGAGAATGCCTTATTACCAAAGCGAGTTAAATGAAAATATTTAATAACAGCTCGAGTGGCAATTGAACCCACAACTATCATTAACTGTAAGGTTTGCCACTGTGCCACAACGGTATCTCACATAAATGTTTGCCAAATATGCCATACCTAGTTAGTCAGGAGTTACCCTTCCTCATTGAATACCTTACCTTCGATACATTCGAAGCTTAGCTCATCGTGAGAGAGTTTACGCGCGATCGTGTTTCGTGAAATATTACTATCATGACGGAATGGCGTCGACACGAGTTCGATACTTATTTATATTAACCATTTACTTTGCTTCTGGCTTTGGTTGTTTATTATAGTTAAACAGTATGTTTTCTTGATTTTTTTTCTGTTTTTTAGCTTTATGCTGAGGGAACCTAGTGTTAGGGCACCACGTTCTTCATTTTCCATGAAAATATCCATTTCCTCACACACATTTTTCTCTTAGTGAACAGTTGGTAATTTTTCAACAATTTTTGTTAATTACGAAATAAGCAATCAATTTAAAAAAAAACGAAATTAATGGATACAGAAAAAATTAAAATAAATGAAAATATAAATACTCAGAACAGAATAAAATTTTATATATATCGATTAACTATAATAATAGGCGTTTCGCCAAAGTGGTGCAAGAAATCTGTAAAGGCTAATAAAGCTATTGTATCGAACAATGTAAAAAGTCAGGTGTATTTAAAAGGTCAAATTCTGTTACATATTAAAAATTAAATTTAACTCGTCGATAGTAACAAAAACTTAAAACCATATTTTTTTAGTTCTCTGGATCTGGAGAACTTTCTTTGAAGCTTGTATTTTTAACTATTCAATGAGTCAACTTTATTTAAAAAGAACATTAAATAAAAAAACATGTCTGTCAGATTGTGGTGTCGATTTCCACTCGCCGCGGCGTTAAGTTCCGCCATTCAACACGCTAGACCTCCAGAATTTGGCGGGAAATAGGAAGCAGAATGTCTTAACACTAGCTTCCCTCTGTCTACCTTGCTATGTGCGGGATACAGCGTGATGCTAAAAAAAATTAAATTAAAATACACTTGCCTTTATATATACTCTACTCGTAAAAGTACTTTTAAATGGCAATGATAAAATTGTATTAAACTTAGCTGTCCTTCGCCATTCTTTACTTAACAAGAATGTCGTGAATGTTCAGAACAATATCACTTAAGTCTTACTCGTTACATAAATACATACTTAAAAACATTATCATATGAACTATATAATAAAAATATCAGGTTAATTAAATGAAAAGTGAAATATTTAATGTAAAAAAAGCTAAAGCTTTAAAACAGATATAAAGGAACCTAGTGTTAACACACTCTGTTCCCCACTTTCCTTCAAATTCAGAAGGTATAGAGCGAAGAAATCCACAATCGTCGTGTTACAGTCACTCCCTTACGCCACTAGCCTCTGGATCTATATATATATGTGGATTATTTCTTAAAATATAAATATACAAAGTTTCCTATATCAATTTCAATTCTCAACAAGATGACGAGAGAGGTGCGCTAGTATCCGTTTGGTCACGGACGTGAACTTCAGCGGTGACATTTGTTCCAATATCTGATATTCTATTGTCATTTACCTTTACTTCTAACAGAATGTTTAGCTTAGAACGAAAGCTTACCTCATTTTTAACTTATACTTTTAAAAAATTGAAGTTTTTTTCTTTTTAACTTTCTACCAATATATACCAAAGATTTTGGCACATTAAGCATATGTTAAAAAGAAATATTGGCTTAGCTAAAAATCTTTTAACTTTCACATTTAATATCAATCTGTCAATATTTCTAAACTAACTGCTCGAACGTCTTAATGTTGTATAATATACACAGCCTATTCTGAATATGACCACCCGGGGGCAGAACCTATGACCTGGACCCAGCACGAAATAGCCAACTATTGAGGATCGGCGATGAATGACGGGATGGACGTGATAAAACTGACATAAGATTTATATAATGTTTATGTAATTATTAGATATGTAATAGTTATAATATATATATTTCAGCACACATAATAATTGTCTTTTTTAGGGTTCCGTACCTTAAAAGGAAAATAAATATGAAATGAGTGCATACGCTCGCAAACTTAAGTTTATCAAAATTTGCAAATTATACTATCCGTTGACATACATACAATCCTGAAATTGTTACGGAACCTTTGACATGCGGCATTTTTTATTATTATTTACTTTGCTTTTAACAAATAACAAGAAACCCAAGCAAGTCCTTATAATAAATATATCCCAGGAAATACATAAATTTATTTTGTATTAAATTGAAAAGAAAATGTAAAACTCAATGTACCTAATGAAGAAAGAAAAAAATGTTGTTACGAATTGCTACAATAATTATAAACTTAAATTAAGAAGCTAACTTCAGGATATTTGGCGACTTATTAAAAAAGTTAGAAACTCAACTAACCAAATACGAGTATTTGAATTGGTACGAAAAATGGACGATTTTTGTTTGAAGAACATTTTTATTTTATTTTACTAGCCTTTTTTATTGTCATATGAAATATTCATTTTCAGGGTTCCGTACTTTTTAAGGAAAAAAGGAACCCTTATAAGTTCACTCTGATGTCCATCTGTCTGTCTGTATGTTTGTCTGTACTGTAAAAACGTGTATTACGACACTATAAACGGCGAAATATGCGTTTTCACAAGAATCAAAATTCATAGGGCACTTCCGGTTGACCTAGAATTATGAAATTTGGCAGCTAGCATCTTCAAATATTTTATATTAAAAATTATTTTAAAATTAAGATTATTATATAAACAATCACCATGAACTATTAAATGTAATTGACATATTGCTAGATAATTATCATTATAATAGTACCCTCGTGGAATGGCACAAGAATGCCTGCTGCATTTCAGTGACTCGACGCTATACTATGAATTAGTTAACTTATTCGAACTGATTATAGAGTGAAATAATGTTAATAATATCTAGCTAGTTTACTGAAAGGAAAACTGTTTTTTTTTTATAGATTGAAATAAACGTTTTAACAAGTTTCCGCCGAATTCTGCGTTGTGTTTTGAGTGGTGACACTCAAAGCCTTGCTTTGCCTTTGAAAATAGCAAATATTTAATTCTCTCGAATGGGATTCGAATCCGCAAAACTTTTGTGCTAGAATTATGAAATTTGGCAGTTAACATGGCATACTAATTCAGAAAAAAAATCTGAAAACTATTCATTTGAGAAGTTACGTGTTGAGTGGCGGAACATAATAAAAAATAAATAAATCTATAAAACTTTTTATTCTTATTATTTAGGAAATCCATATATAATAGTCTAGATCGCCCTAAGGGGAAGACTAAACATCGGATCCACCGATACACGCACAAGGTGAAGCAACCGCGAAAGGGCAAACCGGAGCAATATAAAACGAGGCACATCTTCGCTAACAGTATTCTACAAACAACTGGACGAAGAGTGCCTGCTCGTACAAAATACATTCTATATTATAATAATATGTTTAAAATAAAGGTAAGTGGATTTAAGGTTAAATATGTTAAAATAGAACTATTCTTAGTTGTAAAATAGAAAATTTGTTTTTTTTAGCTTTACGCTGTACCTCGAACAGCAGGATAGGCAGAAGAAACCCAGTGTTAAAACACATCGTTCCTCATTTTTTAGGAATGAAAATATTAAATATTTCATTTCCTCGAATAGGAATCGAACCTACAACCTGTTACGTTTCCAGTCACACGCTTGTTCCCCTGCGCCACGACTGACCTCAATTCTCTTTTCGTAATATTAAAAAAAATAATCATGTCAAGAAAATTCATTTGTGCTTCATAATCTATATGCTTCCTATATTCTTTTAACAGCTAACCTCATGTTGAAAATAAGCTGTAAAACTAAAGTTTCCTTTATAGTATTATACTTGAAAATAGCCATAAATAGCATAAGCTCCAACAATTTCCAGGAACTTTTTATTATAGTTATTAAACTATAATATGTGATTATAGCAATCATTTATTCATAATAAATATTTAGTAGGTGCTGGTAGTTTTGCTTTAACTTATAAGCTATATATATATAGGATTATAGAGTATCGTGGTTTAAACTGCCAATTAATTTCACTTTAAGTTGTAATAATAACTTAAAATGAGTGTGTGAATAGTTCGATATTTATATTTATTCGTAACTCAGAAGTTCTTTATTAAAATATGATTTATTTTATATACACGTCTAATGTGTAAGAGTCACATTAAAAATTTCTTCAATTATACCAATAATAATTAATTAAAATTATTATACGTTGACAGATTAATTTGATATCAGCGCTATTGGCCTTAGCGTCATGTGGGCGTCTGGAACCTCAGTATCTACCGCCGAGGCCTGGCGGAGGTAACGCAGGATTGGGAGGATTGGGATCTGGAGGAGCTGGAGGTGGAGGCGGTAACGGAGGACTTGGCGGAGGATCTTTTGGCGGCGGAAGCGGCTTCGGTGGCGGTAGCGGTAGCGGTTTCGGAGGCGGATCCGGTGGAGCAAATATACCCATTATCCGATATGAAAATGAAAACAACGGCGACGGCACTTACAAATTCAGGTAATTTTTCTTGTGAAAATATTTTATTATTTTGTATTCAATACACATTATCAGTTTAAGGAACTGAGTGTTTTACCAAACTCTCTATGCCCACCCTGATATGTGGGAAGTGCCTTCTGCTTCGTCTTTTTTGGGTGCCTCTTCAATCCTGAAGGTTCCGTGCCTTCCTAAGATCATTAAATGTTGAATTCACTTATTTTAGGAGTGTAAGTTATAGATAAAATGATATAGTACCTTCTTCTTCTTCTAAATTTAGTGCCTCTTCAATCCTGAAGGTTACCCGCTAGTGCCTTCTTAAAATTATTAAATGTCTTTTTAGCTATGTTAATTCCACTAAGACAATATCAAAGTACTAAACGACTAGGAAGCTTTTTATCACGTATAAGACAATAGTATGGGCCTAACAAGATATTAATTTCTACAACAGTTGAACGATCACAATAGGGCATTGTGCTGTAGTTCAAACATTTGAAAGTCAGATGTTGGGGATTGTCTCTCTGCTTGTTGCTTGTTAGGCGATCACGCTCCAAGCATTTAGCTGACCTAATTATCTTTAAGTCAGTTTAAGGCAGTTTAAGTTATTTTTTTTAATACGTTTTTTATATTATTTTTTATATTTATCAATATTTTTAAAATTGCTAATTTACAATTTCAAAGGCATTATTAAATATTAAATTCTGTATAAAGTCGCAACAGCTAAATTATACATTTTTTTTACTTAAACTGTATTCTGACTAAAGTTTCATCTAAATCCGCTCAGTAATTTAAAGCAGTAGTTTATTAATACCGCTCGCGAGTATTGGCTTAAACTTTGGTTTGACGTAGCAGGATTTGAACCTGCGAATTTCTCAAGTGTGGAAAATATTAAAAACTTATTTGATAGAATATATTCATTGTTCATCTATATTCTATATATATATAAAATCGAAAGGTCACTCACTCATCACGAAATCTCAGAAACTACATGCGCTAGGAATCTCCAATTTTGCATAGGAGTTACTTATAGGACGTAGGTGCTCGCTAAGACGGGAATTTGCAATATTCGACTTCTAAGGGATTGTTTTTAGGGTTGAAAGTTTGTATGAAACTTCGTTACTACAAATGCTAGGAGTCTTAAATTTTGCATGGATGTCATGTATAGGACGTAGGTACTCATGGAGACAGAAATTAATAATAACGTAGTTCACGCAGGCGAAGCCGCGGGCGGGCCGCTAGTACATTATATATGAAAGGCACACTTTACATAGGTAGGTAGATATGTTCATAACAAATGTCACATACAGAAACTTCAAAAGCTGCGGTTAGATTGCATTATTTCGTAGTTGATTAAATAATCATCACCCAATTTCAAGTAAAATTAGTTCTTGTTTCCAAACAGTAATTAATCTTTAAGGAAGTCTAGGCACCCAGTACTTGCGATGTTAGAGAAAGTTTTAGTATGAGGTCTACCGCTTCTTTGCTGTAATGTTGCATATATTCAAAGTTACAGATTGTTCTAAAATGTAAACTGTTTAATAATAACGTATTGGTTAGTTGAGGGAACCTAGGAATCTAGTGTTAAGATACTCCGCTCTGATTAAGGTACTCCGGTTCCCTCTTTTCGCTGGAAGTTACACAGCTACAATTGCTGGAAGGATTTTTTAAATAAACCTTTTTAAAACAGACAAGTTTAATTTTTTTTTAAGAAAGTGCTTTAATCGCTCAAAACGTATACTTTCTCCAAGTATTTAAAAAAAAATCTATTTTATTATAGCTACGAAACCGGTAACGGCATATCAGCACAAGAAAGCGGAGCGCCGCGCGCCCCCGGCCCTGAAGGACCAGCGGTCACAGCCGAAGGCGCGTTCTCCTACCGCGCTCCAGACGGCCAACAAATCTCCCTAACCTATACAGCTGATGAAAACGGCTTCCATCCCGTTGGTTCCCACCTTCCTACACCTCCCCCCATCCCCGAAGCTATCTTGCAATCAATTGAATTTAATAGACGCAATCCTTCATCGTAAGTAGCTTAAATTTTTTTATAGGATTTTTTCATTAAAGAAAATTTTGTGAGGCCACTTAACGTAGACTTAAAAAGGCGTTGCTTGTGCCTGTGTGTCGATGTAAGCGTGACAGGTTTTGGGTTCGATTCCTACTCGACGAAATGAAAAGTTTAATATTATATTATTTTTAGTTTTTTTTAAAAGTTTAATATTATATTTTTTATTATAAGTAATATAAAAACGAAAATTAATCACGTTTCGTCGTATTTATTACATCGCATCGCGACATTATGAATTCGGTAAGAGTGGAGAACGAAGTGTATGGACACTAAATTCATTAAACCACAGGCGCTCTAGCCATGCGGGCTAAAGCTTCAAGCTAAAATACATTTCTAAATAATATTTTTCCTATATTAAAATCGAGTTTGAAATTTTCATATTTCAAAAAGACCAACTTTAATAAATTTAACAAAAACTTTAATAATAATATTCCTAACTTCACGTGCGCGAAGTGTAACTAAATAAACTTTTCGCAACTATTATAACTCGTGGTATTCCCGTTTACTTTTCTAGGTTACATAAAAACTATTAATTGAAAATCTTTTGCTCTTGACCCACTCCCTTCCGTGGGAATTCCGAGTTGGGAAGTAGCCAACAAACATTTTCTTAGCGCTATAGTCCTAAGTTCGATTTACTAAAATTAGTGAAATTTCATAGGGGAACTTCATAATAGAATTAAATTTATGCTCTTTTCATCATATATTATAGACTAATTTTCAGCTAAAATGTCAGCTTCGCGCCTGTGGCATAATGGAAATAATTAAGATTCATATACGACTGTAAGATATGTACCTCGTATAACCAAAGCTACCTCGGGCACTTCGAAGACGTATTCTAAGTGCCTGAGGTAACTTTGGCTAGTCACGACTGTTATGTAACATAGCCGGTAGTCTGTCTTACATAATGTTAGTCGTAGCTGACCAAAGCTACCTCATAATAATACCTAAATAGACTAGGATAGTCTACACTTTTGCTTAGGATAGTTCTTTTATCTATACTTTTCCATAAGTATATTATGATATAACGATATAATTCTTTTTATAATACGAACCAGTAGTTCCTGAGATAAACCCGTTGGATAAAACTTTTTAGCTTTATAATAGTAGTAAAAATATATAAATGTAATGAATCAATCACAAGATATTCGTATATCCTTAATTTTTTTCTTTTGCAATTATCAAACAGTGAGGGCTCATACAATGGTGGATCAGGCGGCAGCAATTTCGGAGGTTCCAGCGGAGGGTTTGGATCTGGTGGAAGTGGTTTCGGTGGTGCTGGATCTGGAGGTGGCGGCGCAGGCGGCTACCATTACTGATCTCATTTGTACGTACAATGTACGTAACTAAGATACGACACTGAATCGAAGTTTTTATAGATGCTATGTCTTAAACAAACAGATACTTAAAAATCCTTAAACATTCCTTATTTATTGTTCTTTTTCTCTTTTCTTTTTAACATTACAATTTTTTTCTCCAAGGAGAGAATTCTTAACTATTATTTAATATCTAAAGTTCTTTTAATATCACTAATAAATTAAATATTTTTTGTACTCGATCAGTCAGTGTCGTTTCTTAGACCAATATACGGACCTATGAAATTTTACGAGGCTTTATTGTATTTCTTTGGACTACTACCTAGTACTACTCGCTTTCTTAGCTAATAATAGATAATCGATAAATATAAGTTTCATGCGTTGTCATCTCATCAATTTCAATATTGTTTTTATATAAGAATAGAGTAAGCGGAGAAATACTCCAAGAGTTCTAGGACTGTGATACCACGAGCAGACGTGCACTCATTAATTTATTTAAGGCTTAAAATGTATTATAAATATTAAAAAAGGCATGTGAATAAATATTATTGAATGAAATATTACTATTTTTGTTTTTATTATTTAGATATAAGTACTTTTTAAGATTCTACTAATTTACATAATTGTATAATTATTAATTTTAAGGCAGTTACTGCAAATTAAACTTTGAAAAGTGTCGGAAAGAAGGTGCCCAAAAAGTTAATTAAACTGGCTAATTAAAATTCCGTCATTCATATGTACAGTGTAGTTGGACAAAGTATAGTGTTACCTTTAGCTGTCACCTCATTGTCATGGAAATATTAAAAAAACTAGCGATCCGCACGCGACTGCGCTCGCAAAATCACAAAAGTATTTGTGTATTTATAGTACATACTAGAGATTTAAACGTTACCCCAATAAACATGTTATTTTAATATAGAATATGTGTACAAAGATTCATGAAAATCAGTTAAGTAGTTTTTGCGTGAAAGCGTTACAAGAATACTTACTTTCACATTTAATTTTACTTGTTAAGAAACAGTATATTTCATAAATCTATATTTATCTTCATATGTCTATCGATTACTGTTTCACATAATAGTTATTTGAAATATTTATTCCCCACTTACTACGACTGTTTGGTAAACGTATTGACGGCAACGTTTCTACCAGATGGCACTGTTGATGACAGGTATCTAATATTAGTCTTATATAATTGATTTAATATATAATAATCAAATAATGTAAAAGCAAGAAATTTTCGTTTCCTCGCTCTGTTATCAAAATAGAGCACGGTGTTGAGTTCCACCACTTACACGAAAATTCTTAAAAATTGTTACATAAAAAGAGGTATAGATTGTTTAAAATTTGTTTTTCTGCTATATGAGGGTAGCAGCGTCACAGCGTTGTGAGTGCGATCCACACTCTGGTGAAATGGTGCTTTGGCAAAGCACGGCGTTGAATTCCGCCACTCAACATGAAATGCGTCAAGAATTCAGCGGATTATTAGTATATTAACACTAGGTTCCCTCCGCCTACCCTGCCATGTGTGAAATACAGTGTGAAGCGAAAAAATAATTAAATTCGTTTACACAATTAAATTATTGATTCAGGTTTTGCAAGTAATGGTAAAAGAATTTGTTACATTCCAAACTTTTTTTTTGGAACTAAAGCTTCTGATATTTTATTTATATTTGAGAAAAAAAACTTGTATTATAAATATAAACGTCTAACGCACTAAGCTCCAATAAACTTCTAGAGTCCCATTAGGTCCCAAATGTACCACAAGAAAGAAAGTCAACTAACTTTCTCATACAATAAATCTATTTAGTATCTTTACTTATAAGTATATGTTTACCTTTTATTAATATTTATCTTTTATAATATCTAATATTATGAAAATATATTAATACAGTTTCGTAAATTCATAAAAAAAACCTTTATAGAATAATTCTTACAAGAACTATAAAAAGTTTATACATTTTAATGTTCCGAAATCATTGCGCTAAAGCCTTGAGGAATAATTTAATGTGGTTGTTTTATTAAATTCATATAAAATACTTTTATTCAGATAATATGTACTGAACTAATTTTAAAAATTATATTTTTTTTAGCTCTATGCTTTTATTCTGCAGTATGGAGAAATGGAATCCAATGTCAGATATTCTGTTTTCAACTTACCGCCCGATTTCGAGACATTATGTCTTATGTTAGTTGGCGGAGCTAAATGTCACGCCTTGTCTTGTCAGAGTGGGGAGATTATTGTATGATTGTAAAGCAGTCTCCTTAATATTACAACATTTTAATATAATAATCTTATCTTTTTTAACTATCTTTTTAACCGACTTTCAAAAAAAAACCTCAATTCGTCGGATTTTTTAAATTTGTTTTTTATGTATGTTTTCATTTGTTTTTTTTTCTTGTTTCTGTTTTTCGTTTAAGTTAATATCAATTATGGTGTAATAAAGTATTCAAATAAATAAATATATTCACAGATTACTCGAAGACGCTTGAATCGATTTGGATAAATCTTTTTTTTTGTTTGAAAGGGTATACCTCACAGGTGGTCCCATGGTGACCATGTCAAGATTTGATGATGGGATGCTGGAGAAATCGAGGGTACTCGGAGAAATATTTATTTGCAAAATTTAATATTTATATATTAATTTAATATATTATTATAATAGTAAAAAAAATGTAAACGTTATTTAAGTTGCGTAAACAAATGAAAGTATTGTAAAATCGCCTACGAACGATTACATTTTAACAGTTTACCCTCGTGTGCTGTCGCGAAATCATTACAAAAAGTAAATTATCTCCAACATAACTTTCTCTTGTATATGAAATTTAAAGAAATCGTCTCAATTTTACTTTCAATTTATATTTACTTATAAACGGCATGTGCATACATATTTGCACACTATTTTAATTTATATTGTATTTGCCTATTTTATATCAAATTTTCAGGTCCATATTCCCTAAAAGGGCAAAAAAAAAGAACTTCTAAGTCAACGCAATCAAACGATTCACGACAAGCATTTATGTATGAACTATATTGCATTTTGTATAATTTTCACCGCGGAATAAAAATCCAGTACTTCCTGTACCTTCCCAGACATACAGACGGACAAAGTGATCTTATAAGGGTTCCTTTTTACCTTAAAAGATACGGAACCCTAAAAAACGGAAGGTTAATATGATTTTTCGGCTAGAGAACAGAACAAATTGTTATTAGTCTTATGACCAAATAATTTTGCAATCATTTACATCCCCTTTACGGGAATTGAAGGGATTACCAATCCATCCATCCATCAGCCTTTCAACGTCCACTGCTGGACATAGGCCTCCCCTAATTCTCGCCACTCCGTCCGGTCCTGCGCCCTTTGAATCCAGCGGATTCCCGCTGTCTTTTTAAGATCTTCGGTCCACCAATTACCAATACAACTTTTCAATTTGTATATCTTAATACTATAATATCATAAAATAGAAGTAGATAAGCGTTATCAATGTATAAGGACGCTTTAAAGCTTTAAGAAATTTAGCGAAATATAAATATCAAGGTAATCCAATGTTTGTATCTATGTTGTATACGTAACCTTGCACTGCATCGGTCTGGACGGGTGTGATGATTATAACCACCAGGCAAACAATCTATTTAACGTCTTATATATTTTGTCTATCTGTTTGTGCGTTTGTTTACACTAATCTCAGAAACAGCTTAACCGATTTAAGTTCAGTTTTCATTATTATATTTTGGCTTACTTTCCTAACATTTAGTGTTTGTTTCATGTAAATCGGTTAATAAATAAAAAGTTGGTTACAAAATTGCTGCAAAATATTTGTTTATTGAATTGACTGTAACTTTAATTTTGCAAACTATTATTAAATGATTTTGTTATTAGAACACGAAAGCGATTCAGATCGGTAAATAAATAATTGTGTATTTCAAGCCGGCGAAGCCGCGTGCGGACCGCTAGTTAATATAACAATTGACCCCAATGTGATTTGTCAATTTTATATACTTTTTTTAAATAAATAAAGAGAAAAAATAAAATAAAATTATTCAAAGGCAAAATGAAAAAAAAAATCATATACTGTTTAACTTTATTCACAGTTTAGTTGCTGTATAAAAAAAAATTAATACGTATGACGATATCACAGTGCATGCTTCTTGAGGTACAGGCTACCAGGTGTCAGAGCTTAGTAGTAGCTGCGACGGCCATTGTATGAGCCTTCGTTCCTGAAAATTTAGAACAGATTTATATTTAGAGTATCATTTATACAATCATAATATTAACAGGAATTGGTTTTTGTAGTAAATCGATAAGATTATTTACAAAATTCATATAAGTAAGGCCGTCATGGCACAGCGGCAGAGTCTGACCCTAAACATAACGGTTGTGGGTCGATTCCTAATCGAACGAATTAATTATTTTCCTTTCCACACTGTGGCATGTCTGTGGCAATGTTTCTAATATTAAGTGAGGAACAAAGTGTCTCAATAGTGTTAAGCTAATAAATCAATTATAAACTCAATTTCCGATAACCGAGTATAAATCATATAAATATGATAATTAAATAACTTAAGTGTTTAAAGAGAAAAGAGAACTAAAGAGGGAGAAAATAAAAACTACACTATAGTTTGTTTTAAGATAATTATCAAAAAACAAATCTCTTATTACTTAATTGTTGTTTTTAAGTTGAGTTGTTTTTGTTGAGTTGTTTTTAGGTTGAGTTGAGTTGAATTGTTTTTAAAGATAATCATCAAATAATGAACCGAATTTGTAGAAATAAAGGTACCCATCTTAATCCATTCAATTATAATGAATGTAGATGTTACTACAACTGCAATCGTAAGCTGTTAAGTAAGCCTACAATTTGTATGCGGAAATGTTTCTAATAAGCTAATATTATTTAATTTTGTTACGTTAAAATGGAAATATCTAAATTGGGGCAACGTTCGTCTTTAGAGCGTGATATTGCAGTTAGTTTGCTATTGTAAGTACTAATAATGATACTAATATATTTGCAATAAATAAAATAAAATAAATAAATCAGCTTTACGCTATATCACGCCAATAGCAGGGTAGACAGAGGGAACCTAGTGTTACGATACTGCGATCTCCATTTTCAATGTCCAAAACTAAAGTGGAACTAATTTAATTTTCATGCATTACTTGGTTATAAGAACTTTACGAACGCAGTTGGTATATGCTAAGCTAAATACATTTGTGGGCTTAAATCTCTAATATTTTGAATAGCCGTATTCGTTTTTTTCAGATTGGTTACAAAAAGCGGCGTTGTTTTCAGCCATCCAACTATAATTTTCTATTTTAAATGCTTTGAATTTATAATTTTATGGCACTTACGAGGGATGCTGTCTGTTGTATTCCAATGAGCGAAGGATTGCTTCTGGGATGGGAGGAGGTGTGGGGATATGGGAGCCGGTAGGATGGAAGCCATTTTCATCAGCGGTATACGTCAAGGATATCTGTTGACCATCGGGTGCACGATAGGAAAACCCTCCTTCTGCGGTAACAGCAGGACCTTCCGGGCCTGATGCTCGGGGAGCACCGCTCTCGTGCGCAGATATGCCAGTTGGTGTGTCATAACTGTAATATATTAGAAATACTTGTTATTCCTCTTTACTTAGAAAAAATATTCGATGGGCAAGTAAGGTATAGATTTCTAGATTTGAAGGAAATAGAATGGAAGGAATAGGAATATACATTAGTTAAGCATTACGTATATAAATAAAAAGTAAATATAGTAAGTATTACCATTGTTATATGGATAATCTCTAGGTAAAATATCGAAAGTGAAAAATCGTAAATGTTTTTATTGGTTTTTGGGGCTATGAAGAAGAATAATTTTATTGAGATTTTTTCTAAAAGAATTTCAAAATAAATTTTATATTATATTAAATTAATAAAATGTTATATTAAATTAATTTCGAAAAAATTGTTTCTTATTAAGGTGTATAAAATCGAAAACTACTCTTATTAGTAGTTAAAAAAAACAATAAAAGAAATTTGCAAAATTTTCATTCGCTTTCAATACTTAACCGACGCGACGGGCTATCAAAATATTAAGTCAACTGATTAATTGATTTTTTAATAAAAAATATAATAAGCTTCTATTTTAAAGTACTATTGTTAATATTTCATCAATTATTACTAAGCATTTATTAATAAGCAATTTTAAAAATTTATACGCTTTGCTAATCGACTATAACAAGTCTCGTGACATTATTTAACATATCGTGCAGTAGAGTATAAACAGAAATTTCTTATATCACCTGAAGCGATAGGTTCCATCGCCGTTGTTGACATTTTCGAAATGGAAAGGTACGTTGTTGCCTCCGCCATATCCTTGCACCAAATGGTCCAGCCTCGCCCCGCACACCACTGCTGCCATTGATACTACTATTAAGATCTGAAATATTCAAATATGTCACATTTATTGTATTGCTTTATACAGTATAGCAGGGTGAGCAGAGAACCTAATGTCAAAACACTCCGTTTTGTCAAACTCTCTGGAGTATTATTGTTTTTGCATCTTGACTAGACAGGGAGACCACGGTACAGATCATTGTAGTAAATCTTTGTCTTAAATAATATTCTTACTATATTATTATTCGCTTCCATTTACCAAATTTAAATTACAATACTAAAAACTCTATGAAAAGATGTGATTTACATTAATATTTAATTTTTTTTAAACATCTATAATACTTACCAATTTGGACATATTGTTTAAATGGATAAGGCCCGATAGTCGATTACACTTTGAACTCTGACGATGGAATACTGTCTTCAGGGATGTTCACGTTTTATATCTGTTGAATATGCCCTTTCGACAGGTTGCCTCACCTTGCGTGCATTGTTGAACTGCTTAGCAGTGCCATGGCCCAAACTTAAGCATTTTATTATTATTTTATTTTGTAAATAAAACAGTTTTTTTTAATTAGTCAATTTATAGTAATGTTCATAAAATATTAATTTAATTAATTAAATCCGCTTCACGCTGTATCCCGTACACAGTAGGGTAAGCAGAGGAAACCTAGTGTTAAGACACTCCGTTCCCCACTTTTTGCCGAATTTGGAAGCAGTTTAGTAGCAGAACTCAACGCCGCGCTTTGCCTCGACACCAGAGCGAAGAAATGGAAATATAAGCGTAAATAACGTGCCACCGCGTCAGGACGGCCTCAAATAATAAATAATTATGGTAATATAGTTAATTTTGTTACTTTTAAGTCAAAATGCCTTGCTAGAAAAACTCTCCTAGTAAACTTTATTTATTTTATTAATTTTATCCAAAACATATTTATTATTGGATTACGAAGTGACAAACTTAATTTAATATATTTTACAAGTTTATTTCCAGTTTACCTACAATCATGAAATTGATATAGACCTATTAATGGCAGAGAGTAATTCTTTCTTAATATAAACAAATCGCTGCCTCTTATAAACTGGATCATTTTTTTCATAGGGTGCTTGAGATGCCCCGCCGCGCTCAGCTCGCCACGCCCACAGTGCAAGGCTGGCGGGCGATGTAAACTATCATACAAATACAAACTTTATTTGCGAAACCAATAAAGATGATAGCTCCGGTTGTAACATGTAATTGATTTTGAATAGGTTACTTTAAATTATTATATTGTTTATAGTTTAGTATTTAGAGCTTTTATCGAATGAAGGCATTATAATAATTGAATTTTGATTGGAGAAAATAAAAAACTCCAAACTCATTGTTTCTAGAAAATTAGAATATAACGTGATAAAAGTGAACTTTCTTTCCTCGGTGAGAAACATATGTGAAAATTTTCTATTTACTACTATTCCTCTAGCAACTCAAATGCAGCTTCGTCTGCTTGAACTTATATACTCGACACCAGAGCGAAGAAATAAAAATATGAAATATTTCATTATCTCAAGTAAGAATTGAACCTTTAACCGATCGCGTTGTCTCGTGCTTGCACTGACTGTCCCCAAAAATATAAATTAATAAAGAATTATATTTCTTCTTATTGCAAAAATAGCAGTTGCTCTACTTCTACTTTATTCCTCAGCTAATGTCACGGAGAATTAGTAATGATTTATAAATAAGGAACTCAGTCGCATTGCATAACTGGAACACGTGCGGCCATTGATAATGTCACACAATAAATTATGGTTGTTACGGACTATGATAAATGCTCGGAACTAATCTAGGGTGCCTTTAGATAACAGCGTCTATTGGGAAAATGCATTTAAAATATACTGTGAAGCTCCCAAAGAAACTTTTTTTTCTACCAGTGCAGTAGTGTTTAGACACTATTCGTGGTAAGACACTCCGTTCCCCAATCGTGGCGTGCTAAATGATGGCACTCAGCCCCGCGCTATGTTTTATTAGCAGAGCGAAGAAATGAAAATATTCGTAAATATTTTTCTATTGCAATTTTTAATTCATACCCCCGAGAAGAAATGGAACCTACAACCGTCGCGCTTACAATCTCACGCTTGTGCCCGGCCTCTATTCTTATTATTGATGAACCATTTTTTTATTGATAACGAATAATTAGATTTTTTGTTTTATGAACCTAATAGTTTATTTTAAACGTAATTACGCAGTAAAACAATTTCTCATAGCGAAACAATGTAGTCGTATATCAAAAAGTCCTCTGGTCTCTATTAACAACCTGTTGCGGATGTATTAAAGGTATAATACGTGATACAAACGAATATTTGAATATATATACTATACACATAATAAAATTGTAATTGATTTGTCGTCGTTTGTATATGAAAAATTTTTTTTGGGGGGCATGGCTGGTGAGTGGGGCAACCCAAACCAACGGTTTTAAAAATTTTGTCCGTTTTTGTCTATGTGCTTTTGCATGATAATCTCAGAAATGGCTTAACTTCTTTAAATACAGTTTTCACTATTGTATTTTCGCAATTTTTCTTTAACATTTTGTTTTATTTAAATCGGTTCATGAATGATAAAATATACCAATTTTAAAATAATTGTTTTATTGATTTCGCTGAAAATTTTGTATCCAATGCATAATTATCGTCTTTAAAATGAGGACTTTAAGATGGTATGAGGACATTAAAGTAATTCAAATTAGTTAACAAATGATTGCATATAGTTCAAGCGGGCGAAGCCGCAAGTGGGTCGATAGTATATATTCAAATTTGTATCTGTATTATATTATCTAATACCTCTGACATTAATAAATAATTTGCTCAGTTTCAATTTAATCCTGCATCATTAATATGCATTAGTGAAGCGCTGGCAAATTAAATATTATTCAATAAATGTTACAATTTATCTTAAAGGACAGCGTGACACTTCATGGGAACTGACATTTTGTTAAAATGATACACACAAAGAAAACAAACAGAATTTTGCACTGAAATTTAAAGAGTACGTATATTCATAACGAAGAGATAAGTGAAGCCAGTGGTGACGGAGTGGCATATAGTGTGATTGTAAGCGCGACTGGTCTTGGGTTCGATCGATGAAAATGAAAACTATTCAATACAAAAGTAGCAAACACTTNTCATTACCTCAAGTAAGAATTGAACCGATCGCGTTGTCTCGTGCTTGTACCGACTGTCCCCAAAAAATAAATAAAGAATTATATTTCTTCTTATTGCAAAAATAGCAGTTGCTCTACTTCTACTTTATTCCTCAGCTAATGTCACGGAGAATTAGTAATGATTTATAAATAAGGAACTCAGTCGCATTGCATAACTGGAACACGTGCGGCCATTGATAATGTCACACAATAAATTATGGTTGTTACGGACTATGATAAATGCTCGGAACTAATCTAGGGTGCCTTTAGATAACAGCGTCTATTGGGAAAATGCATTTAAAATACATATACTGTGAAGCTCCCAAAGAAACTTTTGTTTTCATCACAGTGCAGAAGTGTTTAGACACTATTAGTGGTAAGATACTCCGTTCCCCAATCCGCTGAATTTCCGAGGCCTAGCGTGTTGAATGGCGGCACTCAGCGCCGTGCTAAGCTTTTTTAGCAGACGAAGAAATGAAAATATTCATAAATATTTTTTCTATTATAATTTTTAATTCATACCACCTCGAAGAGATCGAACCTACAACCGTCGCGCTTACAATCTCACGCTTGTGCTCGGCCTCTATTCTTATTATTGATGAACCATTTTTTTTGATAACGAATAATTAGATTTTATGGTTTATTAACCTAATAGTTTATTTTAAACGTAATTATGCAGTAAAACAATTTCCCATAGCAAAACAATGTAGTCGTATATCACAAAGTCCTCTGGTCTCTATTAACAACCTGTTGCGGATGTATTAAAGATATAATACGTGATACAAACGAATATTTTAATATATATACTATATACATAATAAAATTGTAATTAATTTGTCGTCGTTTGTACATGAGATTTTTTTTTGGGGGGGCCATGGTTGGTGGATGGGGGAACCCAAACCAACGGTTTTAAAAATTTTGTCTGTTTTATCTATGCGTTTGTGCACGAATCTCAGAAATGGCTTAACTTATTTAAATACAGTTTTCACTATTTTATTTTCGCAAACTTCCCTTAAATATTATGTGTGTGTGTTTATTTTATTTAAATCGGTTCATGAATGATAAAGTATACGTATTTGTTGTTTGACAAAATTGCTACAATATAATTGTTTTATTGATTTTGCTGAAAATTTTGTATCCAATGCATAATTGGAATGCATTCTTTAAAATGAGGACTTTAAGATGGTATGAGGACATTAAAGTAATTCAAATTAGTAAACAAATAATTGTATATAGTTCGAGCGGGCGAAGCCGCAAGTGGGTCGATACTATAAATTCAAATTTGTATCTGTATGTAGTATATTATCTAATACCTCTGACATTAATAAATAATTTGCTCAGTTTCAATTTAATCCTGCATCATTAATATGCATTAGTGAAGCGCTGGCAAATTAAATATTGTTCAATAAATGTTATAATTTATCTTAAAGGACAGCGTGACACTTCATGGGAACTGACATTTTGTTAAAATGACACACACAAAGAAAACAACAAACAGAATTTTGCACTGAAATTTAAAGTGATAAGTGAGGCCAGTGATGGCGCAGTAGCACATAGTGTGATTGTAAGCGCGACTGGTCTTGGGTTCGATCGATGAAAATGAAAACTATTCAACAGAAAAGTAGCAAACACTTGTGAAACTTTAATAAAAATATGTACCTACCTACATATTTTTTTCTTTTTTAGCTTCCTGCATGTAGCACAGGGTAGGCAGAGGGAGCCTAGTAAGAAGATACCGCGCTCCTCATTTTCCGCCAAAACCTGGCATTGCGTGAGCAGCGCCTGTCCTCGACTCCAGAGCGAAGAAATGTAAGTATTAATTATTTCAATATTGTAACCACAAGGCACTAGGCGGAAGATACACATTCATATTAGATTACAAACTGTTTTTATAATAAACAGCTTGTACAAATATTCTCCGAGCGTTATGTTCTCCAAACTAAAATACGAGTATAATCGCCGTTGGCATGGAGAACGCATAAATGTTATTAGGAATTCAACTCTCGATTGACTTCGCAAGTATTTGCGGCCCGCTAGAGGTAAACGTTCCTGGACATTAGTTTTTTGAACCTACAACTCAGTAAATAATGTAGAATTGTGTTTTTTATGAAATACTCGTATACCTACATTTATTTAGACATATAAATAATAGTTTAATTGGAATATTAATATTAAACGAGTATTTCGACGGTCTCTAAGTAAAATATCGATAATCGCAAATGTTTTAATTGCTCTTTTCAACAACTAAGAAGTGTAATTTAAATGAGATTTTTTTTATTTAAAAAAAATGTTAATATATAATTATGGGTTTTTAAGCGTTTTCGTAACCAAAAACTACACTTGTAGTACAAAATATAAAAATTACAATCGTTCACTTTCGATACTTTTTCTAGGGACCGTCGAATTAATACTCGTTTAACATTAATATTGCAATTATTATTCTTAAATTATTTTTGTATAGTTTATTAACTTTTATCTCAAGGTGACGACCGCAATACAGCGCGATGTTTTCTATCAGCCATCAAGTCTGCCTTTTGCACATCCACTTGTACGTGGTTTACGCAAAAAAACCTATACAAGTATATAAGTATACATCCTTAGCTGTTTTATATTATATCCTAACAAATATTTCTCTTATTTATTGAGGTCATTATGATTTAGTGGGGCATGGCGTCATTGTCCAAGCGATGGTTGTAGATTCGATCCCCATTCAATGAATTCAAGATGCACGATGATGAACTCTCTAGTCTCTCTCTCACTCTCTATTCTGTAATTTTTCTTACAGAAGTCAGTGAAAAAGCACAATACAGTATTGATGCCCGAATGAAGGTCCATATTCATCAATATCAATTTAATTCCATCATCAATTTCAATCATTTGATGTTCAAAATTTCCATAGCCGCCATTGTGGCTGCGACGTCCAAAAGCTGTGTTGAGTATCATATAATGAAAAATAATAAAAAATATGATTTTTTTTATGGAAAAAGTACCAGGCAAACGAGCGTTCGCGTCACCTGATGGTGATCACCGCCGCCCACGACCCCATGCAACCCTAGAGGAGCTACAGATGCGTTGCCGGCCTTTGAGGTGGAAATACTGCCGCGGGGAGGCCATTCCACTTATTAGCTTATAAATATTTTACTTTTAGCTTCAAGCAAATATCAGGGTTAAGGCAGATAGAACCTAGTGTTAAGACACTCCGTTGTCCATTTTCAGCCGACTTCTAGAGGCATTGTGTGTTGAGTGGCAGAACTCAAGAACGAAGCAATGAAATTTCTTTTCCTCGAGTAGAAATCGAACCCACAACCTGTCATGTTTACAGTCACACTTTGTGCCCATAAAAGTTATGCAACTATCCTTTATAAATATATATTTTTTTACATTTTAACATTTAAAATGTATAATACAAAGGAAATAAACATTTTCTCTTGGAAAGTGTGAAAACCTCACTGCCTTTAATTGCCTATACCTAGTTTGACTCACTTACGTGTTTTTTTAATCAAATATATCACTTATATACTATATATATAAATATAATTGGAAAAACCACAAATGCGTGTTAATTTTAAATTATAAATGTTTTATAATATTTATTACGAAGCAATTCATTCGTATATCCGATAAGCTTATTTTATGATATTGATTTGGCACACTGCCGGGCACCACATCAAAGAATAAGAACATTATTTGTTTGAATTATAATTCAAATACATTCTATAATTGAAACTTAATACCTACTAACCAATAAATGTAAGTTATATATATAATATCTAGAAGACTCGTTTATTTTCTCCTTCGATTAACAGTTCCTTCTAAATAATTTTGACTCCAGAAGTAAATGAGAAATGAATCCAGAAATAAACACCAGAAGTGAATGTAAATGAATGTGCCTAATAACGAAGTAGAATACTTGTTTACTTCTAGGAAATGGATGTGTTTGCTTTCAAAGAGAACTTCAATTCCGAATAGGAAACTATACTTTTGTTTTGTACATTTAAGAAAGTACATTTTTGCACCTCTGTAAGTTCTGAACTACACGTGTAACTCCTTAGGAATTATACTAATGTTACCAGTGTTAAATATTTTGTTGTAATAAAAATACTAGACGCTCAAACGCGGCTTCGCTCGAATAAACTTTTTTTATATTATAGCCAAAGAATAATATATTTTTTAATAAACAATATCCTGTGTCTTTTCGGCAAAAATCACGAAATATCAAGGAAAATGTCTAAAATAACTGCCATATAACTAAAATAACATTACGTGATTAATGAACGGCACCCTCAAATGATTATCAACTATGTGACTAACAAATCGATATAAATGTAATAAAAATTAAAAACAATTATTACTTGTTATTAGTTTCTTTTGGGTCATTAATTTCCTACTAATTAAGTGGCGGTACTCAACATTGCATTTTATCTATAAAGGCTCAGCAAACATGATTCTACACAAACATAACGTACAATCAAGCTCTGACAATTTGGAATATGCCATCAACTAGTACATTTACTATAAAATATTTTAAAAATTTTAGCCTGTAGTAAGATTTAAATATATTCATATATGTGGAGTAATCACACATAAGAAAACTATCCTGGAAATTCCAGATGGCGCGTGTTTGTCTGAACGCGACGACTGTGAGGTTAAAAACATTTATTTATATTTAGGTATTCTGAAGAATTTCCGAGTTTGATTAAATAATTGTAGTAAATATTGGATATCTCCAACTAGGACGTTTTAAAAAAGAAAACTTAAACATACATAATAAAACTAAACAAGACTAAGTCGGGCTCGCCCACCGAGGGTTCCGTACAAAAATTGGAGTTCTCGAGATTTTTCTGAAATTCAGGCTTAGCTTAGCCCGAGCCCTTTCATCTGATACGTCACTTAAACTAGCGGCTAAATTTCATAATTCTAGATTAACTAGAAGTACCCTATTAATTTTGATTCCCTTTGTAGTACTGAAATATGCTTGTAATATGCTATAAATATGCTTTGTAGTATAAAAATATATTTTTGCTATATAAACGGCCATATCGTTATTTTAAACAAATATACAAATACTTTTTTTTCAAATAATCATGGCATAGTAAATCTGAGGATATGGTTTAAATTTCACCTTGAAATCTCCAAGCGTTCTTGAGGTAAAAACTCTTGACAGACAGACAACAAGGTGATCTTATGAGGTTTGTTTTTTTCGTAAACGGACAGAACCCTAAAAATAATTTAATTATTTCTTATTTACCTAATCGTACAATAGTAATTGTGAAACTGAGATAGGATTCAATAAATAAAGACATTTTGACCTATATCGCCCTAATATTCGATATATTGGGGTTTGTCATTTTCTAATGAACAAGATGTGCAGACAAACACACAAACTGAGTTTCTCTTTGACCGACCTCGTACATTGAATCTGATTCATACATTCGCTAAAACTAATATTTTGATAGCTATTACTCAACGGGTAAGTAATTTGCCGACACGCTGTCCAGACTCCGGCCAGATCTTGTACAGATAGCAAAAAAATCAAACTATCTCTATAGGAACTATAGACGTTCTATATTATATATTAATAACATATAATTTAACGAATTGTTTAATAAACATTACAAGATAAATAGAGTGTTCAATATTTATTTTATAAATATTGAAAAGAAGTGTTTTTTTTAATGTATTTAACATTTAATCTGCCGACGATACTATACGATACGATAAAGTTCTCGGAAAAATAACACAATACAGCTTGCCTCCTGTTAAAAACAAATCGTAAATCGCTTCTGTTTCTCCGATGTTAGAGAGCACGTACTATGTTTAAATTACGTATACAAGTACTCAGTACAGTTACTTTGAACAATAATTATTATAATTTAGGTGGATTATGCTAGTATTAAATTAGGTGAAGCGCGATAGGTTGCGGGTTTGATTCCCACTCGAGGAAATGAAGTGGAAAGGCAAACGCCTCCAGAATTCCGCGGGAAATTCCCTCTCCTAGTAATAATAAGATAATTCCATTTAATATATAGGTGTTATCTATATATATAAAAGGACTTGTCCTCACTGACTGAGGTAAGACGCACGCACAGCCGTAACCGCTGATCGTAGAAACGTTAAATTTGGACAAAAGTTTACTTTCGTAATCTGGACATCCACTAAGAAGGGATTTTGAAAAATTTTAACCCTAAAGGGGTGAAATAGGGGTTCAAAGTTTGTATGGAAAAAAATTTAAATCGGCACCGATTTTTATAAAATTTGAAATTTAGATTTTTAAAAGTATTTAATTGAACACGTGTTTCATCGTTTTCTAGAATTCTCCCCCTAAGGGTGCAAATAAGGGGTTGAAAGTTTGTATAGGTTTTTTTTAAATCGTCACCAATTTTTATAAAATTTGAAATTCAGACTCTTAAACGTATATAATTAAACACATGTTTCATGGTTTTCTAGAATTCACCCCCTAAGGGTGCAAATAAGGGGTTGAAAGTTTGTATGGGAAAATTCTTAAATCGCCACCGATTTTTATAAAATTTGATATTTAGACTCTTAAAAATATTTAATTGAACATATGTTTCATGGTTTTCTAGAATTCACCCCCTAAGGGTGCAAATAAGGGGTTGAAAGTTTGTATGGAAAAATCTTTAAATCACCACCGATTTTTATAAAATTTGAAATTTAGACTCTTAAAAATATTTCATTGAACACATGTTTCATGGGTTATTATAATTCACCCTTAAATACGCTAGCGAAGCTGCGCGCGTCCGCTAGTTTAATATATACGAGTATATATTATGTTCAAAAGATAAGGGACCGACTTGAAAATGCATCTTGTATAATCCGAGTGATACTTACGCAAAGTTAAAAGAATATGTAATTTTCTTAACATCACAGCAGGGTAGGCAGAACCAACCTAGTGTTAAGACACTCCGTTTCCCATTATCCCCCGAATTCTGGTGGCATTTCGTGTTGAGTGATGAAAGTTAACGCCTCGCTTTGCCTCAACACCAGAGCGAAGAAAATGGATTAAGTAATTCATTTTCTCGAGTGGGAATCGAACTCACAACCTATCGCATCTACACAACTGGCCTCATCTTAGCTATTTTTTATTGTTTGTAAATCTTAAATAATAAACCTAATTACACGGTTTTCGTTGCACACATATACTTATAATTTAAGGCAATATGTGAGCAAGTTACGAGACCTTACAAAATCCGTTAGGCATATTTTCTGTATTTATTTACTCCGTGACTCACGTGCTTTTACAACTGTATATCGTAATATTTATTATTAAGGAAAAATAATGATTTTAGTCAAAAGGTTTCTTTTAATCATCAAAATAAGTATTATATAAATTCTTTTTATTTAGAACTACTTTTTAGTAATTTGTTTGGATAGATTTATTTAAATAAATAGTTGTTAAATTTATTTATTAAAAAAATAACGTACACTTTAAAAACATTTTTTTAGCTGTATTAAAATTAAATTTACTGTTCGCGCTTTAATTTAAAAAGAACAAAACAGCTTCATGCTCTATCCCGCACACAGCAGGCAGAGGGAACCTAATGTTAACACTTCCCCCCGTATTTTTGGAGGAATTCAACACCAGACTTTTTGCCTTAGTGCCAGTGCCATCCACTCGAGTGGGGATCGAATCCACAACCTTCACGTTACAGTCACACCCTTGTGCCCCTGGGTTACGACAGCTTCAAATTTAATATTTCACTTCATTTTAATATTTAAACTATAGCTATGTACAATAAATACCAAGTAAAGTCTGTAAAAACATAACAAGCTAGCACCGGGATCAACTCGTACTCCTTCTATATCCACGCCGTACATACTTCCGTACGCGTATCGTACCATAAAGATTAATGGCACAGCTTTTGGCCGGCCTCCAGCTAAACAATCAGCCGTTTTAAAATATACAAACACGGACAAAATTTATTATATTCATACCATCTTTTTAATACTTATTAGCTCTTATTTCATTTAATGTATAAACCATTATTCGTCCGTCTGTTTATATTCTGTGAACTTATAATTCAAGAACTGTAGATGTTATGTGAGAATTCTAGCTGCTGGTATCTGTTCACGACGATCTTGTACTTCTATTACTCTTTGAACTACGGTAGCGCTGTTTACATAGCAACAAATGGCATTTATGTAGGTATTTAATACTTCACTCCTACTAATATTATAATATGTGAGGATGGATGTTTGTTCCACTTTAACGCAAAAACTACTGAACAGATTTAGATTAAACTTTACAGTTTTATAGTGTATACATTAGAATAACATATAGGCTACAGTTTATGTACAGATTTGATTTTTTTATATAATTTGGCTATAATATAACAATTAATTTAAGCGGGCGAAGCCGTATGATGGTCGCTAGTAATTTATAACGCTTTTGCCTACTTTAATCGGTCTAAGGTTTTAGATCCCAAAGGTAAGCTCCATATTCTCCTGACCACTCAGTGAGGCATTCAATTGAGTTTCACAATTCAATATTAAATATTCAATATGAATATATTGGTCAATAATTAAGAATTAATAAGTTTATTCATTCTTAAAAACAAGTTTGCTTTTTACCAATTTTAATGAAATTAACAAAAAAATACTTAATGAAATTCGAAACAAACTTGATAGCAGATTCAACAGATGACCTCTATTATGCTACAATTGAGATTTTATTTCGAAAAATATGTACATTTATACAGATTTAATGTCTTTCTGTCAATATTTTAGGTTCACGCTGTATCCTGCATACATCAGGGTAAGCAGATGGAACTTAGTGTTAAAACACTCCGTTTTTAATTTTCCGCCGAATTTTAGGGGCATTACGCGTTGAGTGCCGAAACTCAACGCGAAGCGAGTGAAGAAATGAAAATTAATTTAATTAATTTTAATTTTGAAAATAAATTTACATAATTTCCTTGAGTGGTAAATGAACCCACAACCTGTAGCGTTTACATTGTGACCCTGCGCCACGACTGGTCTCAACCTTAACTTAAATAATGTTATCTTTTTAATTTATTTAATTAATTGAGTCAAGAAACTCAACAATCAAGAAACTACTCAACTAAAACCTTATTTACAACAAAATAAAGATAGCCCATAGACAGTAGTAATCAATATTGAATAGAAAATAGTAAAAATAAAACGAAATCTATTATTAATACTTTCCAATTAGACAAGCTTTATAGCGGTCGTAGGTTGAAATCCAAATGAGCCCGTGACATTGTCAAGGCCGCCGGCGCCTGCCTGCCTTGGTATACGCTACGCAGCTATGGCAAAACTGCGCTTACACACTAGGTGTTTGTAGAAATTTTATTTATATTAAAATTGAATGTACTATTTATATATTTTTTTCGGTTACATAATAATAAACTAATATAAAATACAAATTTAGTATTAAAGCAATTAAATATGATTTTAATTAACGAAGTGAAGTTCTTATCTAAAAAAGTAGTGTTTTCTGTTATGTTATTGTCAATTTCTATATATTAAAGGCAAAATATTTAATATTCCAATTAAATATTTTGGTGAAATTAAATATTTAATATTTACATTTCTTCACTATGGTGTCGAACGAGGCAAAGTACAGCACTGAATTCCTCAACTGAAAATACAATGCTTCCAGATTTCTCTCATAAAATGAGGAGTAGAGGATCTTAACACTAAGCTCCTCCCTATCCTGCTACAAACGGGATAATGCGTGAAAATTAAAAAACACAACGAATAACTATAACCTCTAATGTAACAGTACAATGCATCAGGCGTTGCATAAGCCAGCGAATGCGTTGCGCAAACAGCGTCCGGGTATCGTAACGGTGCGGGCAAGCCGGAATGCCGTACTGCCGAACTGATGCGTCTGCCTCTTGCCTCATCCGCTACCATCACTTATTGGACCACTTACCATTTACCTCTCAATCAGTGGAGAGTTTATAGTGATTGTGGGATATTTTGAAGTTTCGTTATTTCTTTTATTTGTACCTTGATATAATTTGTATGGTATAGTTTAATTTGGCTTATAAGAATAAGCAGTGTAGGCAGAGGGAACCTAATGTTAAGACTTCCGCTTCAGACTTTCCGCGGAATTTTATAAGAGGTATAAAGGGCCGCGCTTGGACTCTACACTAGAGCAAAGAAATGAAAATATTAAATATTTCACTTCCTCGAGTATAAATCGAACTCACAACCTGCCGCGTTTGTGGTCACGAGCTTGTGCCCCTGTGCTGTGACTGGCCTCCATCCATATAATAAAAATAATTTATTTATTTATTTATTTATATTTTATTAGGGAAACAAACAGAAATATAAAATTCACAAACATTACAGATTAAAAAAAATAGCACACAATCCAATAATAAAAATATCTTAAAACGAAAAAACCACTAAATATATTAAAACGAAAATAATAATTTACCTTATAATAAGAATAAGTTATTTACTAAAAATATCTTAAAACGAAAAAAACACTCTACCTTTTGAAAACCACTAAATATTTATAAATACAAACTTATAATTATTTTCTTTAAACACGATAGAAATAATTGAAATTGACCAATTGTATAAACTAAAATAGTGAAACTTAAATAATAAATAAAATGTCACAATTGTAGGTAGGTATTTCACTTGTATTTTCTAACGACGGTAGTTCCGTAGTTTTAATTAAAGAGTTGTTCCATTTTGCCTTTAATTTGGCAGTGGACAAACAAAATGGCGGTTGCCAACTTACCACTACACGAAACTGCCGAACTAAGGATTGTCGCTATCGCATAAATTACGGTTTCAGTACATTGCTCATTAAAAGATGAAATTTTATGATTAAATCTATTTTTAAAGTAGAATGTAAAAAAAATATTTTTGTGATTAAAACAAAAGATGAGGCCAGTCGTGGTCTAGAGGCACAGATGTGACTATAAATGCGACGCGGTTGTGGATTCAATTCCAGCTCGAAAATGAAATATTTACTATTTCCATTTTATTCACTCTGGTACCGAAGAAAAGCGCGGTGTTAAGTTCTGCCACAAAATAGGGTACGGAGTATGGGGAGTGTCTTAACAGGTAACCGGTAAGGTTCCCTCTGCCAGCCTTGTTGTGTGCGAGATACAGTGTGAAGCTGCTTAATAAAATGAATGAACTAATCGTCCATTATCATAGCATATTTGAAGTACTAATATACCTATTAATAAAAATAATAAAATTGTATTTTCTAACATCAAATGTGATTTTACATAAGATCAAACTCAATTTTTACTAAAAATAACCTTGGTCTGGACTCTAAAGGATCACAAAATATTTAAAAAAAAGGATTTGTTATTACATAAACTTTTTACAGATTTATTTATTATACAACAGGGATAATACGTGAAAACCAACGAGACTTTCTCTTAATCTCGCACGTTATATAATCAATTATAAAGTTAGATACTTTCAATAAGCCTAAAATCCTCTGCTTCGAATTAGAGTTGAATCCGATTTAGGCATTACAAACGGTCAGTACACGATACACATAGCTTCACGCTGCATCCCGTACACAGCAGGGTAGGCAGAGGGAACCTAGTGTTAAGACAATACGTTCCCCACTTTCTGCCGAAATCTGGAGGCGTTGCGTGTTGAGTGGCAGAGCTCAACACCGCACTTTACCTCGACACCAGAGCGAAGAATAGGAAATATAAACGTAAATAAATATTTCACATCCTCGAGTGGGAATCGAACCCGCAACCGTCGCTGCGCCATGACGGCCACACGATACAAATAGGTTATTCTAATAAATAATTATAAATTATTGGATCGCTGTGCCGATCCCTAGTACCGTTAATAGAATTTTAAACCTTAACGTTCAATTAGTCACCGTCGGTCACGGTACTAACATTGCGCTATTATTACAAGATAAAGATGGAGAACTCGTACTATACGTTATATTATCTCCGTATAATACAAGATAAAATTTGTAAGAGTTAAGTCCTCGACCTGATTCCAGGTGTCATCCTGCATTTTATTACATTTGGAGTTAGGAGTATGAGCCTCCTGATCCTAAAATATGTAGAAATAGTAGTTTTTGTTTATATTTTTAACCGACTTCTGTAAGAAAAGGAGGTTATCAATTCGACTGTATTTTTTTTTTATCAATTCGACTGTATTTCCATTTTTCGATTATTACAGTTTACCTGATGCAACTTTATGTCTTATTTTATCTGAGTAGACATGGGAAGTATGTGATCATGCTGGAAAACATTATGTACATAATCCATTGGTTGTTTTGTATGCTTTACTTTCATTTACTTGTATTATAAAATACTAGCGACAAATCCGCGGTTTCGCCCGCTTGAACTTTAATTTAGTAATCTACATAACTTTTTTTTAGTAATAGGTAATTTTATGAATAATATTTATAATTATTTATAGTATTCAATGCTGTCGAACAACATTCTTTAAAACAGTATAACTTTTTTTATTTATAAACCGATTGGAATAAAACAATTACTAAATGTTTGTCAAATACGAAGCTTGTCAAATTACAATATTGAAAATTGCAATCAAATCGTTTAACCCATTTCTGAGATAACCGTGAAGAAAGGCACAGACAAACAGACAAAATTTTTAGAAATCATTATTTTCTTTTTGTAACGTCATTAAATGCCATCAATACTTTTCTCGTTTCTCGTTACGATTTTAATATAAATAAGTATTCGAGTAGATTATGTAAATTCTACATAACCTGTTTGAGAAGTTAAACAAAGTCATAACAGTTGCCAGCAACGTTGTTTCTGAATTTCATCGAACTCGCACTCCAACTAAAATGTCCATCTTGACCTAATTACTCGGAGCTTATACAACTTCCTTTTACTAAGTTAAGCTTTAATGTTCATAACACGTGGAATTTCCATAGCAATGAATAAGGCAAGATAGAGCATAATATATTTACATAATATGTGTATTTTTTTAGCTTCACGCTGTATCCCGCATTCTGTAGCATAGGCAGAGGGTTAGGACACTCCGTTGTCCTCTTTTCTCCAAATTTTTAGCGCATTGCGTGTAGTTACTTTTTTTCTAAACTATATGTATTAGGAACTCAAATAAGGCTCGCTTAAGCTAATTTTTAAAATATAGCCAAAGGGATATAGATTTTTAAAATAAAATATTTTAAAAAAGTCGGTTGTGTAGTTTAGGCGTGAAGCATAACAAACAAATTTACATTCACATTTAAGTATAATATTAGTAATATAATTATAGTGTTTCAGTTATATAAACCGATAGATATTATAATAGCAATTCAATCAAAACAATATGCATAAAGGATACAAATGGAATCCTTTAATAGCTATATCGTGCTTCATAATATTAGGTCTTTCAATACAAAATTGACTATAAAAAGTTTAAATTATCCACTAAGCTTACGCAACATTCGAAGGTGTAAAATATCTTGTAATCACCGGAAACACGTCACTTTATAGCTCCAGCTATTCCAGCTCCTCGTTTTTAGCATATTTTACCATGATTTTTAGCATTTGATGCGTTTAAAATAAATCTTGTTTCCTGTGTTTATCAAATGTAGCGGAAAAAACAAATTTCGCATTCAATATGGTTCCTAATGAAGCACGCGATCATCGGAAGCTTTGTTACGTTGTTTGGTGTTAGCTTTTGATAATATTATTTTTTTTATATTTTATATTTATAAGGAATTTAAAGGTAATATAAATATATTGTGATAATAGGATTCTGAACCAACCTGCGTGTTATTAAAGGAGAATACTATAAAATATTAATCTATGGTTATTATGTAGATATAAAATGTTTTCATTAAATAACATTATTCTGTTTATTAACCACTTGTTGTTCACATACTTTCATTTTAAATTGCAACAAATAGCTTACACAAATATCAATTAAAAAAAATCAGCTTCACACTACATACCCGCATACAGCCGGATAAACAGAAGGAACTTAGTGTTAAAACACTCCGTTCCTGACATTCCGCCGAATTTTTCGAGGCACTGCGTGGTAGGTGATGGAACTCAACTTCGGGCTTTTACCTTGGTGCCACAGCGAAGAAATTAATTCCCTCGAGTGAGTATCAAACCTTCGCGTAACAATTACCCTTGGGCCCCTGTGCCACGACAGCCTTAACTTTTTTAGCAACTGTATTAAATGCATTTAGTAAGACATTCATCAAATTATTCATTTTGCTTACTACTTCTAAACGTCAAAAGAAGAATTGTAATATGTTCTGCTAATTTTACAATTTTTTATATTTTAGATGTCTAGAACATCTGTTTCTATTGTAAAAATAAAAGCTAATCCGACAGTCTATTCGACATTGACAGACATATAAATAAGCCGCCAAGCAACTTGCAATACAAAATATAAATCGAATTTTCAAACCGGAGCGAAGCGAAGCGAAGGCAAGACGTTAGAAATGCAGTTCCAGTGGCAACTTGTAAAAGCTACGTTTCTTTTTATTGCAATTCCTTGATATAACATTTCCTGAACATTGTGAATGAATCTTAATAAATCATATGAAAACATCAATAAATCTTTAACGTTCAAGACATCTTTTACTTTTCTGCAACTTTTTAGATTTAAGTACCTTTTCTGATTGAATAAAATATTCTTATATAAGAAATGTCTCTATTATTCGTTGGGTTAACTTACCCAACTAGTAAATACAGATTATAAAAAACCAGCTACACGTTGTACAGCACAGCAGGGTAGGCAGAGGGAATCTAGTGTTAAGACACTCCGGTCCCTACTTTCTACTGAATTTTTCGAGACACTACGTGTTGAGTGGTGAAACTCTACGTCGGGCCTTTGAAAAAGCCTTTTAAAAATCTTTTATTCTCATTTTAAAAACATATACCTTGTTATTTAAGAAATTGAAATGGATAAGCTATTACATCATTCTTTTGCTTGTGAGTTGTGACTACCGGCAACAGCGTTCTGCACTTGAAATTGAACTTATTTTGACGCTCCTTATTTATAGAACTATAATAAGTAATTTAATCTACATAATGTGTAGTTTCTGTTACGTAATTAACACCATAGTTTAGGAATTAAATATATTCCCTGAATTATAAGGTATAATTAGTCTGGCTTTCTTGGAATCAAAATACCTAAAGAAATGAATGTAAATGTATTTTTATATTGCAGTACAACTTGCAAACATTTACAGAGATATGGAAGAGTATAACATCCTCACTTTGTCAAAATACAGGAAGAATGCGATAAACAAGCTTTTCTGTTAGTTTCATCTATCTCTAGCAAGGAAGCCAGAGAGACCCGAACGTCAAACTCTATGGTCTCTACAAACTTTTTTTCCTCGTGCATTTTTATGAACTTATACATACAATCCGAGGTATCCTCACGCCTGTTACGTGACCTTCCCCAGAATCATATTATGTTCTCAAAGGTCAACAGAGGCCTCGCTTTGCCTCTCTGACCTCTTGCTTAAATAACCCTTATAAATATATTATCTATGATATACAATACACATTTCAATTTCATTTGAGAGCTTGTACTGCCATACAAATGTTGCTATATTTGGTTTTCAGTAAACAACACTAACCGCACTTGCTAATTACGTGTATACCTCCCAATTCGCCAATATCTGATAACGTCCTACTTTACACCTAATGAATTAACTTTATTAATAGAAATGAAGTTCAAATATTTAAATAATGATATCTTCATAAAAGAAGAAGAAAAAGAGAGAAGTAGAAATTATTTCATGTATTTTTCACTTTACCCTTTATAGCGCACATTGCAGGGAAGGCAGAACTGGAAATCTAAGTCACACTCCATTTTCTGGCGAAAGCTGGAGACATCCTATACGTGGATGACGGAAGTGAACGCCGCTTTTTTCCTCGACTCCAGAGCATAATTTTTCATTTCTTGGAATGGGAATCGAACTTATAACCTGTCGCGATTACACGCTCATGCCTGGCGCAAGCGAAAGGGGGTCTAATAAAAATTTAAATATTTAAAAAAGAAGCTAATATCAATATTATTTCTTAACTCGAATAATTCTATAACATTTTTTCACACTTTCTAAATCATTGTTTACAGAAAACAATAGTATAAAAGTTCACGCATATTTTAATGCTATTTGCAAACAGACTGTGAGTCAGGGTACTGTATCACGACCACGACCATCGAGTAAAACAAGTCAAATTCGCAGTTAGTTCCACCATCGTGATTCATTGACACGGTTGGAAGAAAAAAACCTTTTCCTGGGTGAATAGCAAAGAGGAAACGAGAAGCCCGATTATTTATTTTTTTGTATCGCTATAAAAACTTGCACCTTGATGACTCAAGTATAAGAGATTTCATAGAATGCGTCAAATAAAGTTTAAAGCTTCTCCTCCTATACTCGTTAGCTTGTGTAGGCTTTCTTTTTATATACACCACTAAGATGCTTGTTACGTGAGTCACGTTAATATTTTATTAAAGGAAAGTTTATACTTAAAAATATTGGTTAATATTAAATTAAATTAAATCAGCTTTGTGCTGGGGTTCTCGCACTCATTAGGGTGGGCAGAGGGGACCAAATGTTAGGACTCTCCGTTCCCCACTTTACGCCAAGCTCTGGAGGCATTGCGTTTGCCTCGACATAAATGTAAATAAATATTTCATTTCCTCGAGTGGGGATCGAACCCACAACCAGTCGCGTTTACTGGGTCACGACTGAACTTGATTACCTTTAAAATATTTAAATGGTTTGAAATAAAGTTTCTATTAGAGTAAAATTTTCAATAGCTGTGCAACAAATAAGACCAATGCGCCGAATATTGAGCAACAGGTAACTGTTTACATACTTGCTAACCCTGACCCAAATACTTGTTATGGATTTGTAAGCCTTTGTCAGTATTGTTTTGGTACTTTTTAAGCATTTAGTAAATATGTCAACATCTTGTCCGAAAAAATACTATAGATTAAAATATATTCTATAAAATATTACTATAAATTAAAATATATCGATTATTAACGTAATTCCCTATAACTGTTGTTATAGCATTGAACCGTTATATCAGGGTAAGCAGAGGGAACGTTGAAACCTAGTGTTACTACACTCTGTTCCCATTAGGACACTACCGTTCCCCACTATATTACCACTCACATATTTTTTTTGAAAAAGAACCAAAGTGGTACATTGGCATTTTAAAAATCGCTTACATCTTACAAATGTTAAGGTTTGTTTTGAAAATATGGTTCACGTGACCTTTTGTTATTATTCCATTCTTCAAGTTGCCGGCGCGTGCAACACTTATGAGTGTTCTATCGAAGTGCATTTAATGAGGTTAGCTCCTCCTTCATAGCGGAAAATGGATATACCCTATAGATTTACAACCTACAAGTATTTATAAGTATTGGAAAACACTTTAACTTTGCTGCGCCTGTATTATCACTATGAAAATATTTTATTATTATGATCTTAGCTTCTACATTAAATTATAAGTTCGCTTTGATCGTTTTATAAAAAATCCAGGTCCTCGTGGTGCAGTGGGTTAGCGTTGGACTGTACACGCGACGGTTTGGGGTCCACTAGGGAATTACTTATTTTATTATCTCTGCTCTAGCAAGATAAGAAGCGGCTTTGCCTGGAATTTGGATGAAGAGAGGAGAACAGAATGTACTTAACACTAGGTTATAGGGTATACCTACTTTACAGGACAAGCATAAAGTTTAATTATAAAAATATTGTAAAATATATAAATAATAATAATATAAAATCTTTAATATTCTTTTATAAGGCATTGTTTCCGTTAAGACGTGCCTGACTGCGCACGGTGGTTCTGGGTTTGTACCTTTTCCTACTCAAGGAAATATTTATTCTAATTAACTAGAGATAAAAGATAAGCTAAGAAATGGCCAAAGCTATAAAATACGGAATGGTTGTGTAAAGACACTAGTGAAAACTGCACGACTGCTAAAACGATAAAGCTATTTTCCAGAAAAAAAGTCATTTTGGGTTCTGTTACATTCATAAATACCCCCAATATTCTCATATATCTTCCACGTACAGACAGCGATCACTTACAATTTTATTATTAGTATAGAATAGATATGCACTACAAAAAATAAAAATACTTATTTGAAAATTATAATAGCAGCATAGCACGTGTTAACGACAAAACCGCTCAATGACGATGACTAATGGTTAACCATGTGATAATGATGCGTGTAGAATAGCGGCAAGCATACTAACGCTAACTTAAAAATTCCTATAAACTTTAAGAATATTGAAGTGCAGCTTTTATCAAGTAGACATAATATTTTTTAACAAAAAAAAATGAGTGTATTCGGCAGATAGTGAAGCCCCGTTCCCCGTTTTCTTAACACTAGGTTCCCTCTGCCTACCCTGCTGTGTGCGGGATACAGCGTGAAGCTGATTTATTTAATTTTTTTTTAAATTGACTGTAAACTATGCAAATTTACAATGGATGGCATTGATAAAATTGGACCAAATTAAAATGGAACCACGCGGGAAATATCAGCATTCAAATAAAAAAGGATAATCAAAATCGGTCCATCCGAAAGTTTTGAGGTAACAAACACAAAAAAAGTAAAGTCGATTTGAGAACCTCCTTCTTTTACAGAAATCGATTAAAAAATAGATATTTTATAATGTTTATAAAAAGGGTTAATATAAAGAGTACATAGAGATTACGCCTTGGCAGCAAGTCACCCGTATCATGGCACTGCAAGAGCACGCTGCGCTAACGCACGGCGACACGTGCGCGTGTGCTGTCACGTGTCCCGCAGGAAGTTTCAACTTAGAGTAAGTTCATCAAAGAGTAAACTATGTTTCATAAATTTAATTTATATTTTTTTAATACTTTTTGTATCTACCAGCTCCCAGTACTTATACATATAGTACAAAGAAGATTTAATAATTGGTACCAAGTAAAACAAATAGGCTTATTGTTTAACTAAATCAAATTAACTAATTAAATTTATTTTTTACTTTTCACTTTAAAATCCCTTTTTTTTTGTGAAACTTATTTTATTTTACGATTTTAATTGATCTTAGATATTCTTTAGCAGATCTTAAAACGATGCTTCCTAACAAAAGGTAACTGCTGTCAATCGTTAAGGAATTCCTCCGACTGTCCATGGTCGCCATTATAATGCGAAAAGGCACTTATAGCCCATATAAGAGTTAAGTTCTCTCATCAATATAAATGAATTAGGTCCAAAACAAAAAGGACTACGGAGGAAAAAAACTGTAAACAGTGGAGAAGTTTTCCTAAGTGTCCTTGTCCTCATTATCAGACTCCTAATGACAAACAGTCACATCTAGTTATATATTTCTTTGTTTCATGTGTGCAATAAAGTATATTCTATTCTATTTTATGTAAAGATTCTATTCTGAAATTCTAGAGTTGAACATCGTCATGTTCCACTATGACAGTTACTTGACCATAACGATGTTACGTTAAAAATTAAAGAGTTCTGTTTCTTTTTCATGGACCCCAGAATCAGAAACAAATTCTCTCAAACTACCCTTCAAGTATATCGTTTCCAATAAAAAAAGAATCATCAAAATCTTTTGGACTGATATTGATTTATAGTCGTCCACTTATCGCGCGCATATTTAATGCAAATTTGAGATTTATGTGGGTTTCTCGTGGATGACATATTCAGAATTGAACTAAATTAAAAATGGGACCACACGGTAACACACAACAAATTCGGTACACTCAGTCGAATGAAAGAATAATCGTAAAAAATACAGTTGAATTGAGAACCTCCTCCTTGTATTAAAGTCGGTTAAAAATAAGTTTAACTGAAATTAAGCATACGATAAAAAGTAAAAGTGCAAAATAATTAATTATGAACGTTATTAAAAGGCTGGTATTCCTTATATAAATTATAACAAAAATTTCCATTATTTCAGATATATATGTACAATGTACATACATGTGTCCAACAGTGTCGATTCGCAAAAGGAATTTATTAATATAAATTATATAAAAGGCACCGCAAACATTCCTTCTTAAATTGGCGACTATGTGTCTTAACCAGGAAAAGGATAATAGATTCAATGTAACTAATATAAAAATATATGGAACATACACAATATAAGTAGGTATATAAAAGTAAACTTAATTTATCATCGGTAGTAAAATGCTATAATAAAAAATGAAAGCTCTATTTCCGTTTCAAGACCAACTATAACTTCCTGTCAGTGTTCCCTAAGCAATAGCTTACATTCTTACTTATTGATTATTCTAAATTAAATTTACAAAATAAACGTAAAATGAAATTAATTAAATACAATTTAGCTAAAAGTAAATATTAAAAAAAACACAATTATTTTTTTTATATATTTTATCTTTCATAAGTAAATTGATGACATTGACATCTGTCATTATGCAATAAAACAATAAAGGATTCATAAATAAAAATCAGTCGATGATATTTTTAAGATGTTACAGACAGACATACATGTACATTTACGAGTATACACATTTACTGAACGAAGCACAGAACCCAGGAAATGTGAAAAAAATTGCCCTTGACCGGTATTTTTATGAAAGCTTGATGAAGAACCATATCCTTAAATGTAATACGAAGTAATAAAACTTTATTATGAAATATATCTCGCGTACAAGAAATCATTTACTACATTAAATCGAGTCCCTTGTATCACTCCGGCCAGTTTATTTGTCATTAAATCAATTGGTGTAATGATGTTCATGTTTATACTATTCATTTCATTGGTGATACGGCGATTGCCTCATATTTATGTTTTTTAAGCACAGAATGATGGTTTTTCAGAAAAAAATACCTATAATCTATGGAAATAGTAAAGAAATGTTAAAATTTGTAATTATTAATGCTAGATTTTTTTCAAATTGACGTAAAATACGCACATAATTAATTAAATTAAATTAAAATATCTTTAACCTTAATTTTGACCGAAATGATTTATCAAAGCTATTTGAGAATATCAAGGTGTTAATTTATTTTTATTTCTTATATTTATGGTATTTCTTTTCTTTCATCGTTTTTGAATACTTTTGAGGACAAATATATTTTCATAGATACATATGTACAATACATATAAACTAAGATGCAGTCTTAAAAATGTCAGCCGTATTCAAAACGTCTCGAGGGGTCTCAAGATATAAATTGCTCTTAATGCTCTTTTTACAGCTGATAATGGAAGGCAGTATTCCAGGACAAAATCAAATGTAAATAAGGTAAGTGGGTCGAGCTGTTTTAAAATCCATAAACTATCTTACCTTTCATCGGGTTCAATAGAAGGTCATTATGGTTTGGTTACAGCAAAGTAGGCCAAGAGCACGTAGTGTTAAGACACTTCGTTTCCCATTTTCCACCGAATTTTGGATGCATTTAGTGTTTAGTGGCGGAACTCAACACCACCAGACCAAAGAGAAAATATTAAATATGTAATTTCCTCGAGTGGGATCGAACTCACAACCTGTCGTGTTTACAATCACACTTTATGCCCATATTTATTGCCATGATTTACCAAATTAAATTAATTATTAATATTTATTTTTATTTATAATACAAATACATTTTACATTATTAGTTATATGTTTTATTTTATTAAGAAAATGTGTTCCTTCCTTTCTTTCTTGTTATTCTAAGATTCGTGTTCTAAATCCAGTGCCCTCGTAGCAGGAATAAGCAAGATCAAATATGGGTGACAGGCCAATTTAACAATTGAGGAAGTCCCAATAAGCACTTTAGCTTAGTTCCAAACTATATGATATTGATAGCCTAAGTGTGTCATACGTTTATCGTCATATGCCGGGAACATGCTGGAATGTGATCATTTAAATATATTTTCCTTAGAGAATAGTAAATAAAGAAAAATATGGATAATTTTATGAATGAAGAATTTTGTACATATACAGTCAGAAGGATTCACAACTATTCTCAATTCTTCACAACAATTCATCGAATAATATCTATGTGGCAGAAAAAAAAATTGTTATATGATTGATTTTTCTTTGAAAGTGGTAGCACGTAATATCATATAGATAAGAAAAGAATTGTATTGCCATATCCAAAATTTTTATTGTCCCAAGCGGAACAGACTTGGTCCCGCTTGTCGTGAATTGTTCCATGCACTTTGAGGATTTTTCTTATTATTTTATTTTTGTAATGAATTACTAACAATTCCAGACATAAATAATAAATAAAAATTTCGTCTCCTCCAAGATAAAATCTGGCAACGCTGTGCCATATCCTCCTCCGTTTCCATTCAAAAAATTGACGACATTTAAATTCTAGCTTTCTACCGCAGTAAGTTCAACATAAAGGATTTAATTCATACAGCAATTTTCTGCATTCATTTCGACAATTACAATAATTTCTCCCTTACATTAACGCGTTTCCTCCGTCGTGGCATTAAGACCACATACGAATTACTTGCATTCTAGTTCAATAAAGTTATATTAATAACTAGCGACCCTTTTGCGGCTTCGCCCGCTTTAACTACTGGATNAAGAATTGTATTGCCATATCCAAAATTTTTATTGTCCCAAGCGGAACAGACTTGGTCCCGCTTGTCGTGAATTGTTCCATGCACTTTGAGGATTTTTCTTATTATTTTATTTTTGCAATGAATTACTAACAATTCCAGACATAAATAATAAATAAAAATTTCGCCTCCTCCAAGATAAAATCTGGCAACGCTGTGCCATATCCTCCTCCGTTTCCATTCAAAAAATTTACGACATTTAAATTCTAGCTTTCTACCGCAGTAAGTTCAACATAAAGGATTTAATTCACACAGCAATTTTCTGCATTCATTTCGACAATTACAATAATTTCTCCCTTACATTAACGCGTTTCCTCCGTCGAGGCATTAAGACCACATACGAATTACTTGCATTCTAGTTCAATAAAGTTATATTAATAATATATATTTCTCATAGGCCCGCAAAAAAGTAGTATTGCTTCTATAATTCACAATTATTTCCTTCTCATCTGCATCTCTTTTTACTTACAAACACTAAAGGGAAGTTCGCCAATAGTGAAATCCACATAGTGAAAACTACAAATCGATTAAGCCGTTGCTGAGATTAACGTGAACAATTGCACAGACAAATAGACAAAATTTTAAAAGCCCTGGTGTTCAGTTACGATTTTATTATAAGTATAGATTAAATTCATTTTATCCTAAGAAGCCTTAATTTTCACATATATTTTAACTACATACTATATATATATATGTGTAACTTAACGATATATACTACACACTTATGTCACTTGACCTTTGCAATACACTCGAACAGTACCACCACTCTATCATAGTCAAATGCGTTAATTAGACCAAATTTGACATTTCTAATTATGTCTGAGAATAAAGTTATACATACGTCGTATGTGCTATGGCATTGGATGAAATGCAACAGTAATATTTATTTTCTTTAATGTATGTCGAATGTAAATGCATCAGTTTTTCACTATATCGTTATTTTGTAATAAATAAAATAACGAATATTAATATATTAAAATAAGTTAACAAAGTCTTGCGTTTAATGTGAAGCAATCATAAGTTACTAATTACCAGCGACCCGCTCGCGGCTTCGCCCGCTTCAACTACGCAATTATTAATTTATCAATCTGATTTTTTTGCGTTCTAATATAATTATCATTTTAAAGATAATACTTATGTATGAAATACTAAACAATCAACCATTTTAACACAAATTTTGTAGTACAAGATACTTTAAATAGATATAAATATATAAACTTCCATATACAAACTGCAACCATTATATGCAAAGATACAGTATATAAATTGGTTTAATTGTAGATAAAAATAAAATAGTACATCGTGGTTATGTTTATTATGGAAAATGTAACGAAAAGTTCTTATGAATATTTATTTTTCTTGGCGTACAAAGTAGATTCGCTTAGTGTTTCACCTAATGTTTCAAGATTAATTTTCTAGCAATATAAACAACGAACGAACGAACTCGCTATAATATATTTGTAGTTAAAATAAAATGAGTTTTAAATAACCAACAAAACTTTTATTACTAGGAGTTTTTTCAATTTATATCTGCTATAAAATAAATAATTTGAAACCCACTCTCTCCTATCCTGATAATTTCTTAAAAAAACAATTAAAACAAAGTTCAGTTCAATAAAAAGAACAAAGAAAACAAAAAGCCAGACCAGACAACTGCGACAGCGACTGACAGCGTGGTACAATCGCCATCGATCCCCTCTTCCCCATGCTAGTCGCATACGAACTGATTAAACTTACTTCCGGAGTAACCGAAACAAGGAAGAGTTCATCAAAGAAATACTTTTAAATTCAAATCCATGTCCTCGGACCTTCCTCATTATAAAAATATATTGTCATATTATTCTAATAAAGCAGACGCGAGCAGACTAAATAGCCTGTCGAATATACTTAATTGAATAACACGGAGTTCTACAGTGTGTTTAGTTTTTTGCAGATTCCCGAAGATTTCAAATGGAAACATTTGCCAGAAGCTATAGCTGTGTGTATTTTAAACGAATACTAAACAGATCTTTTTTTTTAAAGTAATGATAATATACAGTTTTGTATCAAATGAGTATTAGGTTTTTTTTTCGGTATCCCGCGTGTAGCAGGACAGCCTAGTGTTAAGAGTTAGTTTATTGGAAAGTAGACATAATTCGGCTCTTAAAAAGGTAGGTACATAATCAAAATTATTTTTGCTTGTAATATCACACATAGCAGGGTAGGCAGAGGGAATCTGGGATCCTAATGTTAAGTCATGTTCCCCAAAAGTTTCACAAAATATCGTGAAAAATATATATATAATAATAATAAATAAACAAAACCTTGATTAATGATGAGAATGATTTTGGTNACTTCCGGAGTAACCGAAACAAGGAAGAGTTCATCAAAGAAATACTTTTAAATTCAAATCCATGTCCTCGGACCTTCCTCATTATAAAAATATATTGTCATATTATTCTAATAAAGCAGACGCGAGCAGACTAAATAGCCTGTCGAATATACTTAATTGAATAACACGGAGTTCTACAGTGTGTTTAGTTTTTTGCAGATTCCCGAAGATTTCAAATGGAAACATTTGCCAGAAGCTATAGCTGTGTATTTTAAACGAATACTAAACAGATCTTTTTTTTTAAAGTAATGATAATATACAGTTTTTTATAAAATGGTGTGTTATTAGGTTTTTTTTTGGTATACCGCGTGTAGCAGGACAGCCTAGTGTCAAGAGTTAGTTTTTTGGAAATTAGACATAATCCGTCTCTTAAAAAGCTATTTACATAATCTAAAATTATTTTTGCTCGTAATTCACATAAAGCAGGGTAGGCAGAGGGAATCTGGGGCCCTAGTGTTAAGACAGTCTGTTCCCCAAAAATTTTTCAAAATATTGTTTATAATAAATAAACAAAACCTTGATTAATGATGAGAATGATTTTGGTAATCATTATATTAAAAGCAAAACAAGAAAACCTGTATTAAATTTTACTTGCTATATAAGAAAACAATTGAAATATCCATATCTCGTGTCCGGTAGAGTCAGCTGGGAACTATTTGCTCTGGACACCAGCTTGCATCTGTTATTACTAATATTTTATTATGCTTGAAGCTTACTAATTCTGTTAACAAAGCCTAAATAAATTCTATATTACCTTTCAAAGGTTGAATGTGAAGTGAAATATGCGTAGCTATAAAATATATATATTACTTATATATTACTTATATATTATGTACTACAGTCATAAAAAATTTAAGGTTAATAAAATCATCGCCAAAATTGCCGCCTAACATGGTGAACAGAGGGAACCTATGTGCACCTACACTGCATTCACCAGTTTCCTCACAATTTTTGAGATATTGTGTGTCGAGTAACGGAGGTTACAGAACTTAACAACGCCCTTTGTCTATCTAGATGGGGAAAAGAAAGTAGTTTAAATATAATCATTCCTATGAGTTCCAAGGCCATTCATCGAACCCCCAGTCATGGCGTACGCTGCCAGGCCACTGCGCCACGAAATTTTCTTAATATTTAACGTAACGAAGCTTCTTTACGCTTTTCAGTTTTAGAGCTTTATTATTATATCATAATGTAGTATTGTAACTTTTATTTCTTTTAAGTTTAAACTAAAAGGATATGATTATTCAAGAATAATATTAAAAATTGATTAAATAATGCGGCCCTTATCTGATAAAAAGAATATTTGTTTATTTTTTTCATTATGGTCTAAACATCTCATTTAATATCTATTATAAAAAAAAAAAAAATTATTAGCAAAATTGTATCTCTCACTTGCATATCTATGCATTTAAAAAAAAAAATTTTTAAAGCCTTCTTACTTAATGAAAGTAAAATCGTGACATCTGTTCGTTCCTCAGATTACCAGCGGAAGTTTTGCTTTCTACTGGTCCAAAATTATTGTATCAGACATTATGCAGCGGTTCAGCTTATTGCCCCGCACATGTAATAAACATTAGGCCGGACAATCCAATTTTTTTACTTTCACTATATTATGTTAATCTTCTTACGTAAAGATGTCGTAGGTATTTTTCTCCACTATTTTTATTTTACTTTAAAACTTGCGAGTAAATATACGTCGTATAATATAGATCATTTCTTACAAATTTATAATAAATTTATTTAAAAACAAATGTTAATTATTGTAAAATTTATATGTATGTATGTAGAGGCCAGTCGTGGCACTTGAAGAAATCAAATATTTAATAATATTTCTTGGTTCTGGTGTCGAGGCAAAGTGCGGGGTTGACTTCCGCCAACTAAATTCGCAGTGCCTCAAATAAAGCGACGGAAAATGGGCAAAGGTGTGTATTAACACTAGCTTCCCTCTGCCTACACTGCTGTGTGCGGGATACAGCGTGAAGCTGATTTTATTGTAAATTAAATCTTATAATACATATATATCATTTATGAACGTTACTAAAAAGAATAGCATTCACTGCAATATTGCCTTATTATAATTAAACGTTGAATTAAGTAAATATAGCACCAGTTCGTAAGCACGTTTTAGTGAATTACTTTATTATAAGAAATATTTATGTTTGTTAGTACCACAACATATTGACAAGTCCACTATAATTAATTTGAAAAAAAAAAAAATTGGGGCTTTCACAATTTAATTTCACCCTATATTCTGCACATAGGAAGGTGGCAGAGGGAACCTGGGAACCTAGTGTAAAGAAACTCCGATTCCATTAAGACACTTCAGAGACAGAGGAAACTAAAATATTAAATATTTCATTCTCAAGACGGAATCGAACCCACAACCTGTCGCGTTTACAATTGCACGCTTATACCTCTGAGCCACGACTGGCCTATAAAGTTATATTAAAATCCTTCACAACCATTATTAAGTTTTTTGTAATATTTTAAAATCTTTCCTACACTGGACTCTACAGAATGTTATAGTTATTCTCACGACAACCACAAAACCAATTTTACTTACCTTTTTCTAGCTGATAATAGCATATAGATGTAAATTTAATAATTAATTATTATCTAGTATTTTTAATAACAATGCGAAATAACTCCTTTTCTCTGGGAAAAATCTCAGCAGAATTGTTCTCAAAGGTCCATTAAGTGAGAAAATATTTATGTAGGAATTCCATATTTATAGACATGACGATGTATTAAATTGTTTCCTATANACACAGTTTGTGCCCCTGCACCACGACTGGCCTCACGGTGATTATTTATTAAGAATTTATAATTATAACTATTAATAAACAACTTTTTATTAAAGAAATATACCCATTGATATATCGAATTTACTTGGCCTTTGTAAATTGCATTGAATAATATTAGACTATTTAATAATAATAGACTAGACAAGAATTGATTCTCAATATTCAATTTTAGTCTTTACTTCTTTGTTAAAAGCTTTATAACGCGCGGTTAATTTTATAGGTTTGTATAGTACAACAAACGAGGCGAGCTTTCCACTTCAACATTGTATTTTATATCTTAATCGTAAATCTAACAATTGGGCACATCTTTATTTTTCTTAATAGATTTTCTAAAGCTAGTTTAGCGTTTATATTTCCATTTCTTCGCTCTGGTGTCGAGGCAAAGCGCGGCGTTGAGTTCTGCCACTCAACACGCAATGCCTCCAGGTTGCCTCTGCCTACTCTGCTGTATGCGGATACAGTATAGGTATAGGAGACAGCGTGAAGCTGATTGATGATTTTTTTTAATATTTTCGTCTAAAACAATAAAAATATGAATTTATACAAAGACGTAAATTCGTGTTATATGATTTTATAAACTGTTACACAAAAATCTACAGGAATTTTCAGGTTTTCACGTCCAAAAATACTAAATTTTAAGCCTATTCCCAAGAAATCTAGCAGGATTGATTTCCCCACGAGACTTCTACTATAACTAATATATTAAAAGCAAAACCTCGTACCCTTACCGTACCTCATATTTTATTATAAAAAGGAAATTTTATGATACCTACCGCCATTTTACCCCCAACATGGCCTCGATACGAAAGTTGAGATTTTATTTGTCCCTTAAAACAGCAATTTGGTATCGCAAGACCGCTTAGAAAGATAAGTCTCATAATTAGAGCGTTACAGGATTATTTTAGAGATAACTTATTATATTTTGGTAGGTTGATAATGTTTCTAGTACACCTTATTTACTATACTAGTGCCCACCCGCATTTTCGCCTGCGTAGAATTTATGACCATTTGCAAACTACTTCCGTTCGCTACCCGTTATCATTGGAGTTTAGAGCAAAAAAAAATTGAAAAAAATAGACGAGCTGAAAAAACAAGATTTTTTGTTAATATGCATGTTAGCATTTAACGCAGTCAATTTTCTTTTGCGATGCATCGCCGTTGCGGAAACGGCACGTCTGATTAAAAAGACTATGCACGAAGTGTGCGCACACCCGGGGCCGATAGCGAGACACAACAATACAGTACGGTTAACGAGTCATGGCCGCTGTGAATTTAGTTGCAAATATCTGCACAGATTTGATTTTACGATTTTTCTTGTATTTTAATATTTTTTTACTAAACGAACAATGCGCAAAAGTTTAGAAAAACTACTATAGAGCGACCACAACTCGTTGAGCGCACTATACCAGTAGCACTGGCCACCGTACACGAACTCGGCAATTCCATTGGCTTTGGCTCCATTCGACTCGACTCGCCCGAGCGCGACGCACACGTGCCGCGTACGCTCCCGCCAGCGAAACTTCAATCGCGCCCGACATTTCGTAAAAGTGGTGTATTTGAACGTACAGTTTTTAGTTCGACGATACTTTCATTTTATATATATATATATCTGTATATATAAAACAGTTTTTACTTTTGTGTTGTTTACGTTGTTCTGTGACTTTGCACATTGGAGGTGTACGGTTCATTTCCAATACGGCCGTCTGTTTACGGTGAGTACGTGTTGAATTACAAATTGTATTTATATAGTGTTAGTGAGTTTTGTCCAAGTGATTGATGCTTATTTATGCGGACGAGAGGAGATCGCGCCATGAACTGCATTACAGATCGAAGGTCGTACGTTTTCTCACAGTCCCACAGTTTCTATGACATACTGATTCGTATTCGTTATCTATGCGTTTTATATACAGAATCAATTGGAAATCGTTCTCAAAGTTAAAGATATATGAAAATGATTAAATTTTAAAGATTTATAAGTAATATTTAATAAAGTATTTTTAAAAAATATAAGTAACATAACAACTAAATCCATTAAATAGGAAAATGTGTGCGTTGAACTCTTTTCTAGGCTTTTCTAATGCCTTTTAAAATATAATTTTAAGGAATAAGTGTCATTATATATTGTTATTCAAATATAAAAATATAATTTCAATCTCTAATAACGCTGTCGTAGTGACCGTCAATTCTGTTTTTCTTGTGATAACGGTAGGTTTGCAAACAATAGCTGCCGATAGATTACAAAGTTTCAAGCAAATATGGCTGCACCTAGCCACTTGCAGTTAATAATGAATTGACCTTCTTAAATATATACTAGGTGATCAGTTTTATTTAATTAATAATTAATACAACAAACTTTAATTATTACGCAAATAATTACTTTTAAAAATCCAAGAAAACAAATGCTCCTTTCAATAAAGACTAAGGTAATTAAAAAATAATCAATTTTAGGTGCTTAACATTCGTATTACGAAAGGAATAATTATTTTAATGAGGCTATAAACATTTTTAACATATTTGACAGTTTTAAATATTTATCTAACCTAACCTCGCTAAGTGCATGACATAATTTCTAATCAATCAACACAATACGGAACTTACTTGCATATAAGTTAACATTAAAGATGAAGCTATATATATATATATATATCTATTATTTATTTAATAAATATTTATTTATGAATTGCATAACGTTTGTTAATTATTAGTTGGCCATTTCTTGTAATATATATTATGCTTCTCTTTTCCACGGAAACTCACTTGAACTGTCACTGTCACAGATAAAATATTATAATTATTGCAAAGTTAATGGACACATCTGTCAGGCGATTAATTATTATCGTAAATAAATAAACATATATTTTTATTAACTCTTTCTACATCATTATTAATCATCCTCTACGTTTTAAGGTCACAAATCAATTTTTACTAACCGGTCATTTTTTATATAATTATACTTTTATATTATTTAAGTATAAATTTTAAGAATTTTTTTGGTATTTTTTATTAATATTCTTAAAACAACACTTGCGTGTTGTTGTTGATTTAAGAATATTAATAAAAAATTATTAAATGTGAGTTTGACACAATTTTTTACGTAAGCAAAATGTAAATTGGAAACATGAACTTTGTTGGAGAATAAAAACTATAACAGGACATGATTTTGTACGTCGCATTGTTTACTTTTACAATACTGTCGATGCAAATGTATTTATGACATTTTTAATGATGTTAGGTTTTTTGTTTATATAGGTTATAGCGTTTATTTATATATCTATATTAATATTTACAATTTATTTTTTCTATTACAATAAAAAAATATGTTACATACTTAAAATAACGTAAAATGCAAATTTGCAAAAATACGAAAAGCGTAAGCCTCGAATATACAATAATACAGTTCACGGCCATTAATTTGAAACTTCAAAGTAGCTTGTAAGCCTATTCTTTAATCATATGAATGTAAAATAAATTTTAAAGGACAAAGGTCGTATATTTAACTGTCGACATTTATAAGATTCCATCTGAATTTAGAAAATTTAAATGATCTAAAAGTTAATTGTGGATGAATCATGGTAACGTGAAATAACAAAATTCTGTATTTAATTTACTTGTCCTAATTGTGTGATATTAACTTAGAATTTATATAGTTTATTATTAAATATGCTCAAATTAAGATTTTTTATTACCTTTAATTTTAACATAATTCCATATGGAGCAAATTGAGAATTTTTCCACTAATAAAGTAGTACGAAACACAATGGTGTGTGAGGCAGCCATTTGTAAACTGTGAGTTCGTGCCACTTTGATAGCATTGTGGATTAAGTTGCTAAACGAAAAAATATTTAATATTAAGAAAAAAAACTAAGTTAGTCTGTTTGTAATCATAACAAATTAGACGTTACAATTTTTTTCAAAAGGCAGTCAAATTAAAAACATATATAATTATGGGTTTATTGAAGGCGATCTAGTAAATAAGACGAAAGTACAACACCCTTTAAGCAGGTAGTCACATTGACATTGGCATAAAATGACGAGAACGTGCTAAGAAACCTGTCAATCAACACTCGTTTATTGCTATTTATTATTAGTGAAATTAAAGTCGAACACATCTGGCTGATATTAGTTCTTCTTAGTCGTTATCGGTCATAAATTAACTAAATATGGGGGCGATTTAGGCGCAAAACCTGAATTTGTTGAGTGAAAAGAAAGTGGTTTAAAATATATATCAGTTGCACTCTACTTGTGGTGCTATAATTTAAAAGTAAGCCAAATTTTAATTGAAAATTGTAATTGATTATAGTAATATATAAAATGGAAAATGTATCGATTTAAGATGGTAAATACGAGTGAAAATCTCAGTCAAGTAATGCTAGCAAAGCAATCCGTGAAGTTGTTAATTATCCGACTGTAAAGCCTCATTTTTACTTTTTAATTAATGAATTGGCTAAACTAAGAAATTTTTGTACTATTAAGCAAATTAAATGTTGTTCTATTAAATAAATTAAATGTTTCTATAGTCAACTAAAAGATAGAGATAATATTAAAAATATTAGAAATGTAGCTTATGCCTAACCTGTTGTGTGCGAGATACAGCGATTGAAGCTGATTTAATTATTGATTTTTGTAATATGTATTACTAGTTTATCTATAGAAATAATGTATCTACGTAATTATTGGTTTTTCCTTATTGATTATTTACAATTGTACAACGGTTTTATCATAACTAATATATAAAGCGAGCAGAGTTTGCTCATAATTTGTAATGTTGATTTCGAAGTTTTTTCTCTTATCACACGTCCATGTGAATAAGACAGACACGAGTGAGATTTTCCCGCGGCAGACCAGGTCGCGCGTTCAGTCCCACGCTACCTTCCTGCCGTGGACTCACAATGGCAGCGCTGCACGCTTTTTGTCCATCATTGTTGTTGTTACGCGTTATCATTCCTCGAGAATTCTTTGAAACAACACTTTGATATTTCTTATGTCTTATAGAATCGACATTTCTTCCGTGTATCAAGTTTTTATTGTTAATGGCGCCGATAGGACCAGCCTTTAAAGCGATGTTCGACTCATACATTTGCTATTAGAGAACCATTTGTTGATGTTTATTAGTTTGGTTTATAAAGCAAAATTAAATCGTCTTTACGCTGTATCTTACATACAGCAGGGTAGGCAGAGGAAAGCTAATGTTAAGACACTTCGTTCTCCACTTCTTCGAATTCTGGAGGGATTGTTGACACCAGAGCGAAGAAATGGTGGAAAGATATTTAATATTCCATTTTTTCGAATGGCAATCGAGCTCACGACATGTAGTGTTTATAGTCACACGCTCCTGCTCCTGCGCCACGACTGGCCTCAATGCTCTAATGATGATATTGAAGTTGATTTAGACGTTAAATAAACCTTTGCTTCCTAATCCTTATGTAATATAAAGTATTTTTAGTTTATTAAAACTTAAAAATTAAGTCTGATGACAACCATCTTGTTTTTACTATACAAATTTGCATATAGAGAGAGAATCCAAAACAGTTTTCATTGGGAACTTTGCCATCTCAGTACGAAGTTAAGGAGACAACCGACCGCATTTTCTTATTTATCACCCTTTCAGAATGTACCGGCCCTAAACATTTTTATTTCTACGTTTTTCATTCTATGTTTTGATTTTTGGACGCCAAAGTATATACCTACGGTATTATTAAATGCATCATCTTATTAGCGGACAATGACATTGAAATAGCAGTATGTTCTAGAATTGTTTATAAATGTTGTGTTGACGAGTTTTTGAGCTTTGTTGTGAATGCTATGCGCATAATATGCGCATATTAAAATGAAAAGATTTTCACGCTGTATCCCACACATAGAAGGATAGATAGAGGGAACCTGGTGTTAAGACATCATTCCTACATTACACTTCCGTTCCAAAATTGCGGACGAAATCTGGCAGCATTACGTGTTGCGTGGCGGATTTCAACGCCGTGCTTTATCTCGTTACCAGAACGTGAAAATTAACATATTAAATATTTAATTCCGCCGTCTGTTTTACCTAAATTTTAATATCTTTATTTAATTCCGCGAAGTACTGTAACGGTGTTGCTTTCATTTGTTTTGGTTCGACACAGTGCAGTTAGACGGCAGTACAAGTATTATGTCATCGCCAGTTGGTCGGCGCCTGCCACGCAAAATACTCATACAATAACTTATCCACGCGAAATATATTATTCGCTTATAGGTACCTTTTTTGACGCTTCCCGCTGAATCCCACATGTCGCGTAGAGGGAGGAAAGAAGGAAGAGAAAGCCTAGAGCTAAGACACTCCGTTCCCCACTTTCCGCCGAAAGCCTTTGCCTCGACACCAGAACAAACAAATGAAAACATTAAACATTTCATTTCTTCCAGGGGAATCGAACCCATGACCTGTCGCGTTTCTGCGCCACGACTGGCCTAAACAAATGACTTAAAGATTGAAAGAGCTAGTATTGTAAAAACTATACTTAGTGAATCAATTACGGCGTCGCATTAGGAATCCGCCGACATGACATTGTAATGTAATGAGGCTGGCACACGTGGACGCCTTACTGCATGTGATAAACGAAACACATAAACGTGGAAAGTTTTTAATTCTTGACTAGCGACCCGCTCGTGGCTTCGCCCGCTTCAACAATAATTAATAGCTTACTTATCTTCTAATAATAATATTATTTTAAAAACATTGCTTTTAATATAATATTAACATTCAATAAATCATTGTTTTTGATTCTATTACGTTATTAAATGTCGCCAATATTTTTTTCTTATATATGTTTTATGTACAGACACCGATCTTTCACGATTTTATTGTAAATATAGATATACATAACCAAATAGCTACTCCTAATTAGCAATTTTTGGTGAATTAAATTTCACTAAAACTTATTAATTTTTTGTAATAATTTACTCGGTTATCGGAACCTGTGAAGAATTAGGCAAGAGTAATTGATTATTTCATATAAATATTACAACAAATTTATCTCTTTATATTTTATTGAAAGATAAAAATAATATTTAACCCCCAACTACAAAAGAATCTATAGCATAAAATATTCTATTAATTATTATGAATCTATAATACAAAACTAAACGACATATAAGGTCGCCTATAATAGCGACAGAACAAGGAGAACGGCGGAGGGCAACGAAAGTGACAACCAAGAACGAAAGTGACTGGCTAGATTTATTTACACTTGTCCGAAATAGACTCGAGCACTTCTAAAACTGGTGTCTACTTTACATCTGTAGCCCAGCCCGTTCCGCTATTTATATCTACGGGCGAAGATCTACCTCCTTTTATGGGTAACTAGAATTTTACTATTAAATTAACTATTTGATTAAAATTAAATTTAACTGTATTTATTGTTTTCTTAAATATATGTTGAGACCGTTGCGGCGCAGGGATACAAGCGTGTCATTGTAAACGCCATGGTTGAGGATTCAATTCCCATTGAAATTAAATAATTTAGCAGAAAAAATAAAGCAGAAAAAATTCAGCAGAAAGTGGTAGACGGAGTGCCTTAACACTACATTCGCTGCCTACCCTATTTTATACGGAATATAGCTTGAAACTGAAAAAAAAATCACTAGCTACCTGATATCCGTAATTACGTCACAAGCAAACTTTTTAACCGAGTTCATTGAACTAAACTTTTTAATTCTTTTTACTCTAAAAGAGAAACAACACTTGATATATTTCATTGACTAAAATCAATTTCACGCTGTATCCTGCACTCAGCAGGGTAAGCAAAGGGAACCCAGTCTTAAAACACTCCGTTTCCCTAAGAAATAAATATATTTACAATACATAAATGTTTTTTCCAAGTATAATAAGAATTTCTGAGTGCAGACATATTCCTCAGCTCGGCCGGTGGTCAACTGGTCACTAATAGAAACAGGAAATCGACTTGCGCGACGTCGCATTATAGGATAGGTTGTCATACAAGGAGCAATTTAATAAAGAGACAAAGTAGCAACTCTCTACAAAATACGTAACTTAATATATGAAATTCCATTCCATTGAGTAATATGCTCTTTGAAGATTGTGAGAATAATATTACAAAAAAGTTTTAATAAATAAAACCAAATTCAACTGAACCAGAACTTAACCAGACTCTTATCAAACTATTCCTGGAGTGTATCTTTTCCAATAAAAAAACAGAAAGAAATAAATAACCATAAAAATCGATTTTTATGGTTATTTATTTCTTTATATTATATCGAGTTATTCAGCCATTTATCGCGCACATACCTAATACAAATTTAAGACTTATTATGCAATTCTCTCATGGATGACATTATCAGAAATGGACCAAATTAAAATATGGGAACTTGGGAAGCACAAGCTTTCAAATAAAAAATATTCAACCCACCAAAGGTGCCCCAGGGTTTCACCCAGCCAAAAGTTCTCAGGTTTTTGAATTCAAATTGATAACCTCCTCCTTTTACAGATTCGGTTAAAAATTTATCAAATCTTTGTGAGATATACTGGTAAAAACATTGATTAAAATAGTGTCAGTTCACTATACATGGACTATCGCGTCCGACCCCGTCTATATAACGTAAAGAATGTCGATTGCAATGTTTCTGTTACGGCAATCGCGCGATAAAATAAAAAAAACTCGTGGGGATACAATTATCAAAACTACCGAGAGAGAAATGGAATGTACTGAGATAATTTCGATTTCCTTTTATAGAAAGTAAGACTATTTTGATAGCAAACATAGGTAGGTGTGTTAACGAGCTAACGTTTAACTAAATAACTTGTTGACTGAACTGTCGAAAGATAGAAAATTAATATTTTAATAATAAAATACAGGTAATAAATATTATGAAATACCGCCATTATGTACACTAATTTTATATTAATTAATAACATATTGAAATTTAAACACTAAGGACGAATAATATAATAGAGGCCAGTCTTATATATTCCACGAAGTTTCGAGTTTCGCATATATTATCACTTCATATATTGTTCTTTGATCACGGAAAACTGTTATTTATAAAGAATTGTATTTATTTTTATTAGTATATATAATATAAAAAAAACATATTACTTCTAAACCATACTAACATCATAGCAGTGTAGTATAAAAAAAAATAACTTATAATATAATAGAAACAGGAAATATAGAAAACTGTGTATGGCATAAAATAAAAAACCATATAAGTCTAAAATTCTAGTATAACCAGTTTGAGGCAATGCAATCATCATAGTTAGAATGTAAACATAATTACATATTACCATGCATGCTGCGAAAACTTAGTACTGATATAATAAAATAATAAAAAAGGATAATAAATAAATTAGGCTAGTCGTGTGACTCTAAACGCGACAGGTTGTGGGTCCGAGGAAATTAAATATTTATTATTATATTGTAGGGGCAAAACGCGGCGTTGAGTTCCGCCACTCAATACGCAATGCACATAGAAATCGGCATGAACTGGGGAGCGGAGTGTCTTAACACTAGGCTCCCTCCCCTGCTACATGCGTGAAATTTAGAAAAATATTAAAGAAACGACGGTCTAGTTAATTTTCCCTAATAAGTTTTTACAAACTGCAGGTTTTATTCAATGGAAATAAAATTTTATGCTCGTTTGAAATTCTTTACGCTGGAAAATAATATTAAAAGGCAACATATGGTAAACATTGTTAAATTTAAATATCCTGTAAAAAATATAGAGAGGCCTATGTCCAGCAGTGGACGACGACAGGCTGATGATGAAGATGAGGATGTAAAAAATTAAAATCTCAGATATCTGTACTTCCCAATCTTGTAAAGATTCCAACCCTCGCGACAAATACCNCACTAATTTTATATTAATTAATAATATATTGAAATTTAAACACTAAGGACGAATAATATAATAGAGGCCAGTCTTATATATTCCACGAAGTTTCGAGTTTCGCATATATTATCACTTCATATATTGTTCTTTGATCACGAAAAACTGTTATTTATAAAGAATTGTATTTATTTTTATATTTTAATAACATTTAACTGTACATTATCAGTATATACAATACTATAAAACTAAAATTACTTCTAAACCATAAATATATTTATCATAGCAGTTTAGTATAAGCAAAATTACTTACAATATAATAGAAACAGGAAATATAGAAAACTGTGTATGGCATAAAATAAAAAACCATATAAGTCTAAAATTCTAGTATAACCAGTTTGAGGCAATGCAATCATCATAGTTAGAATGTAAACATAATTACATATTACCATGCATGCCGCGAAAACTCAGTACTGATATAATAAATTAATAAAGAAGGATAATAAATAAATTAGGCTAGTCGTGTGAATATTATTATTAAATATTTATTATTATATTGTCGAGGCAAAACGCGGCGTTGAGTTCCGCTACTCAATACGCAATGCATCTAGAAATCGGCGGAGATTGGGGAGCGGAGTGTCATAACACTAAGCTCCCCACCCTTGATCCTTTAATGCAACATGCGTGAAATTTAGAAACTTATTAAAGAAACGACGGTCTAGTTAATTTTCCCTAATAAGTTTTTACAAACTGCAGGTTTTACACTGGTAAAATAATATTAAAAGGCAATATATGGTAAACATTGTTAAATTTAAATATCCTGTAAAAAATATAGAGAGGCCTATCTATACCTATATATAGAGAGGTCCAGCAGTGGACGACGACAGGCTGATGATGATGATGATGATGTAAAAAATAATAAAAATCTCAGATTTCTGTACTTCCCAATTTTGTAAAGATTCCAACCCTCGCGACAAATACCTATCTGATATATAATTCATAAAAGGTGCTCATTTGCTGCAACCTCTTACATCCCTACCTTTTGTATTATTTACGAAACTCAACATGCAGTTCAGAAAAGTTCTTATACGTTACTTTTACGTTTAAGAATTCTCAAATATACACATATTATTTAAGTAACATGCTTTGGCCCAGCGGGCGTCTGACGGCGACGATGATTGTGGGTTCGATTCTAATGTGAAGCTTTGTCATCATATTCCTAAGTATATAAAATAAGGAATAAGGTGTCCAATGAAATGATAATTACAGTGAATGGAATTGACACTGGAACTTATTGAGAAATATATATATTGACAATATAAAACTAAAAAATATAACATTTTAATATACTTTGCAAAATGTGTAAAAACTTATAAGTTTTTACTTGATAAAAATGATATCAAGATAAGAAAAACTTGGTATCGGTTAATTTCGAAGTAAAGACGCTCTTACGCTATTTTTTTTAAAATATGATACCGTCAAATTTAAAATTATAGGTACAACGCCAAAAGTAAAAGAATTTTAAAAATGATTTTTAAAAAAATATATTATAGATATTGGATTGCTAAAGAAAAGCCGTTCCAGATACACGCCATTTTAGCCGCATCCTATAGCGCACTCCTCAATACCAATAGGATGCTATCAAAAATTAATCCATATGCATTCGGACCCCTATTTCCTTTGCCACAAGCCTACAACCATATATCTTGGGGGAACTTCGTTTGTCTCGTAAATCGTTAGACTTGATCAATTTTTAAGTATATTGACTGATTCATTTCCAGTCTTATATCTGGGTGGGAAGGTCAAAAGTAGTCTACCATGGCAGCTAAAGGTGGAAGTTGCATCAGATAATCTAAGGTGGGGTTAGTTCAGCTCAACCGAAATAGCGATACACTCAAACTATATCCTACCTTACTCCAGGATGATCCTTTAATGCTTGTTTATTATCTACCCTTCAAGTGTTATAATGTTGTTTATTTATTTTATATGGTTTTTATTTTATATAATTTGTATAGGAAACCTACGTTTAGAGGTTCTTGATGTAAATCTGATATTATGTACATTTTATTTAAGATTTTTTTGTGGCCGGTCCTGGTGCAAAGGCACAAGCGTACGAATTTAACGTGACAGGTTCGATTTGCACTCGAATAAAAGAAATATTTAATATTTACATTTCCTTTGCGGAGGGTTCCCAAAATACCAGATTCCCTCTAACTACCCTACTGTGTGTGCGGCCAAAAAAAAGTGAGAAAAACAGATAAAAAAGGAATAATTATATTATAAAAAATATGCCTTTTCAAAAAATTACAACATTCAAAACAACACAAGACACTGCACTCACCTCACAATAAGCAAGCTTCCTCAAAATAGAAAAGAAGCAAACGTAATGCCAGTGGCGTTCGCCCCCTGCGTGCTCTCTCGGGGATAATTTCACTCCCTGGTTTGTTTACTTCTACTTAATGGGAACGAGACAGGAAGGTGAGGTGAACGACCACCCCGCAACTACAATTTAAACGCAAACTTAATTTTGTACCACTATTTTTTTATATCTCATTATTCTTTGATAAAAACATTTCTAGCTGGCCTGACTTTTAAATAATAAAAAAGTAAGTGAGGCTGACGTGGTATACATATAATTAAAATCTTTTTACGCCCTTCATCATTTTACATTTCTTTTTTTTGTAAAATAGAACAGAATAATGGATTATAAATTAAAGATTGTAAGAATGTTTTTTTACACCTTCGTAGGCATCGAGAACCCTAGTGTTAAGTGAAACCCCGTTCCCCAATTTCCGCCGTATTCTTCTAGGCATTGCGTGTTGAGTGGCGGTACTCAACGCCGGTCTTTTGCCTTGGTGCCAGAGTGTTTTTTTTAATACAGGATCTAAAATACTTCATGTAAAAATAATAAAAATATAATAACAAATTTCTTATTATATACAAAAAAGTAAAAGCGTGAACGCATACAGGATTGGAGCCAATCTTCCTTTCCCTGCAACGATCAGGTTAAGAGACAATATATCCCTGGCGAGTGCTCTCCAGGGATCTAAAAGTTAATGGGCCTTCACGATATATGCATTTCTTGCACATTCCAGCTTCTCGAGGACGTGAATGTTGCTGTGTCATGTTTACTCTGTTATAATACCTATTAATATAAGCAATTTTAAGCATTTCTAAGTAATTATAAAGAAAAATATTATTTTTTTGTTAATAGTGTAAAATTAAAAATAGAAAAAAAAATTAAATGGTATCTCATAAAGAATTTAGTGGTATTATCCCCATTCTATTTCTCAGAGTGGGGATCGAACCTAAAACCCAACAGCCTTCTTCTCTATTTCACCACTAAAGCGTGAAATGCATAAATATTTATTACTTTTAATAACAACATAATAAAACTCTTTATTAACGTAGACCTACGTCAGCCCATGTCTTATTTGCCAATCCGTCAGATTTGACTAACATAAAGTAAAGAAGAAAGTTATTCAAAATTTTTAAATAAATTTTAAACGCTAAATAGTGCTATAATTAATCACTTACCTTAATTAATGTATTAATTACTACCTATATGAGGCCGGTCATGGCGCAGATACACAAACTGTGACTATAAACGCCACAAGTTGTGGGTTCGAGGAACTGAAGGTTTCCTCGTATCCTTAAGATCCCATTCGAGGAAATTAATATTTAATATTTCCATGTTCTTAAATCTGGTGTCGAGGCAAAGTGCGGTGTTGAGTACCGTCACTTAACACGTAATGCCTCCAGAATCCGACGGAAATGACGAATAGATTCGCTCTGCCTACCATTATTTGTATGGTATACAGCCTGAAGCTGATAAAACTAATTATAGCCTGGAACTCATGTAGTTACAGAGGTATTGTAAACATCGAGCACTGCGAATATCGACTATGAGAACAATTCGAGCACATATTTCATTAGCTGGTAAAATTTCACTAACGCCTAAATCTGATGAATTGATTTCCCGTGGACGTTGCAACTCATTTATACACTGTTACATATGTATAAATATATTATATGGGCCAGTTGTGGCGCCAGTTGATAGGTTGTGGGTTCAATTCTCACTCGAGGAAATTTTTGAATGGGCAACGGAGTGTTCTATCACTAGGTTCCCTCTGCCTACCCTGCTATGTGCACAGCATGTCGCCTGAATCAGATTAATTTAGTTTCACATTTGAATCATTGCGTTACAATAATGAATATATGTATATAAGATCGCCATTTATACAACGTAACGTAGTAGCCTAGGTCAAGGCTTCATGACCTAAATTAATATACTTGATAAATAAACATATAAATATTATGTAAACATTATTACCACTAGATATATAGTAAAAATGATATCGAAACAATTTTATATGGATTATATTCTAGTAAATTTGGAAGAAAATATAGAATTTTTGTACATATTTAGCTGATTTCTGTAAAAGGATATTATCAATTCGAGTGTTTTTTTGTTTGCTGCCTCAGAAATTTTGACTTAGTGATATATTTTTTTATTGGCAAGGATACATTTCAAGGATAGTTTGATATGGGATCCGGTTAAAGTCGATTTCATCACCAAATGTAATTTTAAAAAAAGGTTATAAACATATCTATCCTTTACGAGACAATAAGGAACTCTCGCCAGGTCACGTCAATCACAAATAAGTATTCAGTACTACACATTATTTTCCTCGCTGATTTGTCATTTGACAACGAAATTACCTGCAAAGATTGAATGAGAGCCTTGAAGACCTGCATATATACATAATATGAGCGATACGTTAGTTTAGAAAAGGAACAACAAGGTCCTATTGAAAAAGTGCGTTTGTTTCATTTCCTCTTTATAAGTACTTTTCCGTTTAGCAAATATTCTTTAGGCGTTGTTTTAAGCAATACTTTTTATTAGAATATTATTCACATTTACAGCCAATATAATTAAGAAAAATCTATAAAAGTTATTTCTCAATAACACGTAACGAAATATAATTATATTTCTTAATCAATGTTAAAAATATAGTTGTTTATCTATTTCATCAATACTGGCATTAGATTCTGCTTATTGTCATTCTAAGGTACCAATTCAAACAATTCCTATTGTCTGTGGACAGAGATGACCACGGCGTCTGATAATAACGACAGGCTCACTAGCCATGCTATCACCAAACAAAAGACTTACCTTTTCATTCCCGCTTTCTCTTTCATTTATTTATTCCGATAGATAAAATGAATATTCCATAAACGCCAATAATCCAGACACAATAGACACTAAATATTTTCTTTTATTGTATATACATATAATAGGTAACTATCGAAGAACGGTATGGCTGAATCAAAATGTTTAATATTTTGCTGTTATATGCTTTAATAGTATATAGATTATTAATTTTTAATCTAATATGTATGTATTTCCATTTTGAAAGATTTCAAAACGCAATTGCTGTAAGTAAGATTAAAATAACGTTTATATTTATAAGACAGATGTTTCTCGTACCTATTCTCTTTTAGTTACGCCAAGGGCAGTGTTGAATTCTACAACTTAAAAAAAATATATTTCATTAAATAAACAGAAAATTAACATAAAGATTTAATCCACAGATTAATTATTTGTAAACAACTTTTTATTTTAAAATTTTTTAGAAGAAATTAGTAAATACATTTTAATATAACTTGCATTTTTATATTTTAATTAATAACTTGTCCTCCGTATTTATTTGCCTTTAGTTAAAAAATCGTAATAGTGTATAATAAAAATTAAATACAATGTATGGGACCTCGTCCATGCGGATGTCAAAATCCAATTCACACGTGATCCGACTGTCAAGTGTCAACATTATTTCCGGTGGACGATGCGAACACAGTACAGAATAAAAATTTTATTAATGCCCGATATCCGATATTTCTAGATTTTATCGGTTCATATTAATGTTTTAAATTTGTAAGATATAAATAAAGTGCTTAAACGGGATAACTTTTATTTTAAAATACACAATTCATACAATAGGTTAGTTAGATTGGTTTTATCTATATCTATATTAAGTTCAGAAATACCAAAAAATTAACCGTAGAAACCTAGAGTTCTTCATCTTAGCACATATTTTTACTTACAGAAAATAATTATAACACATATTTTATATATTCAATATTATAATTTTTGCGTGCGTCTGGTATTTTCCGCAGAAATAAGACATTATAACGACGTCCTCATTAGCATGGCGTCGTGCCAAAAATATCATTTATCCGGTACTTGCGTCAAATCCTAATAATACTTTCAAAATGCGAAATAAAATTATATGGTATAGATATTTTTTAATATATTTTTATTCAAAGGTCGTTTAAGAAAAATAGTAGCTTAATAAATATAAGAAATAATTAAAACAATATAAATATTTTTTTTGATTGTAAGGGCATAATATTTTTAATATTAGTTATCTGTGTCACTATTATTTAACTCTATTTAAAGTTTCAATAACCAAACACCGCAACAGTCAAAATGCCGCCACATGCGTAAATTAAATATTTAATAAACTATAAATATCAAGTGCTACTATTTGAATTGATTAACAGCCAGCCATATTTCAATCTAAACATTTATAAAATTAAATGAAAAATTACCCGCCGTAGACTTATCATCGAATAAATTAATATGTTTAACTTTACAACGCGAAGATAAATTAATGAACTTGGCAAGAAAAGTTTCGTTATATTCGCCAACATCTGCTATTAACTGTCAAACATTTTAAAATGTAATAAAGCAACGATAACAGCACTAATGTGATATTTTAATCGTTAAATAAACACGTTTTGAACACTAATCAAATTATTAAAAGTCTATAGCAAGTAATATACATGTAGATATTTTAACACAAGCGACTTGAATTAAATGTTTATTTATTTAAAAACTACGTTGGATTTTTTATTTTCACATGAATTAATTTCCAGACTATGCCTTATAAAAATTCAATAATTTATATCCAAATGTTCATGCGTGATTGAAGGACAAACTAATAGACAGAAAGACAAAAAAATATCATCTCTCAACCCACCGACCTCAATTAATATATTTTCTTTCCTTTTATCATATCTATGTAATATACATATTTCTTACATTGTAAACTATATTTTTATATCTTTTACAATAAAAGTAGTTTAACGTACAATATGCTAAAATTTAATATTGTACGTTAAACGTTAAATTTAAAATGTTTAAGGACTCTTTTTCTTTTTCATTTCTATATTTTCTCCTCACTTAAATTTATGTCTCTACACTTGAGTGTATTTCTATTCTGTTAGTAAAACCCCCAATGTTAATATATCAGTTTCTACCTCCATTAGTGTATCTACAGACATGACGCGTTGCATTTATCTCAAGTATTTAGCCTATTTAGTTGTATTACACGAGTTCATATGTCGGCACGTAGTCATCGTACTTTAGAATGTTAGAAACATTAAATTATTGCAAAAAATTTAATGCATTACTAAAGTCACACGACGTTTTTTATTTTATATAACATTTTAATAGTGCTTCAAAAAATCTCAAGTAAAATACATATGTATATAGAATATTCACAATGTTAAAAAGATAAATTATGCATCATTACTGAAATTACATGACAATTTTTTTTTCATATTTTCAATAATGCTTAAAAGGTTCTAAAATAAAATATATATTTTAAACATTTAATTAAAACCAATAGTCTTTTTGATATTTATATATATAGAGATTTAGGAATAAATATATAACTTCGAATATATAATTAATAAGTAGAGTTGTATGTCACAAACTGGTTGTTCTATCTCATCGCACTAATGAAACGAGCGAGCCACGTGGCCGCGGCTAAGTAATCAACAAGTGCCCATTACCTCGACATTTTGTGGTTTTCTACTTCTACAGCCATAATAACTGTTGTAAGTAAAAACCTACATTAAAAGTGTCACAGATTAAAATCGAGCTTAATTAAAACATATGTTAAATAATTTAAAAATAGAATAACTTTATTTGAAAATAGAACTATAATAATAATTGATATGTCATCTGTTATATAAAGAAATAAATAGGTAAAAAAATATATTTAATATGAATTCTATACATTTTAATATATTTTTATATTATAATTTAAATTTGTCAAACGTAATGCTGTGGGCAATTTTTTTTAGATTGTGTATTATATAATTAGAAAAAAAAATGCGCTAATGCTAATGCTAATAAAAACCAAAGAAAAGAATAACATTTAAAAATATCAAATATATTGTTTAATACAAAATTATTTAATAAACAAAACGTAATGGATCTACAAAAGGCACAGACAGTTTTGAATCATATAAGTAACAACTATATGTGGTCATACTGACGTTATACATAATCGTAAGCGGAAAGTAAAATATGTGACGTCAAATTTTCTGTTAACCTCGTATAAAAAAATCCGTGTTACCTAAGGATGACGCAAATATACCACTAAAATATTAAGAAAAGTTATATGACTCGTATCGTATGTAATTGATAAGTAAATTAGTTAAAATTCTATGTGTCATAAAGATTTCTTATATAATGGAGTATAATGAAATTAAGAAAATCGAAAGTACATTTAGAAGATATTTGAATAAAAAAAACTATTAATATCAGGAAAATTTTATTCCTCTGTATCAAAAGATTCATTATATTTTTTGAAACATTATGTACCCCTCTAATAAGAAATGTTGTTTTTGGATGAAATATCAACTAATATGTTTTATATTTCTAAAGTAAATTACCTTACCCAATGTGGAACGATACAAATTCTATTTATTTACCAATAATGTATAGAATTTTCCCAAACTCCATTAGCTACCGCTTTTGCGAAATTAGATTCTGTGATTTGCTATTTTATTCTGAGCTCCTCATTAGTTCTAAGAAACATTTTCTACCAATGACCACAGATTATAATAAGGTAAGCACGTATAATAAATTAATATCTAATGCTTAGTTTAGTCATTGATAAATTGAACTATTATTATTATTGGGTTCGATTCTCAGTGTAGAAAACAAAAATATTTCCCTGCCTACCCTGCTGTGTGCGTGATACAGCGTGAAACAAAAAAAACAATCTTACAACTAGACCTTATTCGTTTTTACTTTTTTAAGTTTAAATAGAACCTACCATTGTGTATTTAATAACCATACTTCTTTATTTACTTACTACTGTAGGTACTCGTGTACGCTTTTACAAATATTTTATAAACACTTAATTTATTCACAAAATGAACATACATTATGCAACATTGATATTTAAATGAATTTATCCCGTCAACACTGTCAACGTAAAAGTGTAAATAAGTGAAAGTGAAGTGTTTATCGCCCGCCCACGTAAATTATTCGCAATATGATAAGTCTCTAATTATAATGAGGATCAAACATTAATTGATGGCATAACAAATAATAATTGTCACATAGATAGATTGACGGTAGAAAGTAAATAAGCTTGCGGTTTAATTATTAAAAATAGATACATATTTAATGTTTTACCACCTTCACGCTGTATCCCGCATATAGCGGGGTAGGCAGAGGGAATCCTAGGGTTAAGACACTCCGCTCCCCATATCACGTTGAATTTTGGATTCATTACGAGCTGAGTGGCAGAAGTCAACGCCTCGCTTGATTTCGACACCAGAGTGAAGAATAGAAAATGTTAAATACTTCATTTCCTCGAGTTGGGATCGAACCCACAACCGTCGTGCTACTTTCATACCCTTGAGCCCATACGCCACGACTGGCCTTTTAATAATATACTTATTAACACGATAAATAAAATTGAAAAATAAAACAACATATATATTTTATAAGATATTGTATTGACCAAAGATAATGCGGAAACTAAGTGGTGACGTACAGACCGCAGGCGAAATTGTTAATAGTCATTTATCATTGCAGACGAAAGTGAAAACTGCTACTGGGTACTGGTTACAATTGAATGGAATTGGTTTTACCATTCATTCGTTAGTTACTCTAGACTTTATCATACTAAGTTATTAATTGTAAGGAAACGTTTTAAGTATATATTATTTGAATTTAATACATATCAAATATAATTATTTGAAACATATTAAATATAATTTATTCGTTTAATTTTGTTCTACTTATAATATAACAAATTAAAATTAATTTATAAAAATAGCTGTGCATTTAATTATTTTTTTGTTCTGTTCTGTTCTGTTCTTTTTATTATGGCGTTCCGAGCGTGTTTATTTTTTTTTATCAAATGTGTAAAGAAACGTCAACATATAAAAACAATTCCAAAAAAAAACAATAAAAAAAATGACACATAAAATACTTAAAATTAAAGCAAATAAATATAAAACATTTTTTTTTCTTAACTTAACTTTCAAGAACAATTAATATAGGTTACAATTGTTATAATGACGTCTGTACTTATAGAAGAAATAACAATGGCCGATTATGAAAAAAAAAACATAATATATTAAAGAAAAACATAGACAACATCCGCGTACCACAAAAGTCTCCGATTGCATCTAACAGTCTCCATTCTAATGCAAAATAGTATTACATGATAAATGTATGTCGCAATGGAATAGTAAAAGTGAAGCGCATATTGTATGGGATGTGTGTGTGTCATAATAACACACGTGACTAAAATTTTATGAATCTATATTATCAAATATCAATATAATGTAACAATAACTTTTATTAAGGCCATTGTAGCGCAGGAGCAAGAGGGTGTGGGTTCGATTCCCATTCGAAGAAATGAAATGTTTAATATTTAACATTTCTTCGCTCTGGTATCGGGGCAGAGCGCGGGGTTGAATTCCGCCACGCAACACGCAATGCTTCCGGAATTCGGCGGTTTTAGCACTAGGTTCCATCTGCCTTATTATAATCCGACCATCAATAAAAGAAAAGCTAATTTACTACAATAACAAGAATAATTTTAAATTAATTAAAATCTTTACTTATACTTACTTTGAAATAGTTACTTTATATTTATTCTATATCAGCTTTCAGCTGTCAACCAATTAAATCATTTCATATGGCAGTTGGTTAATAAAACTCGTTTACGTCTTCATTATCGATAATGTCAAATAATATCGATTAATGTTTATATACTATGAGGTGCTCCTACATTTCTATTTCATGATAATTATACAGTTTTCTAGTAATAAATAGTATAAAATATATATTATAGCTAATTCTTGCGCTGGCGCCAGTTACGGGAGCAACTTTCATGAACGTAACTGGTCTGTTCAATAAAATATAGATAAATTGACAATATGGCTTATTTATATCGGCACAATCCTAGTTTCTATATAAACCTGATTAAGGCATATAAAAAATATGATGTTGTAGCGTAATAAATAGAGTTTTATAACTTCTATAGTAAGTTAAAATATATTATAGTGTGTTAGGCAGAGGAAGTCTAGTGTTAAGACACTCCGATCTCCATTTTCCGAAATCTGGAAGCATAGCATGGTGAATGGCGGCAGTTAACACCGCGCTTTCCCTCGACATCAGAACGAAGAAATGAAAGTATAAAATATTTCATTTCCTCGAGTGCGAATCGAATCCACAACCTGTTGCGTCTACAGTCCCTATATTAAAATATATATTACAAATTTACAATATTAAAAACAAACAGTATTACATATTTACTTGTCATTTAATTCAACTATCAACTTTATTGTTTGAGTAAAATATAAAGTGAAGGAAAAACCAATAGAAGCAATCCCGCGAGTCCTGCGAGCCGCTATTCAATAGTAACGAGAAGAAAAGATTTTATTTGAACTCCTAGTCAATCCCAAGGACGTATTTGAACTAGTCTACTTCAGTAGAAGCTGTAAATCTTAACTTAGGTTACCATTGCGACACCGAGACCTCGCAATAGGTTATATAGAAATCATATATCATTTTGTGGTCTGTGGTAAGTTCAATTACCTAAGCTATGTTTGAAGTAAAATATATTAAAATTAACACGCACGTGGGCTTACTTTATTTATTATATGTATATTTGAATATATAGAGGCTATTCATGGTGCAGGAGTACATGTGTAGACTGTAGACGGGTAATGGGTTTGATTCCCACTTGAGGAAATTAAATATATTATTTCTTTTTTTTCATTTCTTCTTGATTTTTGTTGATCTGGTGTAGAGGCAAAGTGGAGAGCGGAGTATCTTAACACCAGGCTTCCTCTGCCTACCCTGCTACATGCGGGATACGGCGTGAAACTGAAAAAAATCTGTTTATAAAAATGTTTTTTTTCGTAATGAAATCAAATGTTCTTACTGTTTTACAATAAACTACGCAATAATGTTGGAAAATTTTAACTGATACTATAAACGTGAATAATAATATGATAGAATGTTATGTCGTCACTAATTGTATTTAATAAATATTATGATAAGAATTATCAAATACAAAATACTATTTAGTGAAACTTAGTTTTCAACTTTTTAAAAAAATACTTAAATTTAAATATTTTACGCTCTCTAGTTCATTCATTTCACTTATAAAACGAATTAGTAAATGAAGGATCAAATATTTAAATATAGATAAACATATATTATATGTAATGTACACAATTACATATTAAATTCAGGTTAAATACGATTAAGATACTGAGAGATTAACTAAAACAAGACGGACTTAATGTTTCTTACTTTTGACTTTAATATTAATATACTATTTATTATAATAGGTCTAAGGCCATAGTGTCACAGTGCACAACACTTCCATTCTCATTCTCTTTCAGACTTCATCACTCAACACGTATTACCTCGAAAATGCGACGGAAAATAAGAAAAGGTAGTGTTTTAATAAGAATCGAGTGTCTTAACATTATTTTCCCAAATTCTATTAGCCTATCCTGCTTAGTACAGAGAAAAAACTAGATATTTTTTCTTCAATCTTTTAAATATTCATTTCATGAATTCTTATCATCTAACCTCTTGCTCTCCTAAGTATTATCAATTAATTAACAATTCACATTAACGACACACCACTGATACGCCACCCAACGCGCCATTAAGTTTATTAAATAAATTAAAAAAATACATATATAATGTTTCTATAATGAAAAAAACGTTTAAGATAATTCTTATAACATAATATATAGAGAACAAAAAAGATAATTTTACAGTCTCGTATATATCACTGTAATGGAACGTACTGTTGTTTTTTTAATTTACATATGCTATTCGCAAGTTTCTAGTAAAAGTTCTAAGTGGATGATAAAATTTAAGAAAATAACGAAAAATATTAATGTCTTCAATTACAAAGTGCATCGGTGTGGATATAAACAATGGTAAATATGACTAATAAATTAAAAGAAAGGCACACTTTCCAGGAAAAAAATAATTGTGCCTTTTTTTTCATTATCTTTTCTTTTTATTAAATTAATTCTATACTATTATGTTTTTTTTGACTTTACGCTGTATCCTGCACATAGCAGAGTAGGCAGAGCACCTGAGAACTAGTGTAAAGACACTCCGTTTCCCACTTCGTGCCGAATTCTGGAGACAACTTTCTGGAGGCTTGGAAGCAGAGCAATAAAAAATTAAATATTTCATTTGCTCGACTGGGAATCGAATCCACAACCCGTTCCTCAACTTCTATAATATTTTGTTCTGATATACAATTTTCCACTTTTTTATGCCCTTTTTCAACATTTATTGAAAGGGGAATTTGTATTGAAGGTGGGAAGGTTATAAGTAACTTGTAGTGCGTAAGAAACAAACTGGTATTTACATATATGGCTTTATCGGCAATAATTTGCACACAATGCTTAGAAACGGTGTCGATATTTTATACTCCAGTTCGCGCTTGCCTGAGAACAACTGTTATTTCTTATTATGATTAATTTATAATTTATTTGATAAGTGCCTTAACCATCTTTTAAGTACTCTTTCGACGAACTCAAATAACATTTTGCACAATGTTCATTGTTCATGTTCGTACATTCTTCTATCTTAGTGTTGAGACACTACGTTCCCCATTTTCGTTCGAAAAATATATACAAAAGTAAAAATGTATGTAAAACAAACATATAGAGATAAAATTTTAGTATAAAGTGTTTTTTTTTTAAATAACTTCATGTAATTTTAATTATAACCATTCTTAATTGGGTATCTTTGTATTTGTACAAAGAACACCCGATATGGTCACAAATACCGACATTCATGAGGAAAACCAAAAACTTTATAAATTTAAAGATTTTAATTAATATTAATATTCTCTTATCAATATGAAGAATGGAGATACCATCTCGTGTTTACATAGTCCACGGGTTAAACAAGGAAATAAAATTAATTGTTCAATAAACGTAAATGCACCGAGGACACAAGCACTTAAACTACTACTACTACTGCTTACTAGCGCTAAATTTAACAAGACTATCATGGCACAGTGGAACTGCAGCATCTGACTGCAAATTCGATATTTGTGGGTTCGATTTTCACCCGAGGGAAAGAATTCTTTTTATTTACCCATTCTGATATATAACGTAGGGACATAAAGATCCACTACATAACATGCAGTATCGAATTCGGGATGATAGCGGAAATCACAGTGTCTTAACACTAGGTTTTTTCTTTTCTTTTCTTCCATTATGATGTGAACTAAGACTGCTATAGACTAGAAATTAAATTAAGAATGACAAATATTTTTTATGAACATATTTTAATGAAAACAATCATATTAATATTATAATTAAAAACTACTCAACCGATTTTCATGAAACTCTTTACACATATTATTAGAAATATTAGAAAGGACATAGGATACTTTTTATAGAAAAAAATATTAAAAAAATATTATCAATTAGCTATAATATAAAAATAAGCTTAACCGAACGAAGCCGCGTTTAATTTTCTAGTAACATTATTAAAATACGTTATAAATTCAATATAATATATATTAAACTTAACGTTTAAATAATGTTTAAACTAAAATCTTTCGGTCAAAGAGAACCAATTCTCGGGAATGAGTCGTTTGTGTACAGTAGAAGCAAATATTGACATTCTCTTGACTACTCACTAATCTCATTGTACTGGCCATTCTATTATAAGTAATATGATATTTTAATTCAATTAATCTGCTACAATAAAATTGTATTATAATTAAATTACGAGGTTATTAGTGACATATTTCGATAATAAAAAGTAGTGTAAATAAACAGAAAACGGAATTAGAAATATATTTATATAGTACCTAATTACGGATACAAGCGCGCGACTACTAACGCGATGGTTGTGGATTCGATTCCCATTCGGAGGTTGAAATATTTAATATTTTAAGCAAAGAGCGGCTTCATCATCATCATCATCCAGTGGAATACGGAAATGTCTTAATACGGTGTAACTAAACAAAGGTACCTACCTATATAATATTTTAATAACAACTCACATAAAATGAAAAATAATTTTCTTAATGTCAACAAAATATCACCATGACCTTTACTTAGATAAGAGCCAACTAAACATCAATATTTGTACCAAAAACTATCAGAAACGGTATCTGTGTTGTAAACGCCGTGTTAATTTTCTTTGTGTGCTGACCTAGCGAAGCTGTCAATTTTAAATCTATAGAGAGAACTATACGAGAATTTTATATGGCCAANGTTGTGGGTTCGATCCCCACTCGAGGAAGTGAAATATTTATTTACGTTTATATTTCCATTTCTCCGCTCTGGTGTCGAGGCAAAGCGCGGCGTTGAGTTCTGCCACTCAACACGCAATGCCTCCAAAATTCGGCAGAAAGTGGGGAACGGAGTGTCTTAACACTAGATTCCCTGCCTACCCTGCTGTGTGCGGGATACAGCGTGAAGCTAATTTTTTAATTTATTTTTACCATAATAAAATAAAAGAAACAAGGTGTAAATTTAAAATTATCCATTGCCAGTGACATTTTCGGCCTTGACTGCAACCGAGGCCGGTTTACTTTCATGCAGTTTGTATGCCATGTAGTACCACCACATTCTGAGAGACGCGTATATCACAAATAAATCTATTAGAAAGCGCTCCAGGCGAATCATGTCTGTGGGACACCAAGCAGGAATCATGAGAAGCTATTAACTGAGGCTTTGAGAAATATGCATTCATTTTAAATTGTTAATGGGTAAATAACACTAAGACCCGTATTTATAAACCTCTCTCGAGTATGAGATCGATCTTGAGATGCTCTTTTCGTTCATGAATTATGTATCTGTGGATAAAATCGGCATCTTAAGATCGATCACGGACTTCAGAGCGATTTATAAATACGGATTAAGTTGTTTCTTGTGCTATGTAGAATTTTAAAAAAATATTATAATGTTAACCATATAATGATATTATCATACACTCGTATATACATAAATGGCCTTAAAATAAATACAAAGACATTTTTACTCACAGAAGAGCATCAATCAGTTTTGTTAAAAGTTATAATGCGTTTGATGAAGAGCAAAGTTTAAGGTTATATATAAACAAGAATAACTTTTAAGTGCCCGACGAATATACTATCTACGTATATAATACACTGGGGTTGTACCTACATATATGGAAATAAACAGAATTTACGAGACAATTGAGTGTTTCATTGATTGTTTGGGGATCAAATCATTCAATCCATCAATCAAAGCTTATATATAGCTTTGTTATATAATATAAACTTTGCTTTCGGAAATACTAACAAAATGTTAAAACTTGGTTCCCACGACAGGTCAAACTTTAATAGAAAAGCTAACAGTTCGGCGTGTCCGGACATTTACAAGTTGTCATATTTTTGTTACTTCGCTTTGTTATGTTTTCCATACGCCTACAAATAGGTGTAGCGTGGGTACCGTTTTACTTGTTTGAGTTTATTTTGAATCCCGAATTCACGAACTACAATAATAATAATAATTTATTGTGTATAAAATAGCGGAGAATTTACATAAGAAAACACAGTAAGGCGCGAAAAATATTACTTCATAATATGAATATTGGCCATAAATACTGTCGCAATTAAAAATAAACAAGATATTAGTTTTGAATTTGGAATCTGTCATTTATACATGATTGTTTATTGTGTTTTCTTATTTTCGCGCCAATATATTGTTAATTATTTTGTGATATTAAAATGGAGTGGAGTGATAAAAAGAACCGAATCACTGCGAAAGAACCGAAATCACTGCGAATGCATTGCAGTTCGAAACTACATAATTATTAATTTAGTAATCTCCATAACTTTCTTTTTCTAATATTATTAAAAAAATAATAATATCTGTACCTATATTGAAAAACAAAGTTTCAACCAATTCTTCTTTACTAAAACTTTCTTTACTAGTGGTATAATTTTTTCATTAATAAACCGATTGAAATAAAATAAACATAAATCTTAAGGGTTTCTTTGGTTCTATCACGTTTTTAATATAATATATACATCAAAGACATTTTCTTATAGATTTTATAAATATAGATTATAGTACAAAATATAATCAAATAAATAGGGTATTAACAATAACAATGTTTTCTGTTTGCAGGACGCCGGAGCCGGGCCCGCTATAATGTAAGCGGCGCGAGACGACGTGCGTTTTCCCTCAAGGTAAGCTTCTTTGCTCATAAAGTAAAAGCGCCCAAGGATATTGCGGACTAAAGATTATTCGCGTTTTATATGTATTAGTCTTGGATGGACTATATAATATGTTTATCTAAGAATATCCTGTTTTAATTATTTGGATTATTTCTCGTCAATTTATATCAATTAAATAATTGTTAGGTCAGTCATGGCGCAGGGGCACAAGCGTGTGACTGTTAACGACGGGTTGTGTGTTCGATTCCTACTTTAGGAATTAAAATAAATAAGTCAGCTTCACGCTGCATCCCGCACACGGTAGGGTAGGCAGAGGGAACCTAATGTTAAGACACTCCGTTGCCCTCGGCAGAAATTGAGCAACGGAGCTTCTTAACACTAGGTTCCCTCTGCCTACCCGCTGCGAGCGGGATAAAACGTGAAGCTAAAAAAATTAAGCTTCCTTTTAAAAAAAAATTGAAAAAATTACGCTTCAATTGTATAAATTAAACAGATCAAATGTCTACCCGTAAAAACTTATTAAGATCTGTGTCATACGAACTTCACTTTCTCCTTTATAAGAATTCTTGGCTATGTTTTTAACATGCAAATGGAACTAGAAATATAAGTGTTAACTAACTTTAAACAACGTGACTCACACTATAGGGTCATTATTTTACACTTTTCTTTTTCGTCTTAGTTATTTTTTTATAATATTATCATGAGACATTTATAATTTGATCACTAAATCCCACACTACACTGTCCCGCACACAGCAAGATAGACAGAGGTAACCTAGTGCCAAGACACTAAATTCTCCATTTTCTACAGAATTCTGAAGGTTTCTGATATTGATTAATATTTTAATTCCTCGAGTGAAAATCGAACCCAGAACCAGTCTCGCATACAGTCACACGCTTGTTCCCCTGCGCCACTACTGGCCTGAATATCAATAAATATTTAAAAAAAAAAACAATTTAATTTGTAAAAAGAAACTAAAATCCCAACGCATAACATAGACGTCGTAGCACGTCCATTTTTATTTCTCGTTTCTAAAACCGATCACAAAAAAGGAAGGAGCAAAGGACATAATTCACATTTATAGAAGACTTTAATGTTAAACAATAAAAAGCGTATTGCTAAAACGGGTCCTGCGGCTCATTGAGGTAACCTTTTCAGACACTCTCTGCAGACTGCAGAGTACAGTGTACATATTCATTGGCCATGAATCGAGGTATATTTGCGACAAACTAAATGCGTCGAGTTAGGGCATGTCTTCAATTGTGAATTTATTTCAAATTTAAATTTAATTTATTTGTATGTAATTTAATTTAAATATAAGTATGTAATACCAATTAATTTATGTCGTCTTGGCGTAGGACCACAAAAATGCGACACGATAGTTATGAATTCAATTCTCACACTAGAGAGTGATATATTTAATATTTTCATTTCGAGAGCTGGTACCGAGATGATCGCGGTGTTGAGTTACGCCACTCAACACGCAATGCTTTAAGAATTCAACGATAAGTGCCCGTGGTTGCCTCTGTCTATTGAGACAGACACTGTAGACACTGTAGGGAGGCTTTAAGCTCCTGAGTTGAGAGATTATTACCTCCCTATAAAGTAAAAAAAATACCACAAATTTTAGCTTAATTAAATCTATTTGGATTTAGTTAGATTTAGCGTTTCATTGAGTTGCGTTACTCAGCAGTCAGCACACAATATGTCTAAATGAGCGTAAAATGGGTATGAGAGTCATTTATCACAAGCCAATACCGCAAAATACGGAAGACACGTAAACAAGCAGTAATAATAGTCTAGATTAATTAAGTAAATTAATTAAATAAAATATATGATAACAACGAGTCTAAATAAGTGACAGTTTTTATTAAATAAGCGACTGATATTGCATCATATTATTATATTATTAATTTTCAACAATTGTACCAGACATTTAATTGCCGTTTAGTTATTACGAGATAATATTTACCTAATTTATCTTTGTTGTCTTAAAAAGCATCTTATACTTGACGGACATTTTCACAGCATGAGCCACTCAACTATCAAAACAAGCAAAGAAAGTCTTAGTTCTATGTGAAGCAATCTTAACTTATTATTTTTAATTTGGTAAAGTAGTTTCGGTCTTTGTTACAAGGTTTGTATTGAAAATTAAGATTCTTAGAAATCAAAATTGTTATTATAACATTAAAAGACGCGATGAACTTTATATGGAGTTCATATAAACAACAGCTGTTAAATCTAAACAAACCAAAATTCAAACAAATAAATAGGACGTTTCTTCTTTATATTTTGCTAAACTATAATGCTAATATACAAATAAATAAAAAATCTAGAATCTTAAAAACAGATACATATATTCACATATTCTTTTTATAACTTTTCAGGACAATTTTTTTATTAGTAAAATTTCTGGGGTAGGCTATTTTTATAACTCAAGACTATTTTGGGGTGGGCACGGAGCAACTGCTCATTAAAATTAATATAAACTACCATATATTTAAATACCAATATAAACTGACAGTCACAAACCTGTACGCAGCCTAAGAACCCGGCGTCCTAACACTTATTTTTAAGGAGATGAATGGGTTGTTCTTATATATAAACGGATTCGCCGGCTGTTCCACACGTCTCGCCGTGCTGGCCGACGGAGGCCGCGTCCCACTGCTGTTAACTTATTATGTTTACCGATAATAATATGCTGTGTTTTACTTATCTGTAATATGCTGTGGCGAGGGTGCTATGGCAACATTGTTCTTTGATAGACAGGCAATGTTGTAAGCATATTACTGCATATTATAAAAAACAAGACTTAAATCCTTTGAGGTAATTTGCTAAATTGAGTTGAGAGCAGTCAGGGCGAATTAATCTGAGCTCAAAAGTAATAATTGTACTTGAATTTATAAGAAAAATAATTAAAAGACTTCTAACAGTTTCCTTCAGATCATTTAAATATAGAACACAACATTTCGCTCTCCCCCGATTAGGAGTGTTTACTTACTTGTTGGACATGGTAGGGGATGGGGCCTTTTTTTTACGTCACTGCTCACGTCGTCCGTTTAAATGTACTTGATTTTTTTTATTATTATAGTATAAATTAGACTTTTTTAAAGAACAACTCAAAATATATTGCTTAAGAAACTTCTTATATTAATTTATTAATTATAATATATTATATTTTATATAAAAACGCAATAAAAAATCTCTATAAGAATGGTATAATTGCACTTAAAAATCACAGATGCTAACGACATAGGAAAGCAATCTTAAACGTTACAAAGATAGTGAAATGTCGCACATGTTCAACATCCATTCACGGGTCGGCAAGCTGTCGGCAATCACCGACATACTTATCCATTAGTGACAAAACGTTTGAATAATAAAAACGTAATTTTTTATCGATATGTTTAGAAAACATGTTAAAAAATGTAGCGTTTTTAAAACTTAAGTAAGTACAGTCCTGGCGCATATGAGTGTAAGCCCGACAGGTAGTGGGTTCATTTCCCATTCGAGGAAATGAAATTTTAATATTTTTATTTCTTCGAAAAATGGGGAACGAAATGTCTTAACACTAAGTTCCCAGGTTTTCTCTGTCTACACTGCTATGTGCGTGATACAGAGTATAACTAAAAAAAGACACTTAAACAGTATATATTATAAAACGAATAATATAATTTAACAACTTTACCTCAATTTGTATAAGAAATTTAGGAATGTTAATTAAGTGCACTTTCAAAGCAATCACTCTACATGACTAACTACTTGAAAGTTAACAGTAATAGGCTATCAAAATTAGAAGGTAGAGAAATGTGTCACCAGTTCCAAGTCAGTAAAGCGAACCATTTCAATTGTATCTAATTATCTACTTAAGAAAAATGAGCCCTACAAATAAAAAAAATCTCTTGAAAGACTATAAGTATGGCTTTTATTTTAGTAAAAAAAAATTACTAACGTGGATTTATTACAAAATTTTTTTTTTTAGTTTCTAATCTCTTTTAACCTTAAAAAATAATAGAAATCCTTTACGAAATTTGATAATTTTTTCGAGGTTTATAAGTAGGTAATATATATGTACGAGTATATGTAATGTCGATATAATATTAACATTATATTTAAGTAATAATAGCATTTATAAAATTGTAATATTAGTCTTATTCTAGAAAAATTAAAATCTATTACGAGGTACAATACTATGTAAAACATTTTATTGTTTATTGTAGGAGAGTAACTAGTTTTCTACTAGTAGATACCATCTAGTTTTCTACTACGATATAAAACTGACTTGAATTAATATAAAGTAATATAACTAACTCAACTCAAACCAATATCTTCTAAATCAATTTATCTATCTTCTATATATATAAAATCGAAAAGTCACTCACTCATCACGAAATCTCAGAAACTACATGTGCTAGCAATCTCAAATTTTGCATAGGAGTTATTTATAGGACGTAGGTGCTCGCTAAGACGGGAATTTGCAATATTCGACTTCTAAGGGGTTGTTTTTGGGGTCGAAAGTTTGTATGAAACTTCGTTACTACAAATGCTAGGAGTCTCAAATTTTGCATGGACGTCACTTATAGGACGTAGGAACCTCTTGGAGACAGAAATTAATAATAACGTAGTTTACGCAGGCGAAGCCGCGGGCGGGCCGCTAGTGTTTTCATATAATCGAAGTAAGTAGTCAGCCACTTTTAAATATTTTAGTATGTCTTTATATTTTTTGCCGACATAAATATTTTAATTAAACTTATCTAATTATGTTGCCTGACAAAAAAATAAACCAGGGTGCGTTTTGCGACCAAAATGATATGATTTTTTACACACGCACAACTTGTAAATTATTACTTGCATGTGCTAGCTGCCAAATTTCATAATTCTAGGTTAACTAGAAGTACTTTTTTATTTTTGATTGCCTTTATAGTGTCGAAATACGCGTTTTTTTGGTGCAAAAAAGACCGTATCTTTTTTTCTAAGTAAATCTAGAAATACATTTTTTTTCAGGAAATCATGAAGCCGTAGATCTAGGTATATAGTTTGAATTTCAACTCGATATCTTAAAAGCGTTCCTGGGGGAAAATGCTCTTGACAGACAGACAGACAGACGGACAACAAAGTGATCTTTATAAGATTTCTTTATAGGGTTCACTTTTTTCTTAAAAGGTACGGAGCTCTAACAATGAATTTTCAATATAGATATATGTATTGTTTTTAAAATGGTTTATATTATTATTTTTGGAAAAGGTAAGTACAGAAGATTGGTATATTTATAATCATATAGTTCAAGCGGGCGAAGCCGCGAATTAGATATTACATAAGTATATGGCAAATAAAAGTACTGTTTAGCAACTATTCGCGTTCTGTCGCACATAAGTATCTCTGTTGGGCTTTAACCAATTAGCGTAATAGCTCTCAATGAAAGCTTCAATTAGTATCATAGTTCTTGTAAACATACCCATTGCATTGTTTAGTCTTGGACAGTAATCACTACGTAAGTACTGGACCTTATAAAATCATTTAGCTGATGACTGTATTAGGTACTCGTAGGTAAGTATTATATAATGTTATGCAAATTTAATATTATTATCGTATATTGTTATTTAATTCTGTCTAAGTATAATAATAGAGAGAAGCTTAAAAATGGAGAACGGAGTGTCTTAACACTAAGTTATAAAAATGATAAGTAGGTACATTTTATTTTAAAGCTGGTGTACAGATAAAAAAGAAATGGAAATTAATTGTCTGTGATAAATACATATCACTTTAAAAATAAGAGAATATGTTTTTCTAAAAATGTATATAGATAAAGATAATTTCAAACGAAATATTTATTGTGTAAATAATCAATATCCTGCACGTGAAAAAATATATATAGTTACCTAACATGCTAATATACCCAATATCGTACATGTCAGTTAACGGTGGACACTTTCTCGACATTATCGCTGTTTCTATATTATCATACAATGGACATTAATGGATTTTGTCGCCACGCGTGACATAATCAAGGATATTTACCTACTATTTCAGGCCAGTCGTGGCGCACAAAGTGTGACTGTAAACGCGACTGGTTGTGGGTTCGATCCCCACTCGAGGGAATGAAATATTTATTTACATTTATATTTTCATTTCTTCGCTCTGGTGTCTGGTGTTAAGTTCCGCTACTCAACAAGCAATTCCTCCAGAATTCGGTGGAAAGTGGGGNAGTACAGAAGATTGGTATATTTATAATCATATAGTTCAAGCGGGCGAAGCCGCGAATTAGATATTACATAAGTATATGGCAAATAAAAGTACTGTTTAGCAACTATTCGCGTTCTGTCGCACATAAGTATCTCTGTTGGGCTTTAACCAATTAGTGTAATAGCTCTCAATGAAAGCTTCAATTAGTATCATAGTTCTTGTAAACATACCCATTGCATTGTTTAGTCTTGGACAGTAATCACTACGTAAGTACTGGACCTTATAAAATCATTTAGCTGATGACTGTATTAGGTACTCGTAGGTAAGTATTATATAATGTTATGCAAATTTAATATTATTATCGTATATTGTTATTTAATTCTGTCTTAGTATATTAATAAAGAGAAGCTTAAAAATGGAGAACGGAGTGCCTTAACACTAAGTTATAAAAATGATAAGTACATTTTATTTTAAAGCTGGTGTACAGATAAAAAGGAAATGGAAATTAATTGTCTGTGATAAATACATATCACTTTAAAAATAAGAGAATATGTTTTTCCAAAAATGTATATAGATAAAGATAATTTAAAACGAAATATTTATTGTGTAAATAATCGATATCCTTACCGTGAAGCAAACCATAATTACCTAACATGCTAATACACCCAATATCGTACATGTCAGTTAACGGTGGACACTTTCTCGACATTATCGCTGTTTCTATATTATCATACAATGGACTTTAATGGATTTTGTCGCCACGCGTGACATAATCAAGGATACTTACCTACTATTTGAGGCCAGTCGTGGCGCACAACTGGTTGTGGGTTCGATCCCCACTCGAGGGAATGAAATATTTATTTACATTTATATTTTCATTTCTTCGGTCTAGTGTCGAGGCACAAACGCAGCGTTAAGTTCCGCCACTTAACAGCCTCCAGAATTCGGCGGAAAGTGGGGAACGTAGTGTCTTAACACTATGTTCTATGTCTACCCAGCCGTGTGCTGAACTGATTTATTTATTTAATGACGTGGAATCCAATCATAACTGATTTTATTCACGTTATAGTAACATAATGTGGTTAGACAGGTATCCATAAAGAAGAATATTTTTTTTTCTATTCTGATAACGGTTCTAATTTAAAAACCTCGCACAGGTTGAACGAGGGTCCTTTATTCATTTGTATACACCTGCCAGTCGTAAGTCGTAAGGGTATAGAGGTGCAGGCCGAGCGTGACTATAGAAAGTTTGTAACTCACGTTCCCCTACATGTTCAATGTTGTTGATTCACGCACTCACATTAATTAAAGGAAGTAGATAAATCTAAACAGGTAGGTAAATTTTTTAAAAGCTTCCACCTGTATCCTGCACGCAGTAGGGTAGGCAAAGGGAACGTAATCCCACTCCATTCCCCATTTTCAACCGAATTCTGGAGGCGCTGCGTGTGGAGTTGCAGAAATAAAAGCCGCGTTTTGCCTCGACATCAGAGCGAAGAAATGGAAATATACATTTAAATAAATATTTCATTTCCTCAAGAGGGGATCGAACCCACAACTGCCAAACCAACTTCAACAAATAGGTAGGTGCGTTAATCTGTGGAGGATATGCTGACGATCGACAACAGAACCTTAGCTACTTGAGTTGCACCATGATAATTACCTAACAACTTACTTATCTTCAGTTAAGTTTTAAAATGTACAAATAGCTCGTCATTAACGGTTCTGAGAAGTATCACTCGGCTGTGTGTTCATTGGAAAGTTATTTGTGTGCAACCCTGCGCGTACGCAGCGCTGTCCCTCTCTCGCAATACATGTCAAGGTAGGGTTCAACATTCGAGGATTTGGTGCGCGCCAATAATACACCAATGGACACCCATTTTGTGTCTGCTTTTGGAAAATCCAAATATTATTTCATTAAAAATAAAAAAAATAGCTTCACGCTGCATCCCGCATACCGCAGAGGCAGAGGGAACGTATTTTTCAGACTTCGTTCTCCATATTCCGCGAATTTTTTCGAGCCATTGCGTGTTTAGTATCGGTGCTTGGTGCCAGAGCGAAGAAATGAAAATATTAAGAAATAATAATTAATTTCTTCGAGTCTACTCGAACCCACAACAAACAAAGATAATTAAAATTATTTATAATTTAAAAAAACCACAATTCGCAACAGGTTTCTCTCACATCCATTACTTGAAATACCTAAGATTACGTACATCTGATATAAGTAATCTTCAATCAAGCACCCATTGAAACACGGTCAGACCGAGGCACTTCCGCGTGCGCGCACAGTGTCGGCGCCTCGAGAGATCCTCGCCAGATGCTGCCAATAGATCGCGACGGGGTCAACAGCCAGTGCCCTTGTTTTGCGCACTAAATTAATAAGTTAATGTACGAAACAGCGCACATTTGTATTTCCCACGACTCCAGTCCAGAGATCAAGAGGCTCGAAGATCTCATTGTTTACAATTTTCTATATGATGTAACATTCTGCGTCTGTATAATTGCTTTGTAATGAGAATTGCGAATTTTGAATGTACTTTTTACGCAGTATCCCGCATACAGCAGGGTAGGCAGAGGGAACCTAGTGTTAAGACACTCCGTTCCCCACTTTCCGCCAAATTCAGGAACTCAACGCCACGCTTTGCCTCGAAGCATAGAAATGGAAATATAAATTTAAATTATTATTGTTTTATTATATATAGATATTTCAATTTAAATGGAAGGATTGTGAATGAAAACGTTAATTGCTGGTTGTAATAAAATTATAAATAACTCGAATCCTCCGGATCTATGGCCCTCTTTGATCTTAACGAACAATTTGCTAGCCCCATTTATAATTTTAATCCCTTTGATCATAGGCAGATCTGCACCGTAACCAAATGGAAAAGAAACTATTAGACGATTCCTTCTTCGATTCGTTTGTATCTTTTTTAAATGAATGAATTAATATGAGGCTGGTCATGGCGCAGGCGTTGTGGGTTCGATGCCCACTCGAGGAAGTTAAATATATATTTAAATTTATATTTTCATTAGAATGTAATTTGCTATGACATTGCATTGTGTAAAAAAATATATTTATTTTAAATTTTAAATGTTGTATTATGTTATATACATATAAAAAGATTATCCACACTTACTATATAGTACATATTGAATATGAATATTTTTTTTATTAAAAAAACACTGTTCACTCTTGAAAGCACTTACCAAAGAAACGGACTACGATCCTTAAAAGCCCTTATTTGATAAGGAGCCGCTCATATGTTCTAAATATGATAGCTTTCCTTGTATCTGCTATGAGTCATTTTATATTTATTTATATCTATCGCAAGAAAGGTATTACAAAGTGCTTTTTAACACGTATTTAAAATACATTAAAATAAAATTTGCATTAACAATTATAATGTGCAAACGTGGTCTTTTGTCACCTTGACCAGGCCCTTAACTAATAATAATTTGGGTGATAATCATTTTTTGCCCTTTTCCAACAAGTCCAAAAATGAACGAAACTAGTTAAAACAAGGATAACTATAAATATTATAACTGTGTATATAAAACATCTTAAAAAAAGTAATTCTTAAAATTTAAAATCTATTTTAAAGTTAGTTACTATGAAATTATAATAGCTGTTCGCGTATAATCTGTGCGGGGTTAAGCTCAAAAAAATATCTAATCGTTGAAGTACTTAACCGCGCATACTGTGTTTTTAAGATTGCCGTGTTGATCTTCCATGCATAACGTAATTTTATGTTTCACTTTCTAGCTTCAGATGTACCTACAAAGTATAACGTAGAGACTCGAGACAATGAACCCTTTTTAAAAAACCGTAGACATGGTAAATATTAGAAGTGTTGTTTCCACCTGTTTGCTATTTCTTAGTTACTGTTTTTTATACATCTTCTTTAAATTATTCTATAAATTTTATAAAAATCAACTCACAAATTTCAAGAAGACATAAATTATAAAAATGAACTTAAGAGCATAGCTATGGAGACTACTACTAGAGAGTAGAGACACTGTATAGCAGCATAAGCAAAATACAGCTTTAAATATTGATAAAAATACCTTACAGAATAACTAACGTACAACATCCCTGTTGCTTATATAATTAATTCAAGAATTATATATTAACTAGCGGCCCGCTCGCGGTTTCACCCGCGTGAACTATGTTATTATTAATTTCTGTCTCCATGACTACGTCCTAGTGACGTCTATGCAAAATTTGAGACTCCTAGCATTTGTAGTAACGAAGTTTCATACAAACTTTCGACCCCAAAAACAACCCCTTAGAAGTCGAATATTGCAAATTCCCGTCTTAGCGAGCACCTACGTCCTATAAGTAACTCCTATGCAAAATTTGAGATTCCTAGCACATGTAGTTTCTGAGATTTCGTGATGAGTGAGTGACCTTTCGATTATATATATATATAGATTAAGCTATACCTACCACTATAAAATACAACTAAATTACTACCGTTCAATGTCTGTATTAGGACCAAGGCTTCTATAGGCACATCATCTGATACAAATAAATAAAATCGGCTTCACGCTGTATCTCGCAACAGGGTAGGCAGTATGAACCTAGTGTTTATGTTTTGTTTTGTTTTGTTTATGTAGTTTCCCTTCTAGATATCTTCTTCTAGATATCTTCTTCTAGATATCTAATTCTAGAGGTATTGTGTGTTGACTGGTGAAACTCAACGCTACGCGTGTGCCTCGACACCAGAGCCAAGAAATAAAAATGTAAATTTAAATAATTCTTCAAGTGGGAATTGAACCCAGAACCAGTCGGTTTACAGCCACACACTTGCGCCCGTGCGCCACGACTGGCCGCTAAATGTGTATATCGTCTGATAGAGAAAAGAATAATGTATTACTGTTATAGATTTTCACTGTTACGTTGTAAGACGCTGGTTGTGAAGATTTTTCTAAAAAAAGAAGATAAGAAAGAGATTTATTACTATTACCAAAGCTGAATCTTTTCTTAAATTTAAATATTACATTTACATTACATTACTTTTTATTTAAATCAAGAAAGCTGTCGAAAGCTCGTGAAAAGCCTATAACAAACTGCTTTCACTTTCTCGAGTGATAAAGGGTTACTATTTAAAATATTAAAATCAAGGTATATTTTAAGGCCAGTTTTAAGGCTAGGAGTGGTGCAAAAGCACAAGAATGCGAACGTAAACGCGACAGGTTGTGGGTTTGATTCCCATTCGAAAAGACGAAATATTTAATATTTTCATTTTTCTTGCTCTGGTAACGTCAACGGTTTACCGTTGCCGGACGTTGTCATAGGATTCTCTCTTTCTACCCACCCTCCTTTATGCGGGATACAGGACAAAGCTTAAAAATATTTATTTTTAAAATACATTAAATTCAATATATCGCCACAATATGCAACATAACAAACAACTTATTATTGTTGTTTATTTTGACTGAATTTTAACTAATATATAATACCGATATAATCATAAGAAAATCTATTTACAAAACATCAAAAAGAGATACGTACTATATCAATATATATTTGCTTTAAGAAATAAATAGCAAAAGATCTAGACGTTTCTTAATGCATATCGTTTTCCATCCACCCATTGCGCTAATAGATAAGGCCAAACCTTGATCCAGTTCATGTGATGTGCTCTGGATCATTCGCTAAGTTCCATATCCTTGTGTAGAAAAATATGGATACATTTTTTATAATATAATTATATATTGATATCAGAAAATATTTATTCTTATAATTCATTTATAACTTGTCTTAAATATCACAATATTACTTTCAGGTGTTTGCGATGTGGTATCCGTGGATCGCATTACTGGTGTCGTGTGCACTAGGGGCGGAGACCGAAGGCCCAGTAGCCACAACCACCCGAGCTCCGCCGCGCACCCTAGACCGGCAAGCCAGCGAGCTCGCGTGGGGGTCCTGGCTGCAGAGCTCAGAAAATGGAAACCAGAACAACCCGCCTAGACGCATCACGACCAAGTCATTGTTCATTACTCCACTAGTCTGTCCAAAAGGACATCGCCTGGATGGAACTGCTTGTGTTCAGGTAAATTGCTACTTTCTTTTACTTTGATAAACGTGATCACTAAGAATTTAAAACTAGAAGGTTAATTGTTAAACCCGTAGTTTGTGTTAATACTAAAACAACTCATGAGTATTTTATACCCCAAAAATTATTTACTGCCTAGAAAAAATTGTAATATGTACTTAAAATTTGTGTTTATGTTTGTTTCAGGTGGTAACAGTTAGCAAAGATGAGCACGAACGCATTCTGTTGGACCAACTTAACGCTGTATTTACTGCAGCTCCTAACAATGGCGAAGTATATGATTACGGAGACGAAGACCCGGGTCCCCTACAGCTGTCCATTCCTATTGGTCTCGATCCATCTGTACAGGTAAAATATACACTTTTAATAATTATATTACATCAAAATTTAAGCATCAATATAATTATTCATATAAACGGTCATGTACTAACATACATGTCTTTAATTTACAGGATCAGCAACCAAACTTTATCAAGAAAGGAGATAACTCTGATGCAAGCATAGAAGCTGAGCTGGAACTACTTAAGCTACAACAAGCTCATGCAAAACTAAACGGCACTATTCCCCAGAGCTCTAATATTTTGTCACATAATGTGCTGCACAATTTTCTAACTTATTCAGATAAACCTAAACGAGACAGTCCTGCGATGAATTCTAGTGAAAGTGAAACTTTGAACAGCACTGACTTAGGCCAGAAAGAATTGGTATACGGACATGTGAACGTCGATCCTGTTATTTATGACACTGAAAATCAGGACAGCCAGGACATTATTACAGAATCTGAAAACGTCAAAATTAATGAACAAGGAGCAGCTAACAAAACTATATCGCAAGTGGGAGAAGAGGCGTCTATATCAAATGAAAATAATACTCATGTTGAGAAATCCGCACCGAAGGACATAAAGAAAAACTCCGATGACACAAAACTTAATCCTGAAAACGATTATTCTGATATCGGAGAAGCCATTAAGCTCATAAGCAGATACGCTGAAGTATCTACTGATGACAATTTCACCAAAGATGATAAAAAGTACCCTCCGTTAGATGACAGCATATTGGGCACGCGAACTAAGTTACAATACCGACGGACCAAACCAAAAGGAGCAGAAAATAAACCAACCGAAACCCTCAATCCGGAAAGATTGGACCTTGTAAACAGCGATATTACTGACAAACAAGTACCGACTAATGTTGTTTACTACAGATATCCTTGGCCAAGCGAGAGCTCACAGTCACCACCAGCGAACTATCCGTTTAAGCATTTACAGGATTACTGGCCTGGCCGAACACAAATAGGTGGCGTCTACGCGCATGAAAACCCACGACGACACCACCATTCCTATCCACACTATTTCCACCCGCGTGGCTATAATTTCGAAGGTTACCCTGAAGCGCGTGCCGGCCAAGAAATTTACCCTGGCTTGCGGCGATACTCTCATAATATTGCCAGTCGTGCGAATCCTATGAGGTCCCATGCTAACAACCAGGACCTGTACAGCCTCCTGGGTTTGCGGCACTGGTTTAGCAGCGAAGGGGCCTCGAAAAGATAGTTTGCTCCATTGCTCAGAAAACACGATGTTACCCGACGTCATATAATGGAAGCTATGCGAAAGCACTTTGCACATTTCAACTCAATATTTATATTAGATTTAATATCCACTAATATTACTATTAAATAAAATATACGCTAACTAGTTTCCGCCATAGCTTTCACTATATAAAGCCTATTTATTTTAAAGCCAAATATTACAGTCATAGTGTAAAAATTTTTGTTAGCTGTTTAAGTTTTTGTAAATATTCCTGATAACAACATGTAAGCGTTTATTTCTAATGAAAATTTGATTATTATCATTTAGTATTATTTTTGTTTTATATTATGTAAATTGTTGTATTACTAATTTATGTCTATTTGATGTATATTTTTTGTTGTTGTGACTCGCGAGTTAGTCGAATGTAATGCAAGATGGTTTCTTAAGGTATCTATATTATTGATAAATCGGCACTGGCTTGCCTTTTATGATATGTTAATTTTTATAATTAAGAAGTACTTATGTAGATAGTACGGCTGACCTAAGTTTCGAATATTTAGACATAGACCTTACTTATACCTTATTTATGGTGAAAAATAAGTAATTATATATAATATCGGACAATTTAAACCCACCTACAAAAATAAATTGCATGAAATAAATAAGCAAAAAGAAAGATATAATTTTATAATATTTCTCATATTGTTTTTACCGCCGTATTCAATTTCATTATTTTCACTAAGAAAGAGCATTTTACTCATTAAAAAAAACAATTTATAAAAAATATTTTCTTCTATTATAAAATACTAATTACCGAACTATTATTATTCATATTACATATTATGTTGATCCCACCAAAGCTTAGAATAAGTTTTTAGTTATGTAGCTTCAAAACTTTAATTATTATTATCGGAAGCTATTATTTTCTTAGAAATTTAGAATGATAGATGTCTTCTTATGCATAATTTTCTATCAAAAATGTTTTGCTTTATAATTTATTGACCTCTTTATTTTTACTAAGAGGCATATCAAATGTAAGCAAACATTAATATGAAACATATATCTTATATATTTGACTCTAAGATGCATGGTGATAAAAAATACTTGCCATAATTTCTCTATGCATATATACAAACCAGTGTTTTGCATTTTAATTTTCTTATTACAAACAGGCATTATGTAGTAATAAATATGTTTTTTAATTCAAACGGATATATATTTTCTGGTTTCTATGTTTTTCTTTTATAAAATTTTATTTAAAATATATATTTTTAATCTAATTAGTAAAAAATAATATCAAAAAAATTGTGTCAAATCTGTTCTGTACAAATATTAATTTAAGGAATAAGATTAAAATTAATGAAAATATATATCAAATACTTAAACCTTATTGCTAAGAGTTAATATCCAAATGTGCTTATTATTCCGTTTTAATGAAAAAAATGTAGAAAATTATCAATGCCAGTATTTTATTGTAAATAAATATAAATGTGTTAATAAATTTATTGAAATGAAATATGAAATGATATTTTATTAAAATATTTCCCTATATAAAAGAAAACGACAATTTTTCCAATTCTATTAAGAATTTATGATTTTTGTTTGTATCTCCAAATTCAAGACACAACTACAGCCATGGCATTTGTGGTCTAACACTGTTTCACTATGCCATAATGGTCACATAACAACAATAATAATTGAAAAAAGGGGTTAAAATGAATCAGTCTTTGTATTCAAGATTTTATTGAAAAAAAATATTAAATTTTCTTAACACTGTTTACATTGATAATTCCTACATGTATAGACTTAAAAAAAATATAAACTTGTTCAAATTAAAGCATAACCTGATTTTGCATATACTTAAAAAAAATGACTAAATGTCAAAGGAATGAGTCAAATTCTATAGAACTCAAATAGACTATCCCTTAAAAAAAATAAAAATTTGTACATTATATCACATAACAATAAGAATAATATAATTAAGAGACTTAAAATTGAAAGGTATAAACAAACCAATTAACAATAGTTACAAGGTATCACTAATTTATTAAATAATAAATTATTTACATCATGAGTTATGTTACAATGTCATAAGTACATGCAAAGACAGGCTACAACTATTATTCAAAAACTATTTATCATGGCGTTGATTGATCTTATAATCTCCATTAAGGAGAATCATTAAAGTCATTTTGAATATCAAAAGAAATGATGACTTAACAAACAAGTAAGTACTATCAAAAACAAATGTTGATCCGATTTTAGATTGCCGCTACAATTTCATCTAAATTCATAAATTTGAATGCTGTGTTCTGGGACATGGATTAAATTCAATGATTGAAACCTGCAACAAATATAATTGAAAATTTTTATAATTTAAATGTATATAATACTTAATTTAATTTGAATACCATTGTAGTGCAGTAGCACAATGTCTGACTGTAAATGCAACAGTAATGGGTTTGATTCCCATTCAGGGTATGAATTATTTGCATTCTGCCATACAATGTTTCTAAAATTACAATTATTAACATTTCGTCTTATATATGCGCATCTTCAGAACTACTGGGCAAATTTAAATCAAACCTGTTACATCTTTTTATAGCTGGCACACCTAATGCAGAAATATGCTAAACTATGAAAAATAATGAAATGTCATCTTAGCAAAAATTATTCAAAATTGTTGGCACTAGCCATTGACTTATTAAAAATTACTGAAACATCTGATGAAGAACAGACTGTAATATATAAGATAAACTATAAGATACAACCAAGTACTGCTATGCTTAAAATTGTTCAGTTTAATTGGAATTTTTGATTTTTGGAATTTCTAAGAATGGCCAAAACATCCATCTTAGCAAAATTTGTTTTATTTGGTAGTCAGTTGTTACAAAAATCATTGAAAATTGCACTGTATCACATTGGACAATATTTGACTGTAATCACTATGGAAGTGTCCATTTTCAAATTTGCCTTTGCCTGTACTTTGCCTACTCTGCTGCATTGAATTCAGGCAAAAGAAACCCGGGAACCTAGTTTTAAGACACTCCCCTCCCATTAAGACAATTCCGTTTCCTACTCTTTGCCAAATTCTTGAGGCATGTTGGCAGAACTCAATGAGGTGCTTTGCTTCATTTATAGAGCAAGGAAATAATCATATAAAATAATTCCCCTGAATCGGAATCAAAATTACAACCGTTGTTTTTACAGTAGCATGCTTGTGCCTCTGAGCTTCAACAACAGCTTTCTTAATGACGAGGTAAACGAAAGTACTATACTCTCTATAAAATTGTATACTGAAATGTTGAATGTTACAATAATAAACACTTACCACTCAGAACTTCTGTGGTAATAATAACCTTCAATAGTAGCAGCAGATTTATGGAAACATATATAGTAAAACCCAGCAAATGAAGCACCATTTATATCCTTAATTGTATGGTCCGGTACTAAAAAATGCTCTTTCCACCTCATAAATACATAATCAGCCTTTGCAAGAGAATCATAGTCAAATGAATCAGAGTTGAATGTCTTCAAATATGGTACAAATAAATCAAATTTACTCTGGAAACATATTATATATTAAGAATATGAAAGAAAACTTTGTATAATTATTTATTGTAATTGTATACATACCCAATGTTTTCTATCTACATCTTCATCAGCATCCCATTTTCTTGTTAGAAAAGGATACTTAGCTGATATAATTTCGCCATCGAAAAATGTCGTAAGTGTTGGAAACTCTTCGGTTAATCCTTTAATTTTTAAGTATCCACAAAGATACGAATTTTCTTCATCTACATGCTAAAAGTTTAACATTTTTTTTAATATTTTAAAGTTGAAATATATGAAAAGTCTCTGTTAATGAACATGTCTCTATAAGAATAATGTAACCTTTTAAATATCGCAAAGCACTCACGTATTTTCACTTTTTGCGTACTTTGTTTTCCACACTAACCTGCAACACAACTTCTACTTCATACGAATTTCCTTTTGACTTCTGATGCCCTTGAAATTTGGAGCCGTTGTAAAGTAAAGACTTAGTGACGCCAGGTTGTTTGGAGTTTGCTGGCGGAGGAGGAGTAATATCAACTTTAACTGGCATTATTTTCCATTGAATGATGACCCAGCTTGTATATAATAAAAGTATGTTATTGACAGGTTATAGGTATGGGCATACAGCCAAGTAAAACTACAACTGTTGACAGTTGAATATGCTTCCTTCCAGTATATTCTATTTGGAAAGTCTATGAAAAATAACAATTATTTTATTTATATCATTTAAAAAATACCTATTAATTAGGTTTAAAAATAATTAAATTTACTAGTTATTGTGTTTTAATTTTTTTTCGTCATATTGATTTCAGGGTACTGACAAGTGACAACCCTGTAATTTATGTTAGACAGGTGTGTTGTCTTGTTTATCGTCATTTTAAACCGGTTCATATAATTATTCTTAATACACGTATTTTGGATGCTTCACGCTTCTCAACTGGTAACGTTTGAAATAAAACGTATTTATAAAAAATCTTTAATTGTGTACTAGAACTTATCATTTGGTATTAATAAAAAGTACACAAAATACGAAAAGTTTAATACTAAACAATTGTCTGTTTATTCCAAAATAAAGATATTAATAATTATTTTAGAATACTAAACATGTAAAAATATAAGTGTGTGTTTAGGTTTTTAAATAATTCAATATTATTATGTTTTTGAAAGTATAAAATTTTTGTACATTTTTTTTTCTTAACGAAATGTTGTTCTATAGTATTGAAAGTATTTATTTTACTGTTATTATTCAGAATTTAAATCATTTATTAAAAAATATTGCTGTATTCATTATTAAATAATATAACTGTATATTAATAATAAAGCAAGCTCTGGTTGCCTACAGACTACACATTAATATTTGTACTCTATGGTAACTTGGCATGGACTATGGTATTTGGTAGGGTTTCATCGTCTCGTTGGTCTTGGTTTCGTAGACCGACCAACTTGTTTATAAATTGTTTTGTAATTTAATTTAATAAATAAGTTTATATTGATTGTTTTATCATAATGATTTCTTATAGTGTTTTAAGACAAATTATATGTATAATTAGTTATAACTGCACTTTCGGTTTGTGATCAAAAAGCAATATTAGTGATATTTTCTCACATAATTATGGTTAACTGACGTTAGACTGTGCATCCTCAATTATGGCAGACCCAGGTTATTACCACAGTGATTATATTCGACACCCTGTCCTCTTCGAGCTGGGTGTCAAGTATGGAATTAAAACTGAATGTATTCCAGAAATAGCATTGCCGTCTAAGTTGGAAGAACTCAAGGATGTCATACGTAGAGAGATACGTAAAGAACTCAAAATAAAGGAAGGTGCCGAAAAATTACGCGAAGTATCTACCGATAGAAGATCGCTGGCTGATGTAGCAAATCTCGTAAAAAAAGCAAACTTGAAATTGAACGAACTCAAGTCTGACTTGCAGGAATTAGAATCACAACTTCTTTTGTCACGCGGTCAGTCGACACCAACTTCACCAGAAGATTTGTCTTACGATGAAGAAATTATTTTGGCTTCTGAAGCGGCACAACAACAACGTCAGCTGGGCGAAGGTACAACTGATCGAAAGTTGGCTTCTCTAGAAAAACAGTTAAATATTGAATTAAAAGTAAAACAAGGCGCTGAAAATATGATTCAGAGCATAAGCAGCAGTAATCAGTCTCGAGACAAGAAACTTCTTGCTGAAGCTCATCAGATGCTAGCAGATTCAAAAGCCAAAATTGAATATTTAAAATTACGTATTTCAAAATTAAGTAAACAACAAAAAGGAGATAATGCGGGATCTAATGGAGACGGCCGAAATACAGACATGAGTGGTGTTGATCCTTTACTTGATGAAAGAATTGCAGAACTTAGAAATCGTCTTCGAATTGAGGCAGCTGTTGTAGAGGGTTCTAAGAATGCCATAAGACTTTTACAGAGTGATAAAAAAGTGACTGACAAAAAAGCATTACAAGAAGCCCAGACTAGCTTACTTGAGTCAACCCAAAAGCTAGACTTACTCCGCAAGTCATTAGATATGCGTCGCCAAGAACTTCCTGCCGAAAGCGCTGCATTTATCGAATTAGGCCATGAATTGAGAAGCACTGGATCAAGTCCTGGATATGTTAGTTTAACTGGGGCTAGTGGGCCAAGAAATTTATTTATTTCTCCTGCCCCAATGATAAGCCCTTGTGTTCAAGTTACTGGTACCTTAGAGGTTAGATTGATGGGTTGCCAAGATCTATTAGAAGATGTGCCTGGACGTACACGTAGGGATCCTCTTGCTAGCCCATCTGATTTAAAATCTTTTGTTAAAGGAGTTACTATACGTAATTCTATGAAATATACATATAGCATTAAAGAGGACACAAGCAATGAAATTATGGCTGTTATGAAATTGGACAATCATACTGTAGCCCAAACTAGTTGGAGACCTTGCTCTCAACAGGCTTGGGATCAAAGGTAAACTATTTGATTATATAAATTATTGGTTAGGGTAATTTTATCATAGCAATTATGCATGTGCACTTGTAGTGTAATCATAACAAATATGAGTTTAAATTATATAACCACAGTAGCTCAGCATCTGACTGTAAACAATAGTTGTGTGTTTAAGTCCTAATCAGAATAAAATATTATTTTTAATTCCTTCTTCTGGTAAAAAACAAAGCACTGCACAAAGCACTCAACACATACAATCTTAAAATATGGGTAACAAAGTGTTTCCCTATTTCTAAATTGCTACATGCAGGAGAGAATGTGGAGCTCTTAAAAAAATGGGAAATGGGTTTGATTCATGATTAATCCACTGAGGGAGTATACTATTAGTTCATCATCAGATAAGGTTTTTTCTTAATGTAATTTCTTAGAAATTGTAGTAGTAATTTTAGTACAATGTTTTTCCACGAGGGATACTGTCTTGTATTTTTTTCACTTCACATATTTATTTATAATATTGTTTTTATTTTACATACCCTTTCCATTAATCTAACATACACTTTTCATATATGATTAATCATACATATTATCTTATCATTAGGCTGTGTTAACATATTTATTATATGACTAAGAACGTTATTACTCTGAGTTCTATTAATTTTCTATGTATAGACATTCTTACATATTAACATAATAGGTACTTTGTACCTATAAAGAAATTTATAACAATATAGATGTGGGTTCAAAATTGGAAACAACATTTGAACAACATTTTCTTAAATAAACAACAAACTTAAGATTATTCAATGAAAATTGAATAAAACTAGATTGTATTATTCTACTTTATTTAACATGTCTTTTACATATGTAATGTAAAAGACATGTTAAGTTTAAAAAGTGGATTGATAAACTTAAGCTCAATATTAAATATGCAAAGTGTAATATAAATAAGCAATTAAAGTGTATAACACTTTCTGAATATTTTTACAATCAATAGATTATATTTGAAACTTAACTTAGCTTCCCCTTGTATCCCCCACGGGGTAGTTAAAGGGATCAGAGGGCCAAACACTACAGTCTCCTAATGCTACCTCTTTCACCTCATCCACTGTCACCAACCCCTTCTTAAACACTCTGGGCGGGGTCTTCATGCTTTTACGTAAAGAAGTTTCAGTATCATTGATACTGTTTTTGCGAAGGTTAACTCTCCCCCTAGATTATATTTACGATTTACTATTTATCAAAATAAAAAAAAACAGCTTCACACTATCTAAACAGCACACAATAGGGTCGTTTTAGGCCCGGATACCGCGGAAACCTAGTATTGAGACATTACGCTTCCCACTTTCCGCCGAATTCTGCAGACATTGCGTGTTAAGTGGTGGCAATTCAACGTGGTGGTGGTAATTCAACGCCGCGTTTTACCTCTACACCAGAGCTAAAAAAATTAAAATATAAATTTAAAGAAATATTTCATTTCCTCGAGTGAAAATCGAACTTACAACCAGCGTAACATCGCGCGTCGGTTTTAAAAACACACTGTGTGTCCCTGCGCCATGATTGGTCTCAAACTAGGCTATTGATCAATTGCTTAATATTTTTTATTTTTATATTTTCAGATTCACTATAAAGCTGGATAAATCACGAGAACTTGAAATTGGCATCCATTGGAAAGACTGGCGTGGATTGTGTGCCGTAAAATTTCTGAAACTAGAAGAATTTATTGATGACATTCGACATGGCATGGCGCTTGAATTAGAACCTCAAGGACTTTTGTTTGCTGAAATAAAATTTTTAAACCCCATTATATCCAGAAAGCCAAAACTGCAACGTCAGCGCAAAATATTCAAACAACAAGGCAAAAATATTCCCCGACCATCATATGGAGAGATGCACATACCTGCTGTTGTTCTAGGCAGGCTTTTAAAACGTTCTTCGCCATCTATTCAAAATATTCAAAGTGCACATATTCAACCTCAACATCACTTTGAACCTGACAATAAGGATGTTGAGAATCCTCATGCTACACTTATTGGAATGGCAGGTGTGCGACCATTGGGACTACCGTCCGCTCCCCCACCACCAGTGCCAATAGTTCCACCTCAGAAACCGACTTTACCTATTCATCCACCCCCCAATGTTTCCACTCTTAGAATGGAAAAGGAACTACAAGAAGCATTTGCATTTCTGGAAGATTCTTACACTAGAGATAGTTATATTGCTAAAGAGCCTCACTCATCTTCATGCAACACTCCACTCGTCGAGTACCCACCCTCCCCATCACCCAAGCTAGTTCTTGAATTTCCCAGCAATGAAGATCAAATTGTGGAGATTACAAGTAACATGAGAATTTCTTCATCACGATCATCTTCAGTTATAGAAACACTTGGTAAAGAAACAGATTCTCGGCGGCAATCAGGTGAAATGTCAATGAACTGCTTCCGGCTGTTGAGTGTTTTAGGACGAGGTCATTTTGGCAAAGTAATCCTTGCTCAGTATAGACCCACTAATGAGTATTTTGCAATAAAAGCTTTAAAGAAAGGTGATATTATTGCTAGAGATGAAGTTGACTCACTCTTATCAGAAAAACGAATATTCGAGGTAGCTAATGCCATAAGACATCCATTTTTGGTTAATTTATTTGCATGTTTCCAAACTGACCAACATGTGTGTTTTGTTATGGAATACGCAGCAGGAGGAGATCTTATGATGCATATACATGCAGATGTTTTTACAGAGCCAAGAGCAGTATTTTATGCAGCTTGTGTAGTGTTAGGTTTACAGTATTTACATGAAAATAACATAATTTATAGAGATTTAAAATTAGATAACTTGCTTCTTGATACCGAAGGATATGTTAAAATTGCTGATTTTGGTTTATGTAAAGAGGGAATGGGCTGGGGAGACCGCACTGGCACATTTTGTGGTACACCTGAATTTCTCGCCCCAGAAGTATTAACAGAAACTTCATATACTAGAGCAGTAGATTGGTGGGGTCTTGGAGTTTTAATTTTCGAAATGCTTGTTGGAGAGTCTCCATTTCCCGGTGAAGATGAAGGAGAAGTGTTTGATTCAATTGTCAATGATGAAGTTCGTTATCCCAGAACTTTATCTCTAGAATCGATTGCATTGATGCGTCGCTTATTACGAAAAAATCCTGAAAGACGTTTAGGTTCTTCAGAAAGAGATGCAGAGGATGTTAAAAAGCAAGCATTCTTCCGAAATGTAGACTGGGAACAATTATTACTCCGTAAAGTGAAACCACCATTTGTGCCAACAATAAATAATTTGGAAGATGTCAGTAACTTTGATAGTGAATTCACATCTGAAGCTGCAGTATTGACACCACCTAAGGAACCACGTCCACTTAGCAATGCAGATCACAAACTATTTTCTGATTTTACATACATGGCAGACTGGTGCTAGGCAAAAATAATTTGTTACTCTTATATAATTAAATTAGAATAATACATAATAATAATAAAAACCCCATTGCCTTATATGTGTGAATGAATAAATCTGTATTTTGATATATTAATCTAATGTATACATAAGAGTATCTAATGTAGGTACTCCATGTTAACTTGTATTTAATGCAGTTGAATGCAATATTTTATAATAAATTGTATAATTTAATGACATAAGTTTTAAATAGCTCTTAGACATTATTTTTTTAAAAAACATTGTGTTACAGATTTATATATTAATTATGAAATTAACATAGTAAATAACTATTAAGTGTGTCAAATAAATAATTGTTTCAGTCAATTCTTTATCAGTGAAATAAAGTTTTAAACAACAGGATTTTATTTTATTTATGTTAAAAAAGTAAAAACAATCCTAAGCTATAATTTCTCATTGTATAATTCAACCATTGCTACTATAAATGCAAATCTGCTACTTGTAATCAAAAATAAAATACTTATATATGTTTTAAACTGTAATATTCACTATCACAAAAAGTACTTATTATCTCTTCAATTACTTTTATATATGATGAAATGAAAACTAGCATTTTTCTACCATAAACCTGAGTATTTATGAACATATTCCAGGCATATTAGAAAATATTAAAATATCGATTACCACCATTTTGGCCTAACAGGACTAATTTTAAAATGAGTGGATTTAAAGAATTACATTTAACTTGGAATTATAGAACAGAGTAACAAACTTCACACTACAAAATATGTATATACACATTTCACACAAAGTCTCAAAAAACATCAGATATAAGGTTTGAGGTAACTTCACATCCTCGAGCCCTTTTGTTGTAATACTTTTGCACGATCTGTTGGCTCTATGTCATTACTGTTTAAGGAGCTGCCACATTCTCTACTAACAACACAAAGAAATTCTGCATGTTCTTCAGTACCATAGTTATATTGAGATCCAATATTTATTAACTGCTCAAACTTCCAGCCATCTGACATTGTGGATACCATTTGTGTCAGCTCTTCTTCATGAAATTGTAATACTCTATAAACATGTTTTTTGGAATCTTTGAGAGGCCTTCTTTCTCTTAAACATATTCTCTCTTTTACTAATCTTATAAGCTCTGTAATATTATAAAACTCAGCTTCTTCTAAAACTCCTTCCTCTGCTATATCATTATTTATTACAAGTTTACCATGTCGAAGGTAATTGAGCACTGGTGAGAAATACGTAGGATCTCTATCTATTAAATAAGCGCCTGTTTCGTCCTGTAAATGAATTTATATATTTTTATTACGTTAATCAAAATATTAATGATTTTAACAAAGATATCGAACGAATAACATAAATTTCTTACTCACCCTATCTGAAATTAAGTCACTGTCCTCTTGAACTAATCGATAAAGAAATGAGTTTGGGTCCCTACATAAAGTTGTCTTTGTAGTTAAGAAATAAGTTCCACCTACATTCAGTTTAACCCATTGCTTACTACTTCGTCTTTCATTGTTAAACTTTAGAATATTTTCATCAGAAAAATCATCATCACCTACGTAACCCGCCATGGTTATGGTATCATAGACAAAAACATTTGCTTTGTTTATTAATTTTTGAGCAGTATCTGTCACAGTATTTTTACCTCCTAAGACAAAGTTAACGCTCTCTCTGTAGTCTATAGGTTCAACGCTAATTTGTCTATTATAGAGTTATTTTTTATCTACCTTAGAATTGAAAGTTAAAAGGCTTTATTTGGGTCCGTCAATTTCAAAGAAAGTTCGAATTTTTATAAATTTCAGGGATTTGTATAAGGAAGAAAAAGTTATTTCTTTATTAATAAAAGTAAAAAGTGTTTTATGAAATAAAATGCAATCTCAGTAATATCTTTTCTCTGGAATATAAAAATGACTAACAATTTAGAAAATGATAGATCGGTCACAACTGGAAAAATGTATCCTATTGACTTGGCTCCTCAAAAAATTACTATAGTTAAAGGCATATCTAATAGCGAAGTGAAAATGGCTCATTTAATACCAGGACAAACTAAAACTACCAGCAACAGCCAAATTATAACTCATGGCGGGACGGGATCTATGGGCTTGATGCGTACAGCAGCACAAATAATCTCTTCAGGCGTCGCGTCTCAGGTTAACATCTTTTGTATATCCTATAAAGTTGTATATTTTGAAGTGTTTTATATTTCCTTACATATTATATTTTTTACTACATTTAAAAAATATTCATTCTCAGATATGTAAAAATTATAATTTAATGCCAAGCCTTAGTGTCATCAAAACTTGCAATACTTAGTATATTGTAAATATAAGTACATTGTTTCGTTTAAAAATACATAATAAAAATTGAAATCAAAGATCTAGTTGCACACATTTTTTTTCCTTTTTTAGCCCCAAATGATTATAAGCGGATCACCAATTTTGCAGGGGACACAGATAGTGAGCCAGGGGTCTCAGCTATTAGGACAAAATTCACAAATAATATCACAATCGCAACTAATTTCAACCGGTCAGATACTAAGTCCTGGTACTCAGATAATAAGTCAAGGCACTCAATTATCTGCTCAAGTAACTAATGCAAACAATGCTATAACAAATAATGTGCAAACTAGTATTACTACTGCTGGAAATAATGCACAATTACTCAATGTGGGTGGTTTAGTCAGCGGATCGGGCAATTTAGTGGTCAGTTCTTCAGTGCGTACTTTGCCACCTAGTGTTAGAGTACTGCCACCTATGCCACAGCAAACCACTCGTCCAGGTGAGTAAATTATCTTCCTTTCTTAATTTCATAGTGTATATACATATGCAATACTATATAATAATGTTTGGGTAGTAAATAAGTGCAGCACTGAGTTTCACCGCTTCCCATACGGTGTCTTAAACATATTGAATTATCACTAGGTTTCCTATGCCTACAAAAAACAAATGACAAAAAATGTTTGATTATTATTTTCTCTTGTTATAGATATTTTTTTATTTTAACTTGTACTGTAACTGTATATTAATTAATTCTTATTCTTTCTTGTTTACAGTATTATCTAACATGAATGTCACTAATACTGGAAGTGTGTTGGTGAGCAAGGGAGTCACTAGCCATGTTCCTCGTGGTCTAGCAGCAGGGGCGTCACTTGCTATAAGACCTGTTACTAATCCTCAACCAACATCTAATCAAGGTATCAACATACTTTTCTTTACTATGAAGTGAATTAATTGAGACATCTTGTTATTAAAACCCAAAAATACTGTTTAAAAAATTGTTACTTCCCTGCTGTGATTAAACTATGTTTTGACTATTCAAAAGTCCTTACAAAATTCTATTATTATAAATTAAATTTCATATGTATGTAAATTTAAGGTGGAGGCTGGTCGAACAGCACAAGGGGAGGTCGGGGGCGCGCTCTAGTGTATGGGTGCAGGGCTCGCTCGCCCGCCCCGCGCGCGCCGTCCATCCCCACGCCGCCCGCGCAGCCCCAGGCCTCTACATCTCCCGCCCCTCAGACGGCACCACATTCTACCATTGTTACATTGGCCTCTAGTACTGTTTTAAGCTGTATGTAATTTTTTGTCTATATAAATACTTATATCCTACAAGTAGGGTTGTGGGAACCTGGTGTTAAACTTCCTCACTTCTCTGTAAATATTTGAGATATTGTTCACTGAGTAATGAAACTCAAAGCCGCGTTTTGTCTTGTTAACTCAGAGAGTATATAAAATAATTCATTTCCCCCAATGGGAATTAATCCCATGTTTGATTTCTTTACAGTCCGGCTTATTAATATGAATGATGTTTTGAATAGAGTGCACAATGAAATTCTATAATTTCATTGTGCACTCTATCACATATTGTAACTTGTACATATATAAAAAATAGTCAAGTGCTTCAGTTTATCTAAAAAGTATTACAGTTATTTTT